>ML781783.1:1239192-1334905 GCA_009831015.1 Picea engelmannii | reverse complement strand
GTTTTTTTAGCATCAAGTCTTAGATTCAGTTTTGTCCACACATCCCATAGTGTGGTGATTGTGCGAGGATTGTGCAACAAAGAAATAACATGCATATTTCATAGTGTAGTGCATAAAACTATGGGATGTGCACACTTCTTCCTTTGGTGCGTCATCTTTTCACACTTACACAGGTGCGCGCTACACTATGAAATATGCATGGTCTTTCTTTGCTGCACAATCCTCGCGCATTCACCACACTATGGGATGTGTGGACAAAACTAAATCTAAGACTTGATGCCAACAACTCACCAACTTATATATATATGTGTGTGTGTGTGTGTGTGTGTGTGTGTACATTCCCCTCCCCCTTATTTATGCACTGTCCTTAGTGCAATACATACCCACGTACAACCAAAACTTTCAAAAGTCCTAAAAAAGATGCAGATACTCTGACCCCATAACATCCTCATATTCCTAGGTTGCATCCTGTAACCATAACAGGTCCACTAGACCTTTACCAGTTCTACTGCATGATTCCAGAGCATCTTGACTTTCTGATCCAATATGCACACTGGTTGAACTCAGAAGTCACCCTCTTTCTCCACCTAAATCACATTCCAATCAATGACATGATTAACATCAGTTACATACTTTTTAAGCAAGGAAACATGGAAAACATTATGAATACACAACGATGTAGGAAATGCCAACATATATGCTACAAGACCAATCCTCTCTAGGATTTCAAATGGACCACAATAGCATGATGCAAACTTAGAAAAAATTCCCAACTTCAAAGAACTGCATCTTGATTTTAATTTTAGGAACACATGGTCACCCACTTTAAATTCTCTGTAAGTTATGCCTTTATCTTTGCAACTTTTCTGTCTATCTTGGGTAGCCTTTAAATTCTTCCTTATATTTACCATCTTCTCTTCCATTTCCCTTAGTAGATTTGGCGCAAAAACTGTGCGATGTGGTTGATTATCCTAGCTCACTGGTGTGTTTCACTTCCTACCATAAAGTGCCTCAAATGGGATCATATTTAAATATGATTGATACCCATTATTGTACGCAAACTCTACCAAGTGAAGGTAGTCTTCCCATTTTCATGGTTTATCCATCATGTACATCTTGAGCATATCTTCATTCACCTGATTTACACTCTCTTATTGTCCATATGAATCAAGGTGATAAGCTATTCTAAAGTTTAGATTTGTCACAAATTATTTGAATATCCCTTTCCATAATTTCGATGTGAACTTCGGATCTCGTTCAGACACAATTTTTTTGGGTACACCATGCAACTTAGCAATCTCCCACATGAATATTTCAGCAATGTTGGTTGCCTTGTGTGGTGACTTCACTAGAAAAAAAGGGCATCTTTAGTGAGCTTGTCCACCACTACCATAATAGAATCATGTTACTTAACATTCCTAGGAATCTTAGTAATGAGATCCATGGTTACAATTTCACACTTCTACTCAGGGATGGGAAAAGGTTGTAGCAAACCAGTCGGATGTATGTGCTCAACCTTGACCTACATTCAAGGCATCTAACAATAAAATCAACAACCTCCTTTTTCATGCCTGGCCAAATGTATTTATTTTTGACCACTACTATTGTCTTCTAGTAACCTGGATGTCTTGCATAAGGAACTTTATGCATCTCTGACAATAACAATTTTTTCAATTCCTGAACATTTGGCAGATAAACTCCGCACTTATACATGAAGATTCCATCCTCTTTTAACTCATAGCCTTCCAATTTCTAATGCAACATACCTTGTTGTAAACTTGTCCTTTTTTCCACATAGCGTTGATCTGAGTTAGCGACTTCTAAGATCCCATCCCTAAAATCTGATTTATACATGCTAATAGTTGTAGCATGCATTTTGTGCACCCTCCTGCTAAGTGCGTCAACCACCTTGTTCTCTTTTCCTCTGATATGATTTATATCAAAGTCATACTCTCTAAGGAATTCCAACCATATTCTTTGTCTGGTATTTAAATTCAACTAACTAAATAAATATTTCAGACCGCAATGGTCTATCCTCAGCTCAAATATTTTACCCATGAGATAGTGCCACCACATTTTCAGGGCATGCACTATAGCTTCCAATTCTAATTCGTGGGTAGCATAAATCCTTTCATTCTCTTTTAAATTCCTTGATTCATAAAAAACCACATGCCCATTCTAACTAAGGACTCTACCCAACCCTTCCTTGCATGCATTTGTGCACACAACATAGTCTTCATCTATATCAACAATCCTTAGTATTGGTGCACTGATAAAAAAAATGTTCAAGTGCTGAAAAATCCCTTCAAAATCCAAATTCCATTCGAATCACACACCTTTCTTATGCAAGGACGTGATTGGATGCGCTTTCTTTGAGAATCCTTCAATAAACCTTATGGAGTAACCTACAAGTCCTATGAAGGATCTCACTTCTTCAATATTTCTCGGTGTTGACCATTCTTCAATGGTTTTTATCTTTGTTGGGTCCACAATTATCCCTTCCCCTAAAATGATCTGACCCAAATAATGGATCTGTCGTGGGTAAAATGAGAACTTGCTCAACTTCACATATAAATGGTGCTCCCTTAATACTTGTAGCACCATCCTCAAGTGCAGCTTGTGCTTGTCTTCAAAATTTGAGTAAATAAGTATGTCATCTAGAAATACAATGACAAACTTATATAAGTAGTTTCTAGAAAATCCATTCATTAAAGACATGAAGACAATTGGTGCATTTGACAACCCGAAAGGAACCACAGTGAATTTGTAATGTCCATACCTTGTTCAGAAATAAATCTTGCTGGTGTATTCTTCTTTAATTCTTACTTGGTGATATCCAAATCTAAGATCAATCTTTGAGAATATTTGTGCACCTCTCATCTGATCAAATAGGTCATCTATCCTTGGCAAAGAATACTTGTTATTTACTATTACTTTGTTCAACTGTCGGAAGTCAATACAAAGTCTTAGTACACCATCCTTCTTCTTCACATACCATACCAGGGAAACCCAAGGTGACACACTTGGGAGTATATACCCCTTATTTAGAAGCTCTTTGAGTTGCATTTGAAATTCCTTCAACTTTGGCGTACTCATCCTATAAGGAGTCTTGGATACAAGAGCTACTCCTAGCATTGAATTTATAGAGAAGTTGATATCTATTTTTTGTGGTAACCCCGATATCTCTTTAAATATATCCTCAAATTCCTTTAGTAATGCACAGTCTTCAACATTCGACACTTTATCCTTAGGTGCCTCCTCCATGTGTGTTGCAAATACTTGACATCCTTTCATGTAGCTTTTCTTCAATTGCAAGGTTGAAACTTCTTTGATAGTTACCACTCTTGGAATTTCTTTAACTATTATTAAGTTTCCCTGATCATTTATGAAATTAAATGCCTTGTTGTAACAATCTAGAACAACATGATGGTGGTCCAACCAATCCATGCAATGAGGAAATCATACAAGCCCAAAGGTATGATATTCAAATCAGATTTTGTGCGTAGTCCATTCATTTCCATTGAAGATGCCTTGACCATGTCATTAATTTTCCTTTTTTCCCTTGTAGCTAACTGCACCAGCCAAGATTTTCCAAGCTTGCTTCTTGGAAATTGGAATCTTTCCACCATCTTAGAATCTAGATAACTATGAATAGCTCCTGAGTCAATTAAAATAGAAATGTGTTGATTGTTAATCTTACCTTCCACCTCGATCATGTGCGACTGAAACTGAGCTTGCTTATTGTCCAGACATGCGTAAATCCTAGGTACACTTCTACCCATGTCTTCAAATGTCACAACTTGTTGTACATTGTGCACAATCCTTGATTTTTCACCTCTTTGAGGGAAATGTCCAAACATATGGTTTTCGTTGCAACCCCAACACTTCATTGGTTGCTTCCTTGGCTTGGTTTCCATTGGCTCAATTATTCTAGGCTCCTTGGGATTTGGATGTGTCCTTGCGCAGTATTTTTGAAGAATGGTGGCGTAGTCCCCTTCTTCCTTTATTCCACCTTTCTTTTCATCTTGTCTTGCCAAGCCTTTTGGAAATTCAGTCTTCCCCTTTTCTGATCATAAAGACATTTAACACGCCTTTTAGTTTCCTCCAATGTATTGGGATCATCATATTATATCTTATCGCTAATAACCGATGGAAACCCACTCAAGTACCTTTGAATATTTACTTGTTCATCATTTATAAAAGGTACATATTTCAACAACTCTAAAAATATCCTTTCATATTCGTCTATGGTCATGCTCCCAAGATTGAGTTCAAAGAACTCGTTCATTTTCCTATCATAGTAGCGCTTGGTTAAATATTTCTTTTCAAAATATCACTTGAATTCTCTCCATGTAACCTTCTTCCCATCAATCTTATGCACTCGCACATATTGATCCCACCACATTGATACTTTTCCCTTGAACTGATAAATGGAAATTATCCCTTCTTCCTGCATAGAATAATTATGCAGTTGGATGTACTTCCTCATACCCAACAACCATGTTTCTACATCCTCATCTTTATTATGCTCCCCATCAAAAGTAGTAGGATTAATCGTATTCATCTTTCCTTGTATCTCATCTACCCCATATTTCTTCTTATGCTTCCTGTCAGGAGATGGACTTGAGCTACTGCGCGCTCTCCTGGTTGAATGTCTTGGAGATTGATGGAGATTTCTGTCAGTATTTCTTGTTTTTCCTCCCTTATCATGAGACCTATGTCTTCTTGATTTTCTTGACTTGGTCTCCTTATCCATGTTTTTTCTCAATTCTATACAATAACTTGATTTTGAATCCATCTTGCTCCTCCTTGGCTTTCATAAGCCTATCATTATCAACTTTATAAATTTGGATGTCCTTTTGAAAAACAATTATGGTCTCTACCAAGTTCATGCTCTCCTCTAATCCTTCCTTATGTCCATTGGATTATGTACCCTCAATACCCATACTGACGTACAACCTTCACATTTCTTCATCCTGATTGTAGTTTCTCTGCGCACCTTCCATGCTTTTACTCTCTGCGTTGATTCTGTCCTAAACTAATTGTCGTTAATTATGAAAAATGTGTAGATAGAAAGATTTGTCAGACTAATTAATGCAACAATTTTTATGAAAGTTATGCACAATTGTCATAACCCTTTATTTTTTTTCCTAGGATGATTTTAACATTCTAAATTCTAGTGCACACCCCCATGCATCACTATTTTTGCATGCAACACAATCCTACACCGCACACCAGTAGTTTTCTGAGCAAAATAACTCTGCATTATGTGACACCCATAATTAGAGCGCATGACTATTTCATGTTGGTCTCTGTCCCAAATAAGTCCAGTGTTGAAACAATAGCTCTGATACCAATCTGTAATGTCCCTAGCCACCTAGGCTGGGCCATGTCACTACAAACCTCAACTTTTGTTGTTCTGACACCAATATCTAACACCCAAACTCACTACTGGATAGTACCACTTCAACATCTTAGTGCACGGATACCACTTACAACACACCATGTTACGAGTAGTATTAAATTATATATGCACAATCTTAAGGCATTGCGCCCAGACCCAAGCTGGGTCTCTTTCCATGAGTAAACTTCTTTTAATATAATCATAGTAGCGGAATAAGTGACAAAAATATACTGCATACATAAACCTTCAGAGCATAGATATATTGTTGTGAGCGTAGTTACACTACACACATAATACAATCATGTGTGATTGATAGGATATTGCACGCGGATTCTATCACCTTGGTGCATGTGGGCAGCTTCACTGCACGTACCACGAATTATACCTGTTATAACCCTAAATTGCACCACACATGCTTACCTGGCATTAGGCCAACTCATATCCCTTCTTTGCCAAAAAACTACTGAACAACTCTTCTAAAAACCCCATTTTTAAAAGTACACACTATCAGGCCCACTACAGTGCGCGTGTATCAAAAAGTACACGCTAACAGGCCCACTACAGCTCGCATGTACCTTCAGAATCACGAAATAAAGGAAAGTTTCCGACGGGACAAAAATCTATGGATCAGTTAACTGAAACTCCCGGCCATGCATGGCCGAGGGTTTGTCCAAAACCCTAGCTCCTTCTAGCCAATAAAAGAAGGGGTAGGGGTACCATTTGGAGGAGGAAAAATTATAGCGAAGAAACTCTGCCCATTTGCCAAATCCATTTGTCCCAACCCTTTAGCCTTTCCTCAAGCCTAAGGAGAATTAACACAAAGCAGTTGGAGGACAAAAGAAGAGGAGGAGCCTAGGATCAGGATCAAGGAGCGGTGGCCAGTCTCGACTTTAATTGTAAGTTGATTCACTTTGAAGATAATAAAATAATACTTTTCCCGTCCCAATGCATGAGTTATATGTGGTTTGTGTAATTTATGCTTAATTTCTAACCCTCAAGTAGAAAAGTAGCATGCATGCGTATTTGTTTGTTTTGATTGCAGGATTACTTTGGAAGGAGCAGCGCAAGCAATCGGTCAAAAGCGCAACGGAGGATCTACACCAAACATCAGTAAAAACGTTAGTAGTTCCTTTCCATGCATGTATCGTGAAAGAGGGGTTTAAGTTTTGGGTGGTAGGTTAAAAGGTCATTTCTTTACGGTGAAAATCTGCATGCAAGCCTAACCCTAGTTTGCTAGTCCGTAGGGTATTATTTCCCAACAACAATACCCCACCTTGGTATCTTCTAGTCATACCACATAATTTATCACTTAACCATATCACGAAAGGAAACAATATTATATAGATTAACCATAAATTTAGCTAACATGAAACTCTTATAACTGTCACACACACATATGTCACAATTTACAGGAAAAAGGAACACATATAAGTAGTAAGATTACACAGAATTAACCACATTGTGCATATGCAATTTCATACAGAAAAATAACCCATAACAGAAAGTACACAACAAGTGCATAGTCATTAGAATAATCTTATAGGAGACACTTATCTTTAATGAAAAGTCACCAACTATGTGCATAACTCAGACGTTCCTCCCAACCATAGACTCTATCGCTCATAATATTTCAGCAACAAGTCACCCCCTACCTGGGGCATAAACTCCACAGGGAAGAAGGGTTCATATTTCCAAGCTATGTTCTGGTATTTAGAAAAATGCTTATTCCAAGGTGCCACTGCGACCACTAGCCTACAGTTTCTCATTCCTCACATGCTTTTCCCACCTGAGGAAGTGTGCCCCTTATTTGCTCAACAATCCTTCGATTTCCCCACTTCCCTTCAAGGGCTTCAACAATAGGTTATACATGAAGTCTCAGAGGCATATATCTAATTCCCAATGCAACAGGGAACAATTCTCAACAACTCTCTCACCTGGAGAGAATGCTCACGGGCCCGACAACCTACCTCTTCGACACAAAAAATCTCTCACCTAGAGAGAAATGCTCACGGGCTTGACAACCCTCTTCTTCAACCATAGGCCTGAAAACCCTCTTCTTCAACCACAATCCTAACAACCTACTTCTTCAAAAATGCACATGATTTCCTAAGTACCCCCATTCAGAAATGATAGTAATTACAACCAAATATTGTTCTTCTCATGGAGCTCTCAACTAAAGGATGATCAGAATAATTAATGATCCCCCCAAAATACACTATGGCTCAATAATATATTTGCATGGTCATAACTAGACACTTGTCACCTTCGATACTATATTTTGGACACCTGTCACTTTAAGAACTAGATTTTAGACACTTGGTGACTTGTTCCCATTCCTCAAAAACTTAGGATAAGTAAATAGCCATAAATTAAACTTTCATAAATATTAATAAAATATTTCCTTGACTTAATCTCCCCATTTTTCCATTTTTTGTTGAGTTTAGCCCCTCGTATCTTTATTGTCTGAGTTGAGTCTACACGTCGTGATGTGATTGCATTAACAACCTATGGTTGATTACATTTATAATACAAGTGCACTCGCCTTTTGCATCCAGGCTCACCCACCTAAAAAAAAAGTGTATATACAAAGGATCTCTCGCCCCAAAACTACACGTATAATCCGATATGAGAAAAACTTTGAGATGTGCACACTTCTTCCTTTGGTGCGACATCCTCGCACACTTACATAGGTTTTCACTACACTATGAAATATGGGTGTTCTTTCTTTGTTGCACAATCCTCGTGCAATCACCACACTATTGTTGGGGTTACTTCACACACACCTCATATTTTTTTTTCCTAAGGTTTTTCCTATGTTTATTAGTCATTATCCAGTCTCCTAAAGTTTAGGGGAGAATATTCCTCTGGGATAATATTCTCTTCAATTTTCACTTCAGTTTGATTAGTTGAGTGGAGTCTATATGCTACATTGGGATTATCACCATGCAACATTGGGATCATCACCAACTAATGCGCATTGTCCTTGGGTCATCACTAGACTAGTGCATTACTCATGATTCCCTGATCTCCTCCTCACTTCACTTTGTTTCATTCAGTTAACTGAACACTGATAGACTAGTTAACTCAGCTAGGTGGCAGTTCACTCTCGTAACTATCCGAGAGACTAGACTAGGTGGAAGTTTACTCCCATAACTATTGGTGTGTGTCTATATCACTCTATACCACCACTATGGCGCATTAGTTTCTCCTCCAGTGCGAATTGGTTGAGTTATACAGAGTGTATAGTGTGTAAATTATCATTCATTCATTTGGTTAATGATAATTCTTCCATTCTTTCTCTCTTGTGTCTCTTTTATCATATTCTCTCTGCAAATAGTGTATGTCATTTTCTAGATAGATATTTTATGTCCAGGTTCAACACATTTACATGGTATCAGAGCGAAAAATTTCTAGGGAAAAGACACACCAAATTATTTTTGCAAGTACTGAAGATTGAAGACAACAGAAAAATGGAATTTTCAAAAGAATTCATTCTGACACCATACAATTTATTTGCATGGAAGGAGAAGATGATCATGCATATTCAAAGAACAGAATTGAACAGGTTAACCATGAACACAGAGACAAAACCAAAATTAGCCATAGAAAAATCCAAACACCTAAATTGAATGGATGTGTTAGTAACATTTTTTGTCCGGGGCACAAGAGTATTCAAGTCTGCAAGTCACAGGAGAAGCGCCCGAGCGCAGTACAGGAAAATCTCGTTTCAAGCTTCCAAGCGAGTAAGCGAGCGAAATTATATTGACGACGGTCCAGATTCATCCATAGGGGCAGATCGGCGGCCGGTGGGAAATCACGGATAGCAGAGTTGTGTTGAGATTAGCGCAAATAGATCGCACCCATATTGCATGCAAGGAAGAATAGTAGCCATCCATCCAAAGGACGCGTGGCGCGAGATCCAGTTGCATCAGATTTTCGGCAGTCACGAGTTCAAAGGGTGAAGGTTTTATGTCATTGAACATTTCGAAACCCCGAACCCCGAAGCACCGAAATCACCCAAAGGCAGGCCCACAATATCGAGGAACAGTCTCAGCCATCCATCTAAAGGGGACACTTGGTGCGCGATTAGGCTCCTCGCCTTTTCGCCTATCGCGATTTCAACACGTAAGAAGTAGCTCCCTCATATCCCCGATGCACGAAGGGATGAGAACATCCGGGACCCAGGCCCATAGCATCATCGGGAGAGTTCAGAATCGTCACATCACAGGGATGCGTGGCGCCAGATTGAACCGTCTCGGCATTTCGCTCATCGTGATTTCAAGAAACAGGGATCAACCCCTTCCTATTCGTGAACGCCGGAAGCGCCTTCAAAGGTAAACACAGGGTCACATCTCGTGGTCACTTGGGAAAGAAAGGAGCTGCGTGAAGGGGGCCAAGACGTCGGATTTCAGTCACAGAGGGGGCCCGTCACGACTTCCAGTTGCCATCGGACCTGACCTCGGTCCTGGTCTTCGCTTGGAGTAAATGAAGATGCGAACGGGTGGTTGAAGCCTCCTTTCATTCATTAAGTGTGAGGTATGGAGGGTCTGGCAAGAGGCATGCTTGAAGAGGTCCTATGTACTAATTTTTCTAAAGAAGCCATGTCGAAGTCCTCGACTAGACAGAGAAGTCTGCACACGCTAGCTCAACACTTAATGGCTCAACTACCCTTCTTGCAGGAGCCATGCGCAGTTAAGATGGCGCTTGAAGAAAGATATCAGTACGAGTTTGACTAAAGTGACACCAAGCCTTGGGTGATTGGGCACGCCTCTGTGAGGTGATTTTTCCTGAGTATATAGACTCAGTCTTTGTATTTTGTAATCCAACGATGGTAGAGCAAAGCTCCCGACTGTAAAGTTTTAGCACAGACTCTAGTTCGCTGGTTATGTATTGGTATGTAAGATTTCTTGTTTAATGATAGACAGTCTTCTCACTCCAGCTGGTTTTCATCTCATACTGAGAGATTTCGTGATTGAATGATTCGTGCGAATGATTGCAATTATGTTATGATAAAGGATTTATCGTTGCATTGTTGTATTCTCCAGTTTTCTACATTTGAATGTAAGAAGATCTTGCGCTTAAATGTTTTCCCCTACTGTCTGTTAGGAACCTGATGTTAACAACATACCTCTGCTTTTCTCTTATACAAGTCTTCCCCCCTACTCACCCTTACTACAACTTACTGTCTGAATTTTATCTAAGACCTCACTTGCCTATGCATGCTTGGCCTAGTTTTGGAGTTAGAACCACATTGTGTTGAGTTAACTTCCATTCGATCACCCTATTAAACAAATCGTGACATAAAATGATGGGCGTCGGGCTCTGCTCCTACTGCAATCTAGGGGTGACCTCCGTCGCCAACATTTCTGGCGCCGTTGTCGGGGACGAAGTTGAAAATTTTCCCCGTATTGAACGACATTGAGCCTCTGATTCTGAAGGTGCATCGGGTATCAGAGCCTTTGAAGATTGCTAATGTGCACCTGGTGACTCCATTGTGACGACTCCATTATGGCGAACTTGCCATGTTAATTGTGGCTTTCATAGGTAGACACACGCGGTCTCATCCACAGCTGCCTCTAGCTACACCTGAAACTGATCCAGAGGTGGTTCTCAGGAAAGGAAAGGCCCCTGAAGAAGAAGCTTCCACCGCCGAACCAGGTAATCTGCCATCTCCTTCCGTAGGAACTCCATTTTTTCCTCCTCAGTTTCTTAATAGACCTCTTTCTGACGTTTCCCGTTTCCTAAATTTTGGGAGTGTTCCTGCTGAGTTTTCCCCTCCTGATCTGGGATTGGAGGGGGAAATCCTTGTCACTCCCCTCTCCTCTGAAGCTGTACCTTGGCTTAGACCCGGGACTATAGAATATTTCCCCACTCCTATCTTTACTGCTCCTCCTCTTGTTACTGTTACTACTTCTGTGCAAAGAAGAGCACCTGCTGACTTGAGTTCGTTAGCCTTCTCCTTAAATCCCCTCTTGTTTCCCACTCCACTTCGGGACTCATTCCCAGTAGCCCCTTCGTGAACTCCTTCTCCTCCAAGTTCTCCTCCACCTAATATTCCTATCGCTGGTGCTAATCCTCCTCTGAATAGAATGGACGCCATAGTCGCTGCCAGATATACTCCCTTAGTTCTACCCCATCCTATGAATCCTCTCCCTGCTGGAGATTACTTGAAATACATGCCCAAGTTCACCGGGGAAGGGGACGTAACTGCGGAAGAGAACCTGGCTACTTTCTACAGTTACGCAGACAACCTCAACATTGAAAATGAAGATGTATGGATGAGAGTCTTCGTCCAGATCCTAGATGGCGAGGTGAGGAAATGGTTTAGAGGATTGGCCCTCGGATCTATTGCTGGGATCAAAGCCCTGGATAGTGCTTTCCTGAGGCAGTGGGGTGATAGGAAAGATTTCATGTATTACATGACAGAGTTCGGGTCTTTGAATAAAATGGAAGGAGAGTCTGTCTCCGAATTCTCCAAAAGATTTAATAAGATGTATAATAAAATTCCTGCCGAAATAAATTCCTCAGAAGCCTCGGCCAAAATTTCTTATGCTAGTGCATTTGGTCTCGATTTCTGTCTCTTATTAAAAGAAAGAAGAGCCACCTCCTTAGCTCAAATGCAAGATGCATCCATAGAGGTGGAATCAAATGTGTTAGCAGTTGATAGACCGAGGAACAAGGACGACATAGACAGGAGAAAGGGAAGATCGGAAACCTCAACTTCTGGCCCATTGATGCCCCACCCTCAAGTGGATGAGCTGACCAAGATGGTGAAGTCTCTGTCTGCAAAGATGGAGAGAATGAAGGTGGAAGGGAGACAAGCATACAAGGGCCCTCAAAACATCGAAAGCAAAGGAGGTTTCAGGAGGCCAAACAATGTTGTTCCCCCAAATGTGCAAAGAGAGAGGGGGAGAGACAGAGAGGACCAGAAAATTCAGGCCCCTTTTCAAAACAATTTTATGGTCGAGGAAGAAGAAGGGGGAACAAATGAGCCTGATCATGAAATCCACTACTTCAGAGACACTCATCCTTTTCCTCATCTTACTCAATCAGCATATGAGGAGTCTCTCATGGACAGTCAACTAAATGAACTGAGCAAGGGAGACAAGGCTAGTGACAACCAAGGTAGATATGATCTGAGGTCTAAGAAAAAGACAATAGCACCAGATGTTCCTGAGCAGTCCACTAGAATGGAGAAACCTACTAATGAAGCAACAGACAGTCACAGAGGTAAGAAGCACCAACCCCCCTCTCCCATAGTCCAGAATCATGTTCCCAAAATAAGAGAAATCCAAAATCTTACATCTTCTTTTAATTTCGAACATGAAATTCAAAAGATCAGAATTCCTGTGCCCCTAACCGAATTGATTAAACATGAAGGGTTCAAAAAATGCTTCTGTGATCTTTTGCAGTTTGAGGTCTCATGCCTTCCCACAGAATCCATCAATTTGCAAGATGAAAAGCCTGTAGTTATTCTAGGTCCTATGGTAGAAGACAGGAGTGACTCATCCCCCCCCTTTTAC
Organism: Picea engelmannii; assembly: GCA_009831015.1. Classification (NCBI taxonomy): domain Eukaryota; kingdom Viridiplantae; phylum Streptophyta; class Pinopsida; order Pinales; family Pinaceae; genus Picea; species Picea engelmannii. Next base: position 1,321,978 of record ML781783.1, on the reverse strand, counting down.
ACTTCCTTGAACATACATGACAAGGTACTGCACAATTGTTTGATGGATTTGGGAGCTTCTCACAACCTCATGCCCAAAACCGTCATGGAGGAATTAAGACTAGACTTCACCCGAGCCTATCATGACCTCTATTCTTTCGACTCTAGGAAGGTTCAATGTCTCGGGGTTATCAAAGACCTGGTCGTGACCCTGTTTCAGTTGCCCATGAAAAGTGTGGTCATGGATATTGTAGTGGCTGATGTCCCCCCCAAGTTCGGTATGTTGTTATCAATATCTTGGATAAAAAGACTGGGGGGAACTTTGCAGATGGACCTCACATACGCTACTATCCCAGTATTTGGAGGAGAACATAGGAGGCTATATAGGGAAACCCAATTGGCCTATATAATCAGTGATGAAGCCAATCCTACCAACCATCCCATTTTTGCCTTGGAAACTGATTTAGGTTCCAGTTTACTGCAACTCACTCATGCTCCCGAGCCTCCTCTTGAGCTCAGAAAGCAACCCACCACTCCTCATGAATTTCCTTCCTCCATCACTCCCGTCTGGAAAATGTTTTTTGATGGAGTCTGTTCCAGGGAAGGCGCTGGTGCTGGGGTGTTTTTTGTGTCACCTTCTCAGGAAACCATTTCCCTGTCATATAAGCTAGAATTTGAAACCACCAACAATGTGTTAGAGTATGAAGCCCTTGTTCTAGGATTAAGAGCTTCCAGTGAAATGGGAATTCAGAAGGTAGTAGTGTTCGGAGATGCAGAGCTGGTAGTCCAACAGATCAGAAATGCCTACCGTGCTAATAATCCCCGACTCGGAAATTACAGAAATGAGGTATGGGACCTGATTGATAGTTTCTTCTTGGCCTTTAACATTTCTTTCATTCCGAGGGGGGAAAATACTTCAGCCAATTCGTTAGTTGTCTCAGCTAGTCTGCTCAAAGTTCCTCTGATGCCTATGGTCAAGTCTGATGTTGAAATAAAATATAGGCCCTCTGTACCAGACAATGTCAAGCATTGGAAGGTATTCGACGATGATCTGGAAATTGAGAAATTTCTCCAATCTGTTGATGAATTTTCTGTGTTGCACATTGATCAGGATCCTGATACGAAAGGTAACCCTCACCCTAAGGTGTTTTTAAATAAAATTTCTAACCACCAGATCATTCAGCTACCTAGCAATGACATTCCGAGGGGATTAATTCCCTTAGAAAGATTGTTTGATGGAAATGATGTGGCAGTAAAGGGTATAATTTCAGATGAAGGTGCTGACACAACCGAGTGCAACATTGGCACACTAGAGGAGCCTAAGTTTGTCAAGATGTCAAGGGGTTTGACCACAGGACAGAGGGCCAAATATACTGAGTTGCTGAGAGAGTTTTCTGATGTTTTCACATGGACCTACGAAGATCTCAAGACGTATGACACATCCGTCATTGAACACAAGATCCCACTGAAGGAAGAGGTTAAGCCATTCAGGCAGAAGCTAAAACAGGTAAATCCCATGTTGATGCCTGTCATGGAGAAAGAAGTGAAGAAGTTGTTAGAGGCCCAGATCATCATCCCCTTGAGGTATTCCGAATGGGTGGCCAATTTGGTTCCAGTAAGAAAGAAAAGTGGAGAAATCAGGCTTTGTGTTTATTTCAGGAACCTGAACAGGATCTCAAAGAAAGACAATTATCCCCTGCCCAACATGGAACACATATTGTAGAGGGTAACCGGTGCATCTAGGATTTCCATGATCGACAGTTTTTCTGGCTATAATCAGATATCGATCGTGCCTGAAGACAGAGAAAAAACGGATTTTACCACTCCTTGGGGCACATTTATGTATGCCAAAATGCCTTTTGGGTTGATGAATGCAGGAGCCACATTTCAGCGAGCCATGGACATAGCCTTCATCGGGGAGAAAGATAGGTTTGTGGTGATCTATCTGGATGACATCACAGTCTTCTCAAGGTATGACAAAGAGCACTGCTGTCATCTAAGAAAAGTTTTTTCGAAGTGTCGAAAGTTTGGCCTTTCTCTAAATCCCAAGAAATCTTTGTTTGCTATGGAGGAGGGGAAGCTATTAGGCCATATAGTATCAGCAGAAGGAGTGAGGATTGATCCTAGAAGAGTGGAGGCAATTCGGGCCCTATCACTTCCCAGATCTAAGAAGGAAGTTTAGGCCTTTCTGGGAAAGATTAATTTTCTAAGGAGATTCGTCTCGAATTTTGCTGAGCTAGTGAAGCACATCACAACCATGCTCAAAAAGGGAAATGAAGTGAAATGGACCATTGAACCCAGGGAATATTTTTTCCAAATAAAAAATGTGTTGACTGAGACGCCTGTGCTGATCAATCCTGACTATTCCAAAGATTTCCTAATCTTCTCTTTCGCTTCTTTTGATACAGTAGCAGCGATCTTGTTGCAGGAAAATGAGGAAGGGCGAGAGCAACCCATTGCCTTCTTCAGCAAGGCATTAAGAGATGCTGAGGTTAGATATGAAATTATGGAGAAGCAGGACTATGCCTTAGTGAAATCTCTCAAAGCTTTTAGGTTCTATGTCTTACACTCAAAAGTGACCACATACGTTCCTTCAGCCTCTGTGAAGGACATCCTTGTGCAGCTTGACATTGATGGGAAGAGGAGTAAATGGATAGCCAAGATCCTGGAATTTGAATTAGAAATAAGGCCTACCAGATTGATCAAAGGTCAAGGCTTAGCCAAGCTGTTGGCTGAAGATAATTGCAGAGCTTTGGGGGTGGATTTCGTCAATGAACAATCAGAAAATCAACAGAATCAGTTGTCCGACATAGGCCCTCAAACAGAACCCCTGTTGGCTCAATGTCCTTGGTATAAGGACGTCATATATTTTCTGCAGGAGTTGCGGCCCCCAGATGGCCTTCAAAGGAACCAAGCAAGAGCTTTGAAGCTCAAGGCAATCAGGTACTGCCTTGTCGATCAAATTTTATACTAGAAAGACCCCCTTGGAGTGCTTTTAAAATGCATGGATCCACAAGAGGCCGACAGGATCATGGTCGAATTCCACAACGGCCTATGTGGAGGGCACCATTCCTAGAAGACCACAGCCCACAAAATTCTCAGAGCTGGGTACTACTAGCCCACCTTGTTCGCTGATGTCCATAGAGGAGTTAGAGCCTGTGTCACATGCCAAAGATTTTTAGGAAAGCAACAGCTCAAGTCCCTCCCTTTAAAGCCTGTAGTTGTTTCGGGACCTTTCCAACAATGGGGCCTAGATTTTATTGGAGAAATCCACCCTACTTCCAGCGAGCAGCACAGATGGATCCTAACTGCAACTGACTTCTTTACTAAGTGGATTGAAGCTATCCCCACCAGGAGTGCTTCCGACAAGGTAATCATCGGATTCCTGGAAGACCTTATTGTAAGGTTCGGCTGCCCAAGAAAGATTGTTACTGATAACACAACCTCTTTCAAGGCTGAGACGTTAGTCAAGTTCTATGAACAATTCAGAATCAAGCTGATTCACTCCACCCCATATTATCCCCAGGGAAATGGTTTAGAAGAATCCTCCAACAAAAGCCTAATAAGGATCATCAAAATATTACTGGAGGACAACAAAAGGGCTTGGAACTCGAAGCTGAAATTCGCTCTGTGGGCTGATCGGGTAACCACAAAGAGATCTATAGGCATCTCCCCTTTCCAGTTAGTTTACGGAGTAGAAGATGTCCTCCCCTCTCAGATGGCTATTCCCGTAGCGAAATTCTTCCAGGATTATAAAGAAGAGCCCAATGACATGATCAGAAGGATTCATCAACAGGTAGAAGTCCAGCAGGCTAGAGAGAAGGTAATGATCAAAATTCAACACCATCAGCAGATGACCAAGCAAGTTTTTGATAAGAAGGCCAAGAAGGAGGAGTTTTAGATAGAATACCTGGTACTAAAATGGGATGCTCCTAAGCAAGACAAGGAAAAAAACGACAAATTTGAAGCCCTGTGGATTGACCCCTTCAAAATCTCTGAAGTCTTCTCAAATAACACATATCGGCTACAGGATTTGGAGGGTGAAGAAGTTTTCAACATCCCAGTAAATGGGCATTTTCTTAAAAAGTGTTTTGTCTGAGCCTTCGGTGGCTCCTATGTTTTGTAAATATTGTCCTTTTAGTTCTTTGTGTTTACTTTTATTGTTTCGGCTTAGTAAATGACTCCATAGCCCAACAGCAAGGCACTGGAACTGCAAAATGAGTCCTTAGAGAATCACAGGGATGACTCTATCCCCCATGGAGCCTAATGTTAGTAACATTTCTTGTCCGGGGCACAAGAGAATTCAAGTCTGCAATTCGCAGGAGAAGCGCCCGAGCATAGCACAGGAAAATCTCGTTTCAAGCTTCCAAGCGAGTAAGCGAGAAAAATTAAATTAACGACCGTCTAGATTCGTCCATAGGGGCAGATCGACGGCCGACGGGAAATCGCGGATAGCAGAGTTGCACCGATATTAGCGCAAATAGATCGTGCCCATATTGCATGCAAGGAAGAATAGCAGCCGTCCATCCAAAGGACGCGTGGCGCGAGATCCAATTGCGTCAACTTTTCGGCAGTCACGAGTTCAAAGGGTGAAGGTTTTATGTCATTGAACATTTCGAAACCCCAAACCTCGAAGCGCCAAAAGCGCCCAAAGGCGAGCCCACAATATCGAGGAACAGTCTCAGTTGTCCATCTAAAGGGGACACCTGGTGCGCGATTAGGCTCCTCGCCTTTTCGCCTATCGCGATTTCAACGCGTAAGAAGAAGCTCTCTCATATCCCCGATGCATGAAGGGACGAAAACATCTGAGACCCAGGCCCACAGCATCATCGGGAGAGTTCAAAACCGTCAAATCACAGGGACGCGTGGCGCTAGATTGAGCCATCTCGACATTTCGCTCATCGTGATTTCAAGAAACAGGGATCAGCCCCTTCCTATTCGCAAATGCCGAAAGCGCCTTCGAAGGTAAACGCAGGGTCACAGCCCATGGTCACTTGAGAAAGAAAGGAGCTACATGAAGGGGGCCAAGACGTCAGATTTCAGTCACAGAGGGGGCCCGTCACGACTTCCAGTTGCCATCGGACCCGACCTCGGTCCTGGTCTTTGCTTGGAGTAAATGAAGATGAGAACGGGTGGTTGAAGCCTCCTTTCATTCATTAAGTGTGAGGTATGGAGGGTCTGGCAAGCGGCCTGCTCGAAGAGGTCCTGTGTACCAATTTTTCCAAAGAAACCATGTTGAAGTCCTCGACTAGACAGAGAAGTCTGCACAAGCTAGCTCAGCACTTAATGGCTCAGCTACCCTTCTTGCAGGAGCCATGCACAGTTAAGATGGCGCTTGAAGAAAGATATTAGTATGAGTTTGAGTAAAGTGACACCAAGCCTTGGGTGACTGGGCACGCCTCTGTGAGGTGATTTTTCCTGAGTATATAGACTCAGTCTTTGTATTTTGTAATCCATCGATGGTAGAGCAGAGCTCCTGACTGTAAAGTTTTAGCACAGACTCTAGTTCTCTGGTCATGTATTGGTATGTAAGATTTCTTGTTTAATGACAGACAGTCTTCTCACTCCAGCTGGTTTTCATCTCATACTGAGAGAGTTCATGATTGACTGATTCGTGCAAATGATTGCAATTATGTTATGATAAAGGATTTATCGTTGCATTGTTGTATTCTCCAGTTTTCTGCATTTGAATGTAAGAAGATCTTGTGCTTAAATGTTTTCCCCTACAGTCTGTTAGGAACCTGATGTTAACAACAGACCTCTACTTTTCTCTTATACAAGTCTTCCCCCCTACTCACCCTTACTACAACTTATTGTCTGAAGTTTATCTAAGACCTCACTTGCCTATGCATGCCTGGCCTAGTTTTGGAGTTAGAACCACATTGTGTTGAGTTAACCTCCATTCGATCACCCTATTAAAAAAATCATGACATAAACTGACGGGCGTCGGGCTCTGCTCCTGCTGCAATCTAGGGGTGACCTCCGTCGCCAACAAGATGAAGAGTTTGAAACAATTTGCAGTCTCATTTCTCCTGAACTCCTCTTTCACATGTCCTTCTATAAAAACCCCAATGAATCCTGGAACACCATGGAAGGGATTTTTGGAAAACAAGATGAGATGAGGGGACACATAATTGAGGTGGAATTTCTCACATTGGATCCAAAAATCTTCGACAATCTCCAAGATTTCTTTACCAAATATAAGGATTTGTCGTCACAACTCAAGGCTTGTGGGGTTGATGAATCTAAGGAGGAGAAACAAATGGTTCTCATTATTCTCTCCAAAATTGGTCCAGAATACTCAGTGTTTGGATCCACATTTCATTCAGTTAGATTCGCCTCTGGAGCCACCTGGAAGATGCCTTCTCTTGAGGACTTTATCGAGTCTCTGACATAAGAGAAGAACAATCTCATCAACATGGGAAAAATCAAAGGCCCAAAGGTGCATGCACTTATTGTGCAAGATGGCAGCGGTTATAAATATCAGAAATATAAAGCTATAGACAAAATGAAATCACATGCAAATCTGAAGAAGGAAGGGTACTCAAAACCCTTCAACGATGCCTCCAGATTCAAAGGTGGAAAGGGAAGAAAAGGGGAGAAATGCACTTACTTCCATAAAGGATTCTATCTAGAATCCACATGTATAGAGAAAAAAATAGATATAATGACCCAAATACTTTAGCAAAACAACCTTGCATATCGCATCCCCAAGGGTGCCAAGAAGAAGAAGCCAAAAGATTAGAATCCCAAGAAGGGAAATTCTAGGCATGCTTTGATTGCTATCACCTCCTCTCCTGATGCTTGGATCATAGATTCAGGAGAATAACACCACATGGATGCCACAAAAGAATTCTATAATTTATTGGATGCATGCAAAGGTCCTCCTATTTTGATGGGGGACAACTCTCCAGTCGAGGTCATCGGAAAAGGAAGGATTGAACTCACAAACAGAAGCTTCGAGAATGTGATACACGTTCGCAAACTTTTTGTCAATCTTCTCTCTATGTATCAGATGAAAAAATTTGGCACCGGAAAGAGATTCATATTCACACCTGATGCAGTGGATATCTATGACATGCAAACCAATTCCAGGGTTGCTACCAGTGAGGTAAATCATCAATCTAGACTTTACACATTTTCTGAATTTATTAAACCGGATTCTGCATTATTGCTTACCCATGCTAATGAAAGCAGTAGGATATGGAATGAAATGTTCGGGCATTTAAATTTTATATATATGCAACAAATTAGAATGAAGGGAATGGTTGATGGTCTACCCGACATCCACTTCTCCAAAGGAATTTTTGAGGGATGTGTTATTCGAAAACACCCTAAAGAAAAATTCGACAAAGGAAAGACTCAGAGAGCTTCCTCTCCTTTAGATCTGATCCATAGTGACCTCATGGGCCCTTTTTTGCATCCATCAATCAGTAAAGCAAGGTACGTGATCATTTTTTTTTATGATTTCTCATGCTTCACATGGATTTACTTTCTCAAGAAAAAATCAAAGGTCTTTCAACACCTCAAAGATTTCAAATCCTTTGTTGAGACACAGTCAGGAAAGAAAATCAAAATCCTTTGAATTGATAACGGGGGAGAGTACGTCAACCATGAGATAAAAAATCTTTGTCATGAGGAAGGGATTCAGTTGTAACACACGGTTCCCTATACTCTGCAGAAAAACAAAGTTGTTGAGTGGAAAATAGATCTCTAAAAGAGATGGCATCTTGCATGTTACATGCAAAGTCACTTCCATAGAAATTATGGGATGAAGAACTTAATTGCGCAACCTACATCCAAAACATATCTCCCCATATATCTTTCAAGGATAATACCCCCTACAAGGATTGGAACGGCCTCAAACCGGAAGTGACCCACTTTTGTATTTTTGGTTCATGTGTATGGGCTTGGATTCCCTATGAAAAGAGGAATGCACTTGATCCACAGAGAACAAAGTGTATATTTGTTGGATACCCCGATGGTGTGAAGAGATACAAAATTATTGATCTTTCCTCAGATCGTCTCATCATTGAGCGAAGTGTCCAATTCGAGGAAAGTGTCTCACATGTACCTCAACAATCGCATGCATATAAAATTTATTCTTCCACTTGTTAGAGATGATGAGCATGCACATGTCGAATATTCTTCAGATGAGAGTCTGATTCAAAGGATTCAGATGATCTATATACATAGTCAGTACAATCAGATGCAGAGTCAATGCATCCAGATGTAGATGCAGAGCCAGAGTAGAGGCCCAAGTTGGCCCAGACTACTCTGCAGGATGCATGGAATGTTATTGGTGATCCAGTTGATACTAGGAGGACTCGATCTGATTTCGAGGAGCCTCCTCTTGCACTCACTACAACTGAACCATTTCCACCCAGATACATTTTCTTGGTTCAGTTTTCAGATCCATGGTCTTATGGTGAGGCTGTTGGAAATCCCTTTTGGGAGTCCACCATGCAGAAGGAGTACAACTCCCTCCTCGAGAACCAGACTTGGGATCTGGTTCCCCTTCCTTCTAGAAGGAAACTTGTCAGGTGCATATAGGTTTACAATATCAAGATCACATCGGATGGATAGGTTAGCAGATACAAAGACAGAATATTTTCCAAAGGCTTTCAGCAGGTGCATGGTATTGACTATGATGAGACCTTCGCTCCAGTAGCGAAGATGGATTCCAAACATTTGGCACTTTCCATTTCAGAAGCAAAGGGATGGTAAGTCCATTAGATGGATGTGAAGAATACATTTCTTCAAGGTGATCTCTCTAAGGATATCTATATGGAGAAGCCCCAGGTATTTATGCAGGATTCATTTTTGGTCTGTCGACTGATGAAATCTCTTTATGGCCTTAAGAAGGATCCTAGGGCATGGTATGCCAAGATTGAATCCTACCTTTTTTCATATAGCTTTGTACATTGTAAATCATACCCAAATGTTTACATGCTCAAGACGACTGATTCACTTCTACTCCCAGTTTTGTATGTTGATGATTTGTTGATCACCGGTTGCTCAAATTCAATGATTGTTGAAGTCAAGAGGATTATACATGATAGGTTCTTGATGATGGACATGGGTCCAATATATTTCTTCCTTTGACTCGAGATCAATCAGGATGAATCAAGAATCAAACTATCTCAGGCCAAGTATGCACGAGATATCCTTGAGATATTTCACATGACAGACTGCAAGTGTGCCATAACTCCTTTCCTATCAAGAGTCAAACTTGAGGATGGAGGGGGTACTCCATTGGTTAAAAATACACTATACAGATAGCTATTGGGGTGCTTGTTGTATCTCACACACTCCATACCGGACCTCTCTTATGCAGTTGGAGTAGTCTCCAGGTTCATGCAAAAGATGCATGAGCTACATTGGAAGGATGCAAAGCGTATCTTTCAATACGTAAAGGGAACCATCACCTATGGGATTCATTATCCAGTAGACTCTACATTGGACCTCATTGGGTTCACGGATTCTGACTGGGATGGAGATAGCATTTATCGCAAGTCCACATCTAGTTACTCAATCAGTATTGGTTCCGGGCCTATTTGTTGGTCGAGCAAGAATCAGGATGCCATTGCTCTATCTTCAGCCAAGGTAGAGTAGAGAGGGTTAGCTAACATAACCATTCAAGCTATGTGGCTACAACATTTTCTCACTGAGTTGGGAATTTAGTTTCATCGGATGATCGTCATCTGGTGTGACAACCAGAGCACTTTGAAGTTCTATGGAGATCCAAATTAGAGGCAGTGGATGAAGCACATCGAGATACACATGCACTACATCCGGGACTTAGTACATGAGGGGATCATCGACCTGTAGTTTTGTCCTTCAACATAACAGACTGCGAACATCTTCACCAATACCTTCACTGAGAAAAAGTTCCATTCTCTGCAAAGTCATCTTGGAGTGAAGGACATAGTTTCCTAGAAACTATCAGTTCTTCTTTTTACATACATTGTACCTTGAGGAGGGGGGGGGGGTTCCCATGAGGTTTTCCTTCTTTCCTCATTTATTTCAGTGTATATTTTGTATTTGGGTACCTAACATGGCCTCATTGTAGGAACCCATTCTTTATTTTCACCATAGTGATGTTCAGGGGGAGTGTTGTAGTTACTTCACACACCTAGGATTTATTTTTCCTAAGGTTTTCCTTATGTTTATTAGTCATTATCTAGTCTCTTAAATTTTAGGGGAGAATATTCTCTTCATTTTCCACTTCAGTTTGATCAGTTGAGTGGAGTCTAGATGCTACATTGGTATTATCACCATGCAGCATTGGGATCATCATCAAACTAGTGCATTACTCATGATTCCATGATCTCCTCCTCACTTCACTCTGTTTCAGTCAGTTAACAGAAGACTGGTAGACTAGTTAACTCAACTAGGTGGAAATTCACTCCCGCAATTGCCTGAGAGACTAGAATAGGTGATAGTTTACTCCCATAACTATTGGTGTGTGTCTAGATCACCCTAGACCACCACTATGATGCATTGGCTTCTCCTCTAGTGCACATTGGTTGAGTTATACATAGTATATCATGTGTAAATTATCATTCATTCATTTGGTTAATGAGAATTCTTCCACTCTTTCTCTCCTCTTTCTCTCTTCTCATATTCTCTCTGTAAACTGTGTATGTCATTTGCTAGCTAGATCTTTTCTTTGAAAGTTCAACACATTTACAATTATGGGTGGTGCACAAAACTGAATCTAAGACTTGATTCCAACAAATCACTAACACACACACACACATATATTTACATTTACAATTGGGGTTTGGAATAGGGGTATTACAATGCCAATAAAGAAAGGGGAGTCGACGCAATTGATGAAAAATACATTGATATGACAAGTTAGTGTACTAGTGACATTGGTGCAAACTACACCGATATGTTATAATGATCCCGATGAAGTTATGTGCAACAACGTCGAGTGGTTAGAGATAGGAACAGGTGAAGTTATGAAGAACTATGTCGAAACCTAGAAGAAACAATCGAAGGTGATGTTAAGAACTCCACTGGAGAGAAAGTGTAATGACTATAGGCCATCATAACAAAGTCATTAACATATCGAAAAACTTGTTGTAAACTTCATTGATAAAAGAAAGCACATACCGGGGGGAAAGAAATGAAGTTTGTTGTTCGGTATCGATGATGTTTTAGGGAACTATGCCGACACGATTGGGGTCAATATCATTAACTTAAAAAAAAAGAGTTATGATAGTATCATAGAGGTTATTAACAACTCCATTGGTGGAGTGAGATGTCATTGGATAATTTCCAAACAACTCTGTCAATGGGCCTTTGCATAAAAAAATGACTAAGTGCTTTATGAATGGTTTATGCGGGCAACTAGGTTTCTACAGGGATGGGCTGGTGGATTAGGCTCTGAGATAGTGGTATGATCCTAGGAATTTCCCGAGTTAGAATCGAGTAGAGATATTTCTCAATTCTGGAAATGTTTCAAGGTTCAAGTGAGTTCAATCCAAGTGAGACATGTTTCATACTTTACAGAAAGATTAATTGACAGTGAGGTTTGGATGTAACTCGATGGGAAGTGGATCGATTTGATGGCAGTGGGTTAGAGAATTAGTGTTGGGGTTCCTTACCCAAATCAACTGTCTAGTTAAGGTGAGAGTACAGTTGGATCCTGTTAACTAGGGTACAAGAAGTGTGATATGGTTAGGGTTAGGTTTCATGGGAAGATGAAGGGAAAGTAGGCCAGGGGGAGGTGGAAGGAGTTAAATGGTAGATTTGTTGATGAAGGTTTGATGGGGAAACCTTAACCCTAATAATAAACAAACATAAAAAAATGAAGAAGCAAGGAGATAAGTTCTTAGTGCCTACCTAGTAACAGGCAATACATGGATGGCGAAAGAGGATGCAGAAGAGTTGGTTGGGAGGTCACTTCTTGTGCACATGAAACCTTCTTCTTTTTTTGGAAATGAATAATAACATGCATAGTGAGGGATGCAAGGTCGTTGGTGCATTTTATAACTTTTCATTGGGTGTGGGTTTTGAGACACTAGAGGTGTTGATAGAAAGTGCATCGGTGCTAGACGTGGAAATCTGGGAAAGAGTTATTAACTCCTTCAGTGAAAGGTTTTGCACAAAAAAAACATTGGTTGGAACTCCTCTGGTATGTATTGAAGGATATAATGGAAAGTTTGTGAGTGGATTCATTCGCATTTCGGTGGACTTGTGAAGAAATTATCCGGTGAATAACTCATATATTGGAGATGTTTGTGGGAAGACCTCTGGTATGCACCAGAGAAGTTGGGAGGAAGTCCTCTGGTTTGAACCTAAGGAAATCATGGGAAATCCTCCGATGGGTCAATAGAGTTAATGAGAACTAATTTGGTATGCCTAGAAATGTCTCTTAAAACATCTAGGTGTTAAACTCCAAACCAAACTGACTCGCAATATAAAGAAACTTAATAAGAGGGGGATGATAATACTTTACAAAAGATCAAGACGTCGATGTATCTCTTCTCAGTGAATCAATAGGTTCTCATGTTGAGAAGGAGGGGTTCTATTTTCTTGTTTAAAAATGGATTTACAAGAAAAAATACAAGAAAAGGGAAGGTATGGATGCCTGGCACAAAAAATGGTGACACACTAGGAGAAGCCATGAATCTCTACAAAAAGGTGTCTAAACATAAAAATTCTGAGAATGGAAACACTTGCAGTGCATGACCCAAGGGAGAAAGAGTAGGTCCCGTAGTTTTCAAAAGTGAAAATTTTGACGAGACAAGTTTTTGTGATGCGAGGGAGAGGTCAAGGACATTCCCAAAGTAGATTTATTATCACAATATACTCTTTTGAACTTGATTTTTTTGGGAAGGAGGGAGGAGTACAACAAGGAAATTATGCGTCAAGAATGTTGAAAATACAAATTGATGGTGCATTTCTTTGGTGTTTCTCTACTTCCAGTGAGCATCCATAGCCTCGAAAGAGTCACCCCAGTGTCACAAGACTTTCTCCTCTACTAGCAAGTTTACACAACCCCAACGAAGATACTTTCATGTCTCATATGAGATGGAATGTCTTTCCTAAGACTTTACCTTTTAGAATATGATTCTATTAAATTTAGAGAGAGGTGGATGGGAGGGGGATCCCAGTTTTCCTTTAAAGGCATGCAAGATGACACCTGTAAAGGTGAGATATTCCAACTCGATTATAGATGAGATAACTCCTTGAACAACATACCATGAGTACTACAAATTCCTTTCTAAAGCAATTTCCATTTAGTTTCAGTCAAACACAAAATTTTCTCTTGGGAATGACCATTAGCTCCCTCTTGCTACATTTAAGAGTACAATGCTTGTCTTCTATTGAACTATGTTCCTTTACTGGGTCTAACTTGAAGCAATGCACAACAATGTTACATAGAGAGGTATGAAGTTGTGTTCAGAAGCTTGAATGTAGATTTACAAGATTTTGATACCAATGTATTATATCTTAAGATTCATTCAGATCGAAGACACCAAACTCTGAGAGAAGTATAAGGCGAGATCTTTGAAAGAGATAAAAATAGAACTAACTAGAATCAAAATAAAATGAAAGTGAAAAACATAAAACAAAGAAAGAAAAGTGTAAAAAGTAAAGCACAACTAAGCAGGAAATCAAAGATGAGAAAGAAAACTCTTTATTTATGCACAAGGGGAAGCTTCCTAAAAGGATAACTGATGTAATTTTTAAGGATTTGGCCATTAACGGGGAGGAGGCCTACATCCCCTTCAAGATTTTTTAATCGATAGGTACCTAGGCCAATCTTTTCTTTGATTATGAATGGACCCAACTGCATTTGTTGAAATTTTGAGTGTTTTCCTTTGTCTTCATGGGGCTTGTCCCACTTGAGGACTAGATCGTCAAACTCATTTTTTTTTTCCAGCATACTTTTTATCAAACAAGAATTTAATAGTATGTTGGTGAGATTCAAATTTGGTTTTAGCTTTGACCCGATTCTCTTCTAGATTTAACAAGGTGTTAATGCAATTTTGGATGACAAGGAATTCTCTCCTGCATGACTGTTGCGTGAGTTGAAGGGAAGGGAGATAGATGTTTGAAGGAAGGATATCCTCTTTCTGATAAACAAGTAAGTAAGGAGAGGTCCATATGGATTCTTTAGGAATAACACGATCATCCCAGAGGGCGTTAGGTAAAGTATTGTGCCAATTCCTTTGTTGGTCGACTACAATTCGTTTAAGGATGCGGATCAAAGTTTTGTTTGTGGATTCAGCTAGAGCATTGCCTTGGGGGTAATATTTGGCTACATAATTTAAATGATCCCATTTCTATAGAAAACTCATCAATTTAAATGATGAAAAATACATATCATTATCAAATACAAGAGTATTGGGTACTGCAAACCTGGTCATAATATGTTGTTCAAGAAAATTAATTACCACTTCATCGTTTACCTTGGTTAATGGTACTTCTTCCATCCATCAAGTGAAATAATAAATAACAATTAGAATATACATATGATGCTTATAAGTGAGTATTGATCTCACTGATTATGTCTAGTCCCCATTGCTGGAAAGGTTCTTCAACAACAACAGGTTGAAGTGGAAAAACGACCCTACTCTCTCTTTCGACTGATTTCTAACAAATGGCACAACTTCGAGAATAGGAATGAGAATCCTTGAATATTGTGGGCTAGAAGTACCCAACTCTTAGTATATTGTGGGTTGTTTTCTCTCCCTAAAAATGACCTCTATTTGGTCCATCATGCATATCTTCGAGAACTTTGTCAGGATCTTTTTTTTTCAAGACATAGAAGAAAAACTCCATCATAGTTCTTTCTGAAGAAGATACCATGAACCAACTGATATTGTGTAGAATACATCCTTAATGCTCTTCTTTGTTTAGCATTAAGATGATCAGGAGCAGTGCCATGTTGAGGATAGTATTTGAGATCATTATACCATGAATTTTCAATTGATGGAATATAAGGGGCTTGTTGTGTATAAAGAGTTGGTTCCTCTTGTCATCCATCTTCTTCTTGATCCTCATAATCCATGGATCTGGTTGCTAGCTTACACGGGCGTTGAAATTTAACAATATTTTTTGGCTTGAATTAAAGGTCATATTCCTTTAAAGTGGTCATATGATTGCCTCGTTTCTCACCTAGTTCCCTTTTCACAAAGAGAGATATGACCTCTGGGTGAGGGACAATCATCTTGGGGTGGTTTTTCGATATATAAGTTCTAAACTATTTTATAGCTTTATGGACAAAAAAATACTCCTTGTTTACTGGTGGGTAATTCAACTCAACACCATGGAGTTCAATGCTCATAAAATCTATGGGGCATTCGTTCCCTTGCTGGTCCTTTTGAGTGGGAACTATTGCAAGAGAATGGTTTGAAGAAAAGTATATAGCAAGAAGTCTTTACTAAAATATGGACTTTGAAGAGAAGGAATGATCGCTATGGCATCCTTGATCTTCTCAAAGGAATCATTTTCAACAGGTGTCCACTTGAATTGAACATCTTTCTTTATCATATGTTGAAGGGGTTTAACAATTTCGACAAAACCTGAAACAAACTTCCTTACAAAATTATTTTTCTTGAAAAAAGACCTCATAGAATTTTTTCTATGTGGAGGTGGTATTTGCATAATGGGTTTGGTGGGTTCTAGGTCAACAAAAATCCCGTCCTCGAAAATAATATTCCCCAATATTTTTCCTTCTTAAACAACAAAGATGATTTTCTTGGGGTTTAGAGAGATACCATATTTTCTTCACCTTTTGAAAATTTTCTTCAGATTCTTTGGGCGATCAACATTTTGCTTTGAATAAACTGTGATGTCATCGAGGTAGATCACCATGCTATGATTGATTATATGTTTAAAAATTATATCCATTTCTCTTTTAAAGGTAGCACCAACGTTGATTAGGCTGAAGGGAATTATGCAATATGCAAACGTTCCCCACTTTGTCCTGAAAGTGGTCCTCAACCTATTTGTTTATGCTACGAGAACTTGATTGTAACCAGAAAACTCATCCAAAAGAGAGAACATTTGGGAACCATAGACAAGTTGTAATATTTGTTCTATCAGGGGAATGTGGTAGTCTTCTTTGTTAGAATCTCGATTTTATGTTTTTAAAATCCACACACAATCTAATCTCCACTGATTTCTTCCTGACATGCACCATATTGGACACCTAGGTAGAATACTGAACCTTAAAGATAATCTGGGCGTCCGACAACTTCTTCAATTCCTTATGAATAAGGGGTTTAAGAGTCAAATGTATCTTCCTCAACTTCTGCTGGAATGGTTAGATACCCTCTTTGATTGGAATAACATGTTGAATAATACAGGTGTCAGATGTATTCAAATATTCGCATGTCCAAGCGAATATATCTTGGAATTTCTTGAATAGTTGTGTGAGTGTGTGTTTCTTTTCCTCTAAATAAGAAGTGCCTATATTGATGTATTTTGGTTGTTTAGGGGTCCCATGATTTACCATAATGTGCATCATAGTGGAATTGTTTGTCTTTGTATTCATAGGATTTATGAACTTAGTATGTAGATCAAACAACTTTTCAAGTGATAACACATTCCTCAAGATGTAATTATATTTTATCTTACTTAGTTCATCCTGGTAGTCCTGAATATTCTATTCATGCACTTCATCATCTATCACCAAGTTCTAGAACACATCGAAGTTGGTGAGGAAATTTATGATCTGAGTATCATTATTGAAAACTCTCCAGTTCATGATGGTGTTTGGTATAGAAGGCCTGAAAATGATTTCAACAAAAAAATCATTATTAAGGGGCATGAATATAGATGTTGCATTTGCTAAAGTGTCTGTAAAAATGTTTTGACAATGAGGCATATAATTAATACTAAATGTGTCAAAGGAATAAAGAAATTTCCGTACCTCATACTGATAACCTTTAAATGGGGTGACATGTAGTGGATAATGTTTCTTACCTATCTGACAACTATCTCTGAATCACCAAAAAATCAAAGGAATTTTAACTTAAGGTCGATGGCCTTCTTCATGCCTTTGATTAAGGCTTCATATTCAACAATATTATTAGTGCATTCAAACTCTAAACAAAATGATATAAGAGTCTTACATTGTTTAGGATCAATAAGGATGAATCCTGCCCTGGCTCCCTCTTGTTATCACGAGTCATCGAAGAACAAATTCCACTCCACATGTTATTGTTTAAACTTGATTTAGTTACGCAAAAACCATACTTTTTTACTATAGTACAATCATTAGCATCAGTCCGAGTGAAGTGAAGGAGTTCATACTGTGTGTTTGTTTGAATCGAAGATGGTTGTGCTTCATAGAAATCATGGTCAGTCTCTAAAAAGTAATTTCCAAAATAGTATGGGCGAAGTCAATGAGCTCATTCATACCTTCAAATTTTGTTAGCATATGTTTCATATGAGCCTGTTTGTTTATCCATATATGATTTGTATTACCTTTGTATGGAAGGCACAAGCGAGACCATTCTGTGGAGAAATAACCTTGAAGTTTTGCAGACTAGTCCCTGCTCAACAATAAACCATAACTTTCTGGAATATCAACAACAATAATATCGATGACCCAATGGAATCTAAGATGAGATTATAGCCTAATCATAAAATCCTTAATTTCACCTCTTACATTAACATTTGATCTATCTAATTGTATGATTCTTGTAGTACTCATTTGCAGGACAACATTGATTCTTTGGCAGACCGAGTATGACATGATATTGGATGAGGCACAAGAGTCCGCTAAACAATTATGCACATTAAAATTGGAAATTTCATATGTAAGTAGAAAGGGTGGGACTTGGGACCTCGAATGCGATCCTATACCATCTGCATTTATAGAAGATTTAATTTCAACTTTGTTTTCCACCTTTAGTTCGACAGTTTTAGAAATGCTCTCTATTGTGGAAATGGTCTTCTTTTGAGGGTCATTGGGGTTGAAAGTGTCAAGAATTAGGTCACATTTCCGAGGAAGTGCACATATATCATACAAATAAATTTTGAATTTGGTTTTCTTTAGATCTTCAATAACATTGTATTCCAAAGCGTCAGTTTCAGGTTTGCTTGGTGTTTTCTTGCTTGTGAGGATCTAGGTTTGTTTTTGGTTGATGGAGTGTTGGGTTTATTATTAGATGTTGTTGGGGTCGAAGTGATTGGTTTCTAAGTAGGAATGAGAGGATTTATCTTTCTGAGAGTAGTGTTGATTTTCGAGGGTAGAGAAGTGTTGGGAACATCACTCTTGTTGTGAAAGTTTTAATCTCGAGAAGAAACTTTTATAACTTGTTTGTCTCCCACACAAATATCTTCAATCTATTCCTTGTCTGAATATATACACCAATCCCTTAGAAACATGGGATGTTATTGAGTGGTTTCCTCGGTGGTTTCTTCTATTTCTACTTCTTGGGTTTGGTTATCGTTGTTCTCTTGTTGATCTAATAGTTTATTAATGACCTAGGTCATAGAGTTGACCCATTGAGGACATGTTTTCTCATAATGATTTTGCTGGTGATATGAACATAAATTGTCCATACCAAAGTCATCCATATTTAGAGTGAGACTTGGGACTTCTGGAGGCTTTGACATGTTTTCATTCCTCTTAAAGAATGGATGGAAAGGTCTAGGCTTTGAGGACCCTTCCCAACGTTATTATTAAGGTACAATACTTCGTTTGAAAGCATCTTTACCATCTTTACCATTATGTTTAGGTCCTTGGAATCTTTCTCAGGAGGTTTAGTTAAGAGTAAGGGTTTCTTCCCAACCGTTTTAGTCTCTTCAGATGCTAGGTGGTTGTCTTAAGAAATCAGTTCTTTCTCAAAAACTTTATCTTCCTAAAATTTTAGGCTAAGGGAATCTTTCTAGCTCGTTTGATGAACATCCCTATAGAGGGAAGTAATGTAGAAGTATAATATTTGACAACCAAGGGTTCCCATGGAGAAGTTTCAACAATGAACTTGTTGAGGAATGTAGTGAAGCGTTGTTCAAAGTCCTTTACTTTTTCTTTCTTTTCCATCTTTAAGGCCACTAGTTCTTTGACTAGGGTCAGGGTAGTTTTCTCTTCCCAAAACTTTCTGATGAAGGCCTTTTTGAAGTCATTCCAGCTGGTTATGGAACCAATAGATAGGTTGAAATACCATGTGGAAGCCTTGTTTTCAAAGTTGTAGGGAAATATTCTACAAACCACATCTTCATAATGGACATCAAGGAGATAAGTGGCTAAGAAGAAATTATTTACATGATCTTCTTATGAACTATATTTTTCCAGGTCGAATTTCGAAAGAAGTCTCTTCGGACATTTGGGTGACTCATGAAAAGGTTCAACTAAGTTCAAATCACCTTGGGACATCCATGGTGGGATAAAATGTATTCTATTTTTATTTTCACGCATAATGTCATCAAAATCAGATCCATAATGTTCAATATCAAAGTTGTTTTCTGATTCGGGAGGAGTAGGACCATGAGGTGTGGGAGGAATTTGGTCGAAGTGCATCTGTATTTCTTGCAGAGTAGTTTCGATCAAATATTCCATGGAGTCAACAAGAATGTTGTTCTGATTCTCGGGTTGTCTTTTGCCAGGTAGCTCTCCTCCTGGGGAGTATTGAACCTATGGGTAATTGGCCAAGTAACTTACTGTACGAGTGTGTAATACAATGAGTTTCAACAAAATATTTGTTAGGGATATGATACCAATATTTTGAATGATTTTCAGGGATACCAGTAACACTTTCAAACACGGGGTTTGAATCTTCAAAGGTATTGTCCTGTTCGGAAGGGATATGAGGGAAACATTGTTGAACAAGAATATTTTCATAGGACTGGTCGATCATTTATCATTGGTTTATGCTAGCCATACAATATTAGTCCCTCCTTATAGAACCAATTCTATTGATGGGTTGGAATTTCCTTTCAACAGTAAGGGGTACTCCCTGGTACATGGTCCCAATTAGAATATGCGTCGTTTGGTTTAGGAGACCCATATGAATTTTAGTCTGATTTCCATTACTAGTTATGAGGGGTGATTGTATGGTTGGTGAATGAAAATGAAAATGCAAACGCAATCCAACTAAGTGCAGAAATAAATCTAAACTAACCTATCCTAGCTAGGAGCATTTAAAGTAATCAAGTCAGTGGCTGTAAATGAAACTAATCCCTGCAAATAACTTCACCCAGATAGTTGTTATGAAGAAACAAGGTTAGACACAACATGTATGCAGATACATAACCAAATTAGTCTAAATCATGCAATTACATACATAAGAAACTCTTTATCTCAAGGAAAAACATAATAAAGAATAAACAAAGTTGCAATAATACTTCAATTTTCATAAGATCAGTCTATAAGGAAAAATACATCATACAACACATGTAAACAATACATAGTTAGCTGAAAATAGTTTATAACAACCACCATTTACAAGAGTTATTCTCTCCAAAAAAAATGGCCTTGAGGGATTCTCAATTTTAGTTAACACAATAGTTTCTCCAAAATAGTTTAGCGAATGTAAAATTCTTGAAAAGCACTTTCAAATTGGGCATCTTCCTTTAGCGAATGTAAAATGCTTGAAAATGTCTTCTTGAATTCCACAAGAAGTAGTTATTAAACCTTTAAGCTTCCCCCCTCAATGCCTATTGACATGTGTAATAATAAGGACGAAGCTAATGGCGGTTGGAAAAAGACAAAATAGAATATAGTTGTTAGCAAATTTGAATTTTATATTTTGTCTTATTCATGGATTTTTTCCCTTCATGCATGCTTCCCAAACCTTTTATTTCCCATCGAGTGATATGATCATGTGATACAAATGTTCCTCTAGGGCGGGTGTATGGGAGGTTGAATTATTGGTGAGGTTATTCATGTATCTCATTAGAGTGGCCACGAATGTTTGAATCATTATCTGAACCTTATCCGGTTGAACGGGGTGTTCTTCCATTCCCTCAATTGTTAATTTCATGGTTGCTTCAACTCTCTCCCATATCTGATTTATATTCCATTGGAGTTGTTGGAGGAGTTGTTACATTGTAATGGTTTTACTGATCTCCTCAATGGGAGGAAGGTGACCCTTATGTGCTAAGAGTTGTGTGGCTTTGTGGAGTTGTGCACATATTGCAAGTGAGATTTTCATTTCCTTTTCTACTCTCTTCCTCATTTGTTGGCATTGATCAAGGGAAGCGTAATTGATTCTTATTTCTACTTATGAGGGGCGGGGAAGCTCAACTGGAGCATCCATATTCTTAACAATCCACCTTTTTTGTATCATCTAATCCCTCCCAGATTGTGGAGAAATAGATGTTTTTGACTTGCACCCAATTATGTTGAGCCATTATTTCAGCTGACAACTACTAGAAGACTTGAAAATGGGCATACATATCTGTAATAGTCTCCTCAAGATCCATCCTTAATTTTTCAACACATGCTTTGAATTATATTAGATTTACCTTGTCTTTCCTTGTATGCCTAAGATGTTCCTCCAGTTATCTAATCCTGACATCCTTTTCTTCATTTTGGCAGAATAAATTCTTGAGGTTCCGCTTCATTACTGTGGTGAATGCAGTGCTAGTGGATGCTATGATGAGTGGGTCCTTACTGGAATTATCTACCACCGTGATCTCCGTGAGGATTGATATTGGGATGACATCAATGACTGGGACCTTCCTGACCTGTTTTTTCACAATTATACTCGTGGCTTTGTCAAATTTCAACTTCATCAAGTTTGCCACTTTATTGTTTTTGTAGGGTGTGCGTAGCCCCAAATCCATTCCGTCGAATTGAAGATGACTACTGGGAACTTCCGTTGATGTTTCCAAGATGTCCATTTCCATAAGTGAGGCATCATTATTTAGAGCCTCTTCATCCAATTTTCGTTTCTCTTCTTCAACTACCTTAGCTACAGCTTCATCTATTGCTCTTTGTTCTTTCGTTGTTTCTTCTGTTGTTGCCTTTTCAGCTATTTCTTTTTCTTATGTTTCAGTTTCTACTACTTTCTCAGCCACTGCCTTCACTTTCATTTTTGTTGTCGCCACTATTGTTGCTATTGTTTTTGTTGTTGCCACTATTGCATTAGATTTTCCTTTGGCCTTGGCCTCTTCTATCTTTATTTTCTTTTCGACGATGTCTTATTTGTTTTTCCGGACCTTTTCTTTCTTCCTTATTTTATTTTCCAACATAATTTATTCCTCATCCGCTGATCCAAAATGTGTGGATGTTGTTTTGGTAGATGTTGTTTCTATTGCCTCTTCTTCATCTCTTTTCCTTGATTCTTCGTAGGCTTTCTCTTCATCATCGATCCTTCCAATAGGTTTTCCTTGCATATTGGTGATAAATTCATCGTATGTCCAAGCACCACAGTGAATTTATTCCTCCTCCCAGGTGGGAGAAGTGTATTCCCATGGGTGTTTGTACTTGCTGCAATGTTTCTTGACTACTTTCTTTGGATCGTGTCTCTAGAATCTTTCTTCTCTAAAGTGGAATGATAACAGTGTGTCCGCTTCTGATTGGGCTTGATTAATGTTTCTGAATGAGTATGAGACAACCCACAATGACAGTGGGGGATAGATAACATTCTTGTCTCGATACAATGCTTCGCCAACTCCATGGATCATAGTTTTATATGTGATCTCCTGAAGCACTAATATGTCAGGCACAAATCTTGGGAGAAAATGGGGAGCTTTAGTAGCTCCCTATACCCTTATGTAAGTTTCGTGCTTCATGAGGTATTGGTCTCTAATCTTCCAGATTATTTCCAATGCTATATCGATCATACATGGAGCTGGTGTGATGAAGATAAGCTCATAGAGAGGCGCTAAGAAGTGATTTCATATCCAATGGTACTTAGTCCTGTATTTGTGCTCCCAGATCACTTTGCAATAAACATGCACAAATGGATCGGTTGGTTGCCAATCCCAACCCATCTTGGGACATTGATGGTGCACACACATAATATCCAACATATAAAAAGACATGTAAAATCTTGGTAATTGGTTGAGAGCGGTCTCCTTGATGGCTATGATGGACTCTTCTAGGGTTACTGACAAGATGTCGACCCAATTGAATGAAAATCCTTCATCGACACAATAATATATCAGAGGCATAAGGGATAAAGTGAATTTAGAAGCATCTTGTTCCCCATAAAGCTTGCATAACATCGCCACAATATATTGATATGGTGTTCTTAGAGAAGTGGCCAAATATTCACCAAACATCTTGAGTTTGAACATTTTATCTGGCTTGTACCATATCTTGAATATATCCTTCACCTTGTGTGGGAACTTGCTTATGAGTTCATCATTCAGTGACCAGTTTCCCTTTTCCAAATGGTAATACTTGGCTATGTCACCTGCTTGAAATGACACAATGGGTTGTCCCTTATCATTAAGTATATACCGGTTCTCAAGGTATATGTGATTGAGGATCCATGAGATCATGTTTTCACAAGGGAAAACTACTGCATGAGACACAACCCTGTGCAATCTTGACCTCAGGATGTTCTTGAAGATTTCCAGTTCATCCTGATCTTCAACTTCCATAAGGAAGTTTTGCTTCTTGAACATCTGGAAAACTTCACCCCATTTGAGTGAAGTTCCCACTTTCTCTAAGAGTACTACGGTATTGTCATAGACTACCCTTGGGGTGCCATTTTCTTCCTCCTGTCGGTTTCCACTTCTAGAAGCTTCTGTCATGAGTACTTTTCTTGTAGGTTTCTTTCAAGGTGAGATATCTAAATATGTGGAAACACGTAAGTATTAGTGCAATAAATTAACAATAAAAGAATATATGACAACAAACATAAAATGTTAGTTCGAATAATCATGTGAATCATTGGGCTCTTGAGCAGTAATAGGGTTAAAAGATGAATCTATTAGTGTGAACCTGTGTTATTACCTAAGGAACTACTTGATCTAATGTTATGGGGGAATTTGTCATCTTAAGAAGATAGGATTATGGGAGACATGGTGAAAGTTTGAATGAAATCGGGTTTAGTTTGGGTGAACCGACGTAATTGATGATAACTGTACCAATAAAGAAAGGGGATTCAACGTAGTTGATGAAAACTATGTCGATATAGCAAGTTAGTGTACCGACGACATTGGTGCAAACTACACCGATATGTTAGAATGATCTTGACAAAGTTATTGGAAAACACGCAGAATCATTAGAGATGGGAACTAACGAAGTTGGGAAGAACTGTGTCAAAACATAGAAGAAGTGATCGGAGGTGATGTTAAGGACTTTGCCAACAAGAAAGTGTAATGTCTAGAGGCCATCATAACAAAGTCGTCAACATATCGGTAAACCTGTTGTAAATTTCACCAATAGAAGAAAGCACGTACTGGGGGGGAAGACATGAAGCTTGTTGGTGGGTATCGACGATGTTTTGGGGAACTGTGCCGACACAACTAAGGTCAATATCGATAACTTCGTCGAAAAGAGATATGATAGTATCACAGAGGTTACTATAAAATCCACTGATGGAGCTGAGATGTCGTGAGAGAAGTTCCCAACAACTCCGTCTATGGGGATTTTCCTCTAAAATTGACTAAGTGCTTTATCAATGGTTTGCGCGGGTGACCAAGTTTCTACATGGATGGGATGGTGGCTTAGGCTCCGAGAAGATGGTATTAGCCTAGAAATAACTTGAGTTAGAATCGAGCTGAGATATTTCTCGAGTCTGGAAATGTTTCAAGGTTGGGGCGAGTTCGGACCGAGTGAGACATGTTTCATACTTCGTAGAAATATTAAATGATAGTGAGGTTGGATGTAACTTGATGGGCAGTGGATCAATTTGATGGTGCGAGTTAGGGAATTAGTGTGGTGGGTCCTTACCCAAATCAATCATCTAGTTAAGGTGAGGGTACAGGTGGATCCTGTTAGCTAGGGTACAAGAAGCATGGCATGCTTAGGGTTAGGTTTCATGGGAAGATGAAGGGAAGGTAGGCCAAGGGGAGGTGCAAGGAGTTAAATGGTAGATTTTTTAATGAAGGTTTGGTGGGGAAACCCTAACCCTAACAATCAACAAACATAAAAAAAAATGAAGAAGCAAGGATATATGTTTTATATCCCTACCTATAAACTAGCGATATGTGGATGGTGAAAGGGGATGTGGAGGTGTTCTGACTAGGACATCACTTCTTGCACACATGAAACCTTTTTTTTTCCAGCAATGAACAATAACATGCATACTGAGGGATGAGAGGACACATGTTCCTTTTATAACTTTTCACAAGGTGAAGGATTTGAGACATCGGAGGTGTGGATAACAAGTGCGTCGGTGCTAGACATGGAGAACCAATGAAAGAGTTTTTAACTCCTTCGGTGGAAGGTTTTTCACACCGAAAACATTGGTGGGATATTCTTTGGTATGTATAAGAGGATATAGTGGAAAGTCTTCCAGTGGCTTGGTTCATTTTTTGATGAACTTGCGAAGAAATTATCCAGTGAATGACTCATATATCAGAGATGTTTGCGGGAAGACCTCTGGTATGCACCGGAGCATTTGGGAGGAAGTCCTCTAGTGTGTACCAGAGGAAATCACGAGAACTCCTTTGATGGGTCAGTAGAGTTAACAAGAACTACTCTAGTATGCCCACAAAAGTCTCTTAAAACTTATAAGTGTTAAACCCAAAACCAAATTGAATCGCAAGATAAATAAACTTAATTAGAGGGGGTGAGAAGACTTTATCAAAGATCAAGATGTCGAGGTATCTCTTCTCATTCAATCAAGAGGTTCTCAAGTCGAAAAGGAAGGTTCCCATTTTCTTGGCTAAAAATGGTTTTACAAGCAAAAATACAAGAAAAAGGTAACGTGTTGATGTTTGGCACAACACCTAGGAAAACCAATATGAAATAAAACCCAACTAAAAGGTGAGGTTTCTCTACTCCCTTTTCTTCAAATGTGAGTACAAAAAGAGGCACTTTCTGTGGAGTTTCCTTTAACACTGTGGCCTATATGGCTTCTACAAAATCTCTCCTCCTCTGATATGCTCTCAAAATTACACTCCTAGGTTTTATTTTCAACTATGGAAAAAATACAATGCTAAAGAATGGAACCCCTCCCCTCCTAGTAGCCTGGTATTTAACATTGCCTGATAGCCATCCAGGGGTAGGTTGTTTTTACTTCCTCAAGCCTCAATTGTGATAAGGTTTCAAAGCTTCTAGAATATTCTTGAAAATACATACGTGGCTAGCCCCATATGTGTGAGTAATGGGAGTTGATGTGGCATACACTCATACCATGGTGGTCAACATGGTAGGCTAACTTGCAAGAGACACAAAATTTGCATACAAGCTCTAATTGACGTGATTTTTACATTGTTGGAAAGGTATAAATGTGTATAATAATGTCAAGGGGTATTAAAAAAATTTGGAAATTTTGACACCAAAAAATTTCATTTGATGAGATGAAATGGCTTCAGAATATTTCAAATCCCAATTTTCCAAATTGGGGCTTGCCATTAAAATGACCTTGCAAGTTTATTCCTCCATTTTTTTCCACTTTGAAAGCATCAAAATATATGGAAATAGTAAAATGATACAATCTAGATCATACCTCCCCATTTAGGAAGGATTTTTTTCCCCAAAATATTTACTGAATGAGGTGAGAAATTTTATCTTCTACCTTATCCCTTGAGTACCCTTTTTCTTTTCCTGGAAGATGTCCTTTCAAACCAATTTGAAAAAGGTCATGTTGTCTCTCTCTTGCAATTTTAGACCGCTTCTGCAAAATTGTGTCCTCTACCAACTCTACCTGAGCATCTGGTGCTAAGTCCTCTATGGAAGGTAGGACCTATTCCTCCTCTTGATCCAACATGGAAGGCTCGCTGAGTTTGATATTCTCCACATTCACTACTGATTAAATGCACATGTATGGGGGTAGAATGATCCTGTAGGAATTATCTACCACCTTCTCCAATATATTGAAAGGTACATACGCCTTGATATTATTACTAGGACCATCTTGTATTTCCTTGTTCAACTATAACAAAACTACGTCTCCCACTTTGAATGAATTCTCGGTTCTATGTTGATTATGTATGGCCTTGTATTTTTTCTGTGATTTCTTCAACATCTCTTGTACTTGCAAATGGATTTGCCTAATCTTCTCAAAAAAAAATTCCACTCTCAATGCATCTCTTGTGAGGTTCTCCCTTGCTCCTCCTTTCTATCCATATACAACATCCAAGGGTGAAGGTGGCAAATATCCAAAGCAAGTTTCAAAAGGTGACTTACCAATAGAAGTGTGGACTACTCTATTATAATATTTTTATGTGTAGATCATATTTTCATCCCAGTTCTTTGGATGCTTCCAACTGTTACCCCTCAAAAGTTGCACCAAAGTCCTATTGACTACTTTTATCTACCCATTTGTGTGTTGATGGAATATTTTATATCTCTTCAACTTAATGTCCATCTTCTCCCACAATTGGGAGGATTTGCTTAGTTACAGTTGCAGTTGCAGTCAGTTTTTGTTGAAGCAATGAAACCCTAACCCTCTTGTTGAGTCACCTTAAGTGAAGATATTGGCATAATTTCTGGATAGCCTAGTGTGCCCTAACCCAACGCACCTCCCGGTACTCTCAGCAAGCTAAGACGCCAAGTTTGAGTGTTTGGTCAAATTCAAAGGTTGACCAAGTCAAATTCAAATGTGTGCTCGTTTAACCATAGACAATATAGCAATATTGTCACCCAACCTTAGGCTGAAGACACCCCTGAGCACCTTAACCTTGACAGAGAATAATTTTGGAAGAAAACCCTAAGCCTAATAGCCAATCAATGTAGCATACCTCTCTCTAGAGCTAGCACACAAGGCAGAAAGCCCAAACCATAACCAATAGAAAGTCCAAGCCTAAATTGAGAATACAGGTTGCAGTAGCTGCAACTGCAACTACTTTTCAGACTTGCGCACTTACTCAGCTTCTGCAATGCGCACTCTTACATTTTTGTAGCTTCAAGTTGTGTGTGCCAAATGATATCTAGCATCTTGTATTTATACTGCTCCTCCTTAGCTGTCTAGGTCGACTTCTCATTATAGAGGCTAAAAACTCGATATTAAATATTTCCTTTAGCCAACTTGTCTTCTAGGGTTATGTCTAATGCCTTAGGGTTTCTTATTGCTTCCTGAAATATTCTATTCTTTTCAGGGTTACACATGGAGGTTAATATCTCTTGCAACTACCATAATATCAACACTCCCTCCTAGATAGGGAGGTATTGAAAGAAATGGTCTTGAGCACAAACATACCATTCAATCGGTAGCATCATTATATCCATACAGGCTATCTCATGATTAGATCACGAGCACCCTCATCATTATCAATATCATCTGATAACATCAACTACATCATCTCTCGAAGCCATACTCCATCTGAGTAATCAAGCATGATACTAAATAAGTCACTCACTCCACAAAATGATACAAGAACCATTCTTCTAATCCAAACATATGTCTTAGAAGAATAACTATTCCAACATATGTTGGAAGCCACACCATGGGCTACAAGGACTATTCTTCTAATCCAAACATACGTCCTAGAAGAATAAATGTCTTGGACCATTTTCTGCCTAGAGAATGTCTGTCCACTAGCACACTGATTATACATCCAGCTGATAATCATTTTCAAAACTATCGATAGTCTATATGGCAATCAGAACAATGTCATTCAATATAACACAACCGTGTCTATCCACAATAGTACAAAACTACTATCCAGTGGTACACAACCACACCAAGTAGCACACGACTAGTTAATTAGTGACACATAGTCACAAACAGTGGAACACATCCACCATAGTAGCATACATCTACTATCCAAAGATATACAGTCTCCATAGCAATCATATCATCTGATATCAACTTGCATAGAAACAATATCATGATATAAATTGAGTCATCTGGGAGATTCTTCCACTCACATCTGTGAGATATGGAAGAGCATATACCCTCAGAAAGTAAAACATCAGCCATGGGCCATGTGGACTATTCTTCTCAAGCATAAAATAACAATTGTACCTGATTTCTGAGACTAGACCATTCACCTAACTAGGCCATTCCTCCGGCACTATTCATAGTGCAACCTGGAGAGAATGAGTCTTCCCTAGGGAGTGCTTGTCCCTGATTTTTGAACCTGGACCATTCACCTAACTAGGTCATTCCTCCAGCACTAATCATAGTGCAACTTGGATAGAATGAGTCTTCCCTAGGGAATGACTATCCAAACCATTTCCTAATGGAAATGACTTTCCTACACGAACCTCCAAAAAATACCATTCTTATAAACTTCTCACAACTGTGAACTTTGAAAGAATGACTGCCTGACGAGGCAGACCATTCTACTTGACCACTAATCAGAGTGATATCCAAGAAGAATGATTTCCATAGACCATTCCCCCACATTGGCCACAAGGGGAATCACTGTCTATGGTACATCAACAATCTATCGAACCATTTTCATTACGAAAATGATTGTCCAATTTGGACCATTTTTCGAACTAGAAAATGCATGCACGTCAGAAATCTCAAACCACTTTTCGAATTGGAAAGGAACTGCTCATCCTGAAACATTTTTCGAACTGAAAAATGATTTTCCATAAATCAATAACACATCAGTGCTCCCTCCCAACCTAGGAGTAATCTCTTCCCTTTTCAATAAGGAAGTTGTCTCCACGAGCCCCAACTTGCAAAATTTTCATCTTGGACAAAGGTTTTAGCCAAATATTCGTTATTTGCTCATCTATGGAGATATATTGGAGAACCACTTCTCTTTTCTGGACTTCATCATGGAGAATTTAATGCTTAATCTCAATGTACTTTGGCCTATTATGGAACACGGTTTTCTTTGAAGGCTTCATGTAGCTATGATCATTACAATATATATCATGGTCGAATTCAACACTTATGTTTCCTGCTAGATCATGACATCGTGGAAAGTCTCAAACTGAAACATATCCAAGTAGCACTTCTTCTATCATCGTGAGAGTTTGCCATGGATTAGCAATCCATCATCCCAGACTTTTGAGTAACTATTCCGATACACTATCTCTGTCATAGAAAGTTTTCACCACACTTCTACTATATATGATATACTATGCATCAAGTTGTTTGAATCCATACAAGGTCTTCTTATATATGCAGACATGGGTCTCTTTCTAGTATACCTCAAAAACTTGAGATTTCTTTACATAAGCTTCTTCCTCAAATGCTCTGTTGGGAGAACAGTCTCTTACAACCAAATGATATAAACTTCAATCCATGGATACTGCAAGAGATATAATAGCTCAGATAGAGGTATATCTGATTTACGAGAATAAGTTGTTATCATAGCCTTCTCCTCCTTCTAGAAGAACTTATAGTTCTGAATCTCGCAATGCTTCCATTCATAACCCTTTTTGACAATTTCTTACATATATTGTTTTTCATCATAACTTCCATTTCTTCTGCTTGATTGCTTATAGTGGGTTCAAACCAAGTTGGTAGTCTTGTGATTCTTGGTATAATAACTGGTTGTTATGGATTTTCTTTATTTCTTGAAATCTTCATGTTTCCCTTCATCTCTTGGGTCCATGGATTCTTCTATAGATTCCATTCCCTAAAGATTCCAACTTCTTCCTTTCATCATAGGATCATGGATGTAGATGGACAACCAAGAATACTTTGAGGCTTCTTTTTGAAGAATACTTCTTCTGAACACATGTTGCTTATAATGGTTGTTACTTACAATGGGAACATGGATAGATACTTCATAATCCTCAATGGATCATATTATTTAGGATTATATCCCTCCTAATCATTTCTTCATGCATGAATGCATGCTCTTCTTTTGGAATTATGTAATCAGCTCCCTCCATCTAAGAGTCTCCACACTTCCGTTTGCATCCTTATTGCCTTCTGCAAAGTTTCACAAGTATTTTTATAATTTCCTCTTGATTGCTGACTTCTTTCT
The DNA here is from genome assembly GCA_009831015.1 of Picea engelmannii. NCBI lineage: Eukaryota > Viridiplantae > Streptophyta > Pinopsida > Pinales > Pinaceae > Picea > Picea engelmannii. The sequence continues at coordinate 1,291,058 of ML781783.1, read as the reverse complement.
ATTTTGACCTCTTCTAGGTCTCTTCAAGTTTGATTCTGATTTCGGCTTATCTGGAAGTTGTTACTTATATAATAGCTTCCACGGGAATTGTTACCAAAGATTGTCAATGTACTTCATCTTCTCATGTGTATTGCTTGATTTGTAGTCATTGTGATAAAGATCCTTATCTTGTTATTCTTCCATAGGTATTGTTTCACTTGAACATATTGTTAACACATAAGATTGTATTATGATTTGAGATAATTTCCCAAAATACAATTGCTATAGGAGGGTTCCTGTACCTTTTGATAGCTTGACTTCAAGTCAGTTTTTCAGGGGTTTTGAGAAGGCATTTGCAATTCTTGATGATTCCATTATGTAGAAGACATCATAATATTTCCAACCATATCTCTTGCAGCCCAAAAATACTCTGGGAAGGCCTCCAAAAACCCTCTCAAAGACCACACTGCACTTCTACAATTTTTGAGTGACTAACTTAAAACTTGGATTATGAACAAATGAGAAGGTATTTTTGAAAACTAGAGGAGGTTTTTGTTCATCACATAACCAAAAACAAAAAATTCTCTCACTTTTGTAAAACTTTTTATGGTTAGAGATATATTAAACATAGAAAATGCGCTATAAAATCACCTAGCCAGACACACAAAGGGCCCTACAGAATGTGCAGAACTGTTTTACAGTGGCACTACGGAATTTCCTGTAGCAGTTATTGTTACCAAATTGATCATAAAACCCAAACTACAAAGTGGGTTTCTCTGAAATTTTTTGTGGAGGAATATGATATCCCTGTTGACTTGATGACCAAATTTCATCCTAACCCAGTTTGTAAATTGAGAGAAACAATTAAAACACCAGTGTGCTACAGAATGTGCTATCAATTCTCTGTTTTTCATAGTTGATTGGATATTTGCCTTGTTGGGAGGTTTCCAGTTGTCAAGGAGGGTTCGAATGACTTCTCATGGATCATTTAGATTTCAAGGGATACCTTCACCTAAATCTTAGATCCATTAAGACCCCATTTAGTGATTTGGAAACAATTCATTAAAGACTTCCAACAATTTCCTGAAAATTAGTAGTTTGTTGGATTTTTGTCTCTTTGATTGTTGCCACCTATCTCCAAGGATTAGAATCCAATGAAAGAGATGGGATTTGACCTACTAAAAATATTTGGATGTTATTTTTATATATAATGAAGGAGAGAGCTATTGGAGAGGGGTTGGATTCATGATCCAAGAGAGGAGAGATCTAGAGGAGCAGTTGAGTTTCTCATTTGTAAGCTTGAGGGCATGTATTGTAGGCATTTATGCCATTAGAGATTCATGAAAGTTGTGATACCCGACTATTTTTATCTTGTTTCCATTCTTTCTTATCATATTGCTTGAGTAATATTTATAGATATTTGAAGATCAAAATATGCCTTCGGTTAATGAATTCATGAGCTACAAAGGATTTGTGGTAATTGGTTGTTAATAATAGATTATTGTTCAAGAACTCTTTAATATATATTACAGAAAGGATCTCTTTTATGTGGATATTCTTCTCTTTGTTTACTTTCTATTCTTCTATCCATCTTTTCATAAGATTTTCATCTGGTAGGCAACCTGATTTCTTGTGATCTGCAGAATGTTATGACTCCATGCCCAATGGAATGTATTTGTATCAGTGTGATGTCATCCCTTTTACTCTTTTCTTGTTGATCCACATATTCAAACTATTTTAATCCATTTGCAGTTCTATGTTACCAAGATTACTCTCATTTGCAGTCTGGGAGTGACTCTTGGAGTGATAACATTTTTGGCGTCATTGCCGAGGAAAAAAGTGAAGAAATCTTCCATGGGAGAATGACATTGATCAGATCCATCTTTTGATGGTGAACAAGGGTTGATCACAAATCAGAGACTACATCATTCACCTGGCGACTCCACTCCATGAAGGAAGAAACTGTTGGCAACTTCACTGATATGGGACAACAATAGCAATGGAAGTTATCTTGGCTCGAAGGTATGCTTTCTGTGACTTCTCAAATATAGTCAGTTTTCCACATCCAATGTCGATTATAACTGAGTGGAACAATTATCTTTCGAGATTCAGAGAAAGCAAGCATGATCATCCCGGTGAGCACTTATTGAATTCTCATAAATGCATGCTTGAACATGGTTTTGTTCACGAGGATGTCTTGATCAAGATGTTCAAATTTTCTTTAGAAGAACATGCTCATGAATGGTTTCAATCCCTTCTTGCTGCTAGTATCCATTATTTGAAGGATTTTCACATGGTTTTCAATTCATATTACGACAAGATTTACCCGGTTGATATTATTTTTGATAACTGTTGTAAAGAATCTGAATTCCACATCCATCATTCAGTTAGTATTCAATCTGTTTGTCAGGATGTTGGTGATAGTCATATTGTAGACACGTTTGTCCTTGATTCAAGTGTCTCTTATAGTTTTGACTATGATATTGAGGATGCCTCATATTTTGATAAAGAAGTTGTTGATATGCATTCAGTATCCCAAGAGCTTCAGAGGCAACTGATCTTTCCTTTATCACCGATATTAATCATTATTGAATTTGAATCTACAACAAACATCAAAAGATCTATGATTAGTAGTGGAATCATCCTGTCGTCATGTTCAGCTATGCAAATAGCTGAAGGAGACAACCATTATCAAAAAGAGGATATGCAGAGACCTTTTGATATTCAGCTTAAAAAACAGAAAGAGGTATTTATTTGTGGCTTTTATGACCTTAATTTTCGACTATCTGGAGTCTTTGAGCAACATAGATGTCAACACATTCTTGTCAAATGAAGGTTGGTTCTGTTATCTTTTCAAACTGCATTTCTATATGCCATGGATTCCTCTATTTTTCATATCCATATCAAGAATTTTATCAGTTAATCAATGTCTTATATGGCTTCATTGGAAGCATGATTTTACCTAATATAGAGGAAGAAGTTCATTAGGTAGGAGTATTAAGAATAAATCTCGGTTCTTGAGCATATTGTTTGCAGTTAGTTTTCAGTTTCAAATAAAGAGAAAAGGTTCTCTCGAGCATGCAAATTTCCTGGACAGAGTTGAAGGAGTGTAAGGCTATTGAAACTGCATGTTCTTGGCATCTCATAGGGATCATGCCATCCCTTATGGAGCCAGATGTTAACACATAAGATTGTATTATGATTTGAGATAATTTCGCAAAACACAATTGCTATAGGAGGGTTCCCGTACTTTTTGATAGCTTGACTTCAAGTCAGTTTTTCAGGGGTTTTGAGAAGGCGTTTGCAGTTCTTGATGATTCCATTGTGTAGCAGACATCATAAGCTTTCCAAACACATCTCTCGCAGCCAAAAATCCCCTGGGAAGGCCTCCAAAAACCCTCTCAATGACCATGCTACATTTTTGCTGAGAGCATGTTGTGCTTCTGCAGTTTTTGAGTGACTAACTTAAAACTTGGATTATGAACAAATGAGAAGGTATTTTTGAAAACTTGAGATTTTTGTTCATCACATACCAAATAAAAAAAACCTCTCATTTTTTCAAAAAGTGTTATGGTTAGAGAGATATTAAACACAGAAAATGGGCTATGGAATCACCTAGCCAGACACACAAAGGGCGCTATAGAATGTGCATAACTATTTTATAGTGGCACTACGAAATTTCCTGTGGCGGTTACTGTTACAAATTTGATCATAAAACCCAAACTACGAAGTGGGTTTCTATGAAATGTTTTTTGGAGGAAGATGATATCCTTTTTGACTGGTTGACCAAATTTCAGCTTGGCCCAGTTTGTAAACTGAGAGAAATAATTAAAACACCATTGTGCTATGGAATGTGCTGCCAATTCTCTGTTTTGCATAATTGATTGGATATTTGCCTTGTTGGGAGGTTTCCAGCTGTCAAGGAGGGTTTGAATGACTTCTCATGGATCATTTAGATGTCAAGGGACACCTACACCTAAGTATTAGCTCCATTAAGACCTCATGCAGTGAGTTGGAAACAATTCATTAAAGACTTCCAACAATTTCCTGAAAATTAGCAGTTTGTTGGATTTTGTCTCTTTGATTGTCGCCACCTATATCCAAGGCTTATAATCCAATGAAAGAGATGGGATTTGACCTCCTAAGGATATTTGGATTCTATTTTTCTATTTAATGAAGGAGAGAGCTCTTGGATAGGGGTTGGATTCATGATCCAAGAGAGGAGAGATCTAAAGGAGCAATTGAGTTGCTCATTTGTAAGCCTGAGAGCATGTATTGTAGGCATTTTTGCCATTAGAGATTCATGAAAGTTGTGATATCTGATTGTTTTTATCTTGTTTTCATTCTTTCTTATCATCTTTCTTGATTAATATTTACAGATTTTGAAGATGAAAAGATGCCTTTGGTTAATGAATTCATGAGCTGCAAAGGAAATTTTGTGGTAATTGCTTGTTAATAATAGATTATTGTTCAAGAACTCTTTAATCTATATTACAAAAAGGATCTTTGTTATGTGGATATTCTTCTCTTTGTTTACCTTCTATTCTTCTATCCATATTTGCATAATCTTTTTGTGTGGTAGGCAGCCTGATTGCCTGTGATCTGTAGAATGTTATGACTCCATGCCCAATGGAATGTATTTGCAGCAATCTGATGTCCTCCCTTTTACTCTTTTCTTGTTGATCCACCTATTCAAACTATTTTAATCCATTTAAATTTATATGTTACTAAGATTACTCTCATTTACAATCTGGGAGTGACTCTTGGAGTGATAACACATCTTATCTTCTAAGAAATAAATATGCAAGATATGTACAAAAACTATGTAAACATGGTATGTATAATAACTATGAAGAATATTGTTACCTTGTTTTTAGAAGAAGAAATATGTTTTATCCTTCTTGGCCTTCTTTGTGGGTTCCCTTTCTTTGAAAAATGATGCTTCATGTGTTTCCTTCCTTTTCTTTAACTTAGGACAATGATTCTTGTACTGACCATATTTTCAACAGTTGAAGCATTTTATTTTTGACATATCTTTCTCTTGATTTGATGTCTTCCTTGAGTCATGTTGATGATTACAATTGCATGAGACATCCTTCGGGACATAGACTGAGTGAGTTGGCCTGAGAGAGAGCCCATGAGTTGGGTGTTCCAATGAGATGGGTGTGTGGTTCCTTTCTAAGACAGAGATGGAAAGTTGTGCCCCTGTGTGAGGTGGTGAATCCCATGAGTTGGGTGTGTGGTTCCTCTCTGAGACAGAGATGGAATGTTGTGTGCCCTTGTGTAGGTAAGCCCATGAGATGGGTATGTGGTTCCTCTCTGAGACAAAGATTGAATGTTGTGTGACCCTGTGTGGGGAAGCCCATGATTTGGGTGTATCGTTCTGAGATAGAGATGAAATTATGTATTGGACTCCTTTGTGTAGATATTTGAGATGATGTGATACTCCAGATGATTCTCTTGTGTAACATAGTGAGAAAGAGATCTGCTGAGTTGGATGTGCCTATGGTTGAGCACAGGTGAACGTGATCCTAGTGGTAACGATGTATTGGCCTCCTCTGTGAAGAGAGTTAAGATGATGTGATACTCCAGATGATTTTCATGTGTAACACAGTGAGAAAGGGAGCTATTAAGTTGGACGTTCCTGTGGCTAAGCACAGGTGAACGTGATCCTAGTGGTTGAGCACTAGTGAGTGTGGTTCTCTCGTGAGATGCAGTGAGATAGAGATGTGGACATCCCTATGGTTGAGAACATATGGATGTCCCTCTAGTGGCTAAGAACTAGTGGGTGTATGAGATCCTTTGATATATTGTACAATATTCAGACTTACCTATAACCCTATTTTTTATGTAAAGGGTACAGGTCGGCCCCACCATAAAGTGAAAGATAATTAATGTAAAATATAATTAATATGGTAATTATTAAATATATTATGAGTTATTGCGGTTGGACCTATTGTGAAAATAGACACTACTATTGATAGGTTCAGTCTAATATAAATAAAGGTAAATTCCTCATTGAGGAATAATATCACAAGTGTGAGTTTGGAAATGTCAGCAAACACTTGTTCTTGGGAAAAGTGTGCACCTCTCTTAGGCGCTAGTCTTCTAGGGTTTGTGAGCACCCTTTTGTGTGCTAGGAATTTATGGTTGTGGAGGTCTTTCTCTTGAAGAATATAGCAAAGGATTGGTTGTATTTTCTTCCCTTGTTGAGAAGGGTTTCCTAGGATACTTCTTGTGTACTTCTGCATGGTGTTTCTTCTTGTGATCTTGGTTGCTACAAAAAAATTGTTTATGGTTTAAGTAAAATGATAAAAATGGAATTAACTTCATTCTTAAACCTATATTATTGAAAAATCAACATGGTATCATAGCATAGGTCTTGAAGAACCCATTGCACAATAAAATTTCAGTCATCCTCTCTCTTCTGCAAAATTGTATGACCCTCCTAGGGTTTCCAGAAAATCCATATGACCTACCTTTCTGAGGAGTTTCAACACCTGTCACTTGGACGTTGGAGATAAAAAGTATATGGGAGTGTAATAACTCCTCCAATGCACCTCCAACAAGCTTTAGATTGCATTTCCGAGCATTTTGACTTTTTGGCCCTAGGGTTTCTAGGGTTTCGCTAATTTCTACATAAATTTTAGAATTAGGGTTTCTGCAACTCATTGAAGGATCTCTTAAGCTCACCAGTGTTCTCCTATATTTCAAAGGCTTATTTTTGGCAGTCATAAGTCCAAAAAATATAAAATTTCTAGCCTAGCCTAGTCGTTAGGTTTTCTAGCCCAATTGACAAGGTTGGTGAAGAATCTAAAAATATGATGAATAGAATCATGATGGAAGCCAAGCTTGGTGGATCAAGCAAACACGGTTCCTAGAAACCAAGACTTCAAGGAGATGAAGAAATAAACATATAGGCATCCTCAAGTATGCACTTGTATATATTATGTGTATCATTATCATGAGGGTACTTGCAGGAGGAAGGAACCTTTGCTTAATTCATAAATCCAGAAGGATCCCAGTGCATTCAGAAGAACAACACACTGGAAGTAAAGAATCCATGTTTGATTGTTTTAATTATCATGCCTCTAACATACATTTATAAAGTTTGATACATTACAAGTAGGTGTTGAGCCTTGACAACAATCCTTAAATTGTTTTGATTCTAGATATGTATTCATTATTCTCCTTTAGGAGATATTTTTGTCTTGTTTCCTTTCGTTTGTTTTCTTGTTCCAGGAAGGTTAACAAAAAAGGAAGATGGTTATACTTCAGACTTCAGAGGGAGTCAAAAATATTTGAGGAGGAATAAAATAACCATCATTGAGGAAACCAATGCAATAATGCATGATCATAATCTTTCTATGATTATGTGGGCATAAGCATGCATGACATAGTATATGTTCAGAATAGGCGTTTCACCAGATTTTGAAGAAACATAACTCTCGAAGAAGCCTTCACCGGAGTGAAGACCGAGATTGAACACTTCAGTATATTTGGGTGCCTAGTGTATTTTCATGTACCCATAGAGAAGAGATCCAAGCTAGACCCTTCAGGGAGAAAGGATACATTTATGAGATAACAATGAATCTTTGAAGACATATCAGATCTACATCCATGGTTAGAGATAGATTGAGACAAGCATAGATGTTTCCTTTGAATAAGAGACATCATGTAAAATATCTGGATAATCTCAGATGGATATTAACAGTGAGAGAATACCTTCTCCCCCTTCAATTTTTCAGAGGAAGACATATATTATTCCAGCCGATCCAGTTGCTCCAGTTGATATGCCCAGAGATATTGCAGTAGGACATAAAAGGCCTACCTAGGCTTGAAAAACTCTGTAAGAGGCAGAGGAACATACAATACCCTCAAGGCACATCCCAAGAAAGAAAAATATATTTTCTATCTACCCTTCAGTCATGATCCACTTGATTGATTCTGAGCCTTCTTGTCATGGAGAAGCGATAGGTGAACAAGTATGGAAAGATTCCATGAAATAAGAATGCCAGCATATCTTAAAGAATGATGTATGAGATATTGTTCAAAGACTAGAAGGGAAGTCTGTGGTGACTTCCAAGTGGATCTACAAGATCAAGCATGGGGCCAATGGATGTGTTGAGAAATATAAAGCGATATCTGTAGCCAGAGGACTCTCACAAACAGAGGGATTTTTCTATGATGAGACACTTGATCCAGTAAGCTTGATACACTTCCATCCATACTACCATCCATGAGTTGGAAACTACATTAGATGGATGGATTCTTGATGAGTTTGGGTTTCAACAAGAGTGTTGTTGATCCAAACCTATATTATTACAGTGTTGGTGACGAGAGGCTGATTTTGGTGACTTATTCAGAAAACCTTGTTTTTGGATACAAGTAAGCTTTGACTTCTGATTTCGAGATGAAGGATCTGAGTATGATGCACTACTTCTTGGGACAAGAAGTATGACATAGGACCAATGATATTTTCCTGATTCAAGGAAAATATACAGTGGGGATATTAAATAAGTTCAGTATGACATAATGCAAATCCAGGCCTACATTGATGGTGATGGATTTGAAGAAAATGAATGATGATGATTCAGATGAGATTGATCCACAACTAATTGGATCATTGATGTATATGGTTAACACCATACCTAATTTATGCTATGAAGTGAATGTACATTAGTCAATTCATGAGTCAGTCGAGAAAAACTCACTAGATATCAGTGAAACATGTATTGAGATATATATGAGGCGCAGTTGGATATGGCCTGAGATATGCCTTCAGTGTAGACTTGATTTTGTAGGGATATGTCAATACAGATTGGGCAAAGAGTACACTAGAATGGAAGAGCACATCAGGTTGTTGTCTTACCTTAGGGTTTTCCATGGTTTCCAAGTGCAGTGGAAAACAAAGCTTCGTGGCCTTGAGTACCACAGAAGCAGAGTATATAGCATTGAGTGTGGTAGTCCATGAAGCAATTTGTCTTTGCAAGTTTCTGAAAAAATTATTTGATCATGAGATGATACCTATTATTATAACCAGAGTTGTCTGAAGCTCTCTGAGAACCCTGTGCTTCATCAAAACACATTGAGATAAAATATCATTATATTAGAGACATGGTGTATAGGAAAGAAATACACGTGCAATACCTTCCTACACATGATCAAATTGGAGATATATTACCCAAAAAAAGTTTGAGTACTTCCATGAAAGACCTGGCTTGGTGAAGTTTTCTTCCCTAGCTGAGAGGGAGTGTTGATGATTACAGCTACGTGAGACATCCTCTAGGACACAGACTGAGTGAGTCGGCCTGAGAGAGAGCCCATGAGTTGGGTGTGCCCATGAGATGGGTGTGTAGTTCCTCTCTAAGATAGAGATGGAACATTGTGCCCCTGTTGTTATAACCCTAATTTGCACTAAACATACTTACCTGACATCAGGCCATCCCATATGCCTTCTTTGCCAAGCCAGTACTGAACAACTCTTCTTAAAAAAACCATTTTTAAAGGCCCATGCGCCCTACTCCACTACTGCAAGAGTGTACATGCTAGCTGCCTCACTACAACCCGCATGTACCTACAAAAGTACGAAAAAGGAAAGTTGCTGATGGGACACACAGCTTTGGGTAAGTTAACTAAACCTTTCGACCATGCATGGCCGGTCATTCGACCAAATACCTAGCTCCTTCTAGCCTATAAAAGAGGGGGTAAGGTTCCCATTTGAAGGCGGAAAATCATAGTAAAGAGACTATACCCAATTGAGCATTCCCCTTATCCCAACCTTTAGCCATCCTTGTGAAAACAGAAGTATAAAGCAAAGTAGTTGGAGAAGAGTTGAAGAGGATCCCAGGACCAGTTTCGAGGAGCATTTCCAACCACATATTGTAAGTTTACTCTTGTGAAGATTAATACAAAAGGAATACTTTTCCCATCCCACCATATCATGTGTCCAAGTTGAATATTTATTTTATGATATTGTCACAACTAACCCAGCAATTAGTATATGAAATGCATGTTTGGAACTTTTTGTTTGTTCATGTGTGAATGCAGGTCAGCTTTGGGAGGAGGCTTGCAATCAAAGAGTGAGTGAAAGAAAAGGGATCGACATCAAACGAAGTACTCAAGGTAGAGTTACCAAATGTTGTTTTCACCTTTGTATTACATGAATGTGGGGTTTTGTGTTGGGCGAATAGAAAATAGTAGAAGCCTTTGAAATGGTCATTTTCTGCATGCATGATTAGAGCCCTTATATGCTAAGTCCATAGGAGGGATTCCCACCCACAACAGAATTGGAAACCATATTGGGGAACTCTAGGGTTTCTGGGAGTCCTTTTTTGGGTATTTTTTTTTTTAAATTGTTTCAATACTTGTTTTTAGAGTTTCTGCAAAAGTCTGAGCTAGTAGGGATTCTGGTCTTCCATGCCAATACTCCCTGCTTTCTTTGCTTGGCTACATTTTCTTTTCAGGAAGTCACAGAGGTGAACATGGCCTGTATAAGGCCTACATGCATGTACACGCGCCCAATCTTCACACAGCCCGCGTGGACACGCTAGCTGATGAAGTAATAGTAGCGTGGCTAGGTTCATAATTTTTTTATTAGAGAGACAGTCATCCTCTCCCTTGTCAGAAGTGATCCTTCTCAGGGTTTTTTTGGAACTCAGTCTAGTCTCTATTTTTGCAGTTTGTAGCTTAGGTTTCACCTCAGATTGGTTTTGTTCTATGAAATTTTCCTTGAATTGTTTTCTTTTTCTATCAAAGTAAGTTTCAGAGTCTTCAAGAGATTCTAGTTCTCAATACCAGTAGTCTCTACCAGTGCTTGATTGCTTGTCTTTTCATTTTTTGAATATTTGCAGTGGTACACACAGCCTGCATAAAGTATGCATGTGTGTACACTCACTCTGACCTTACACAGCTCGCGTGCACACGCTGGTTGTTGAACTGTCAAAAGTGTGCCTGTTGAGAAATTATTTTATTAACGAGAGGCAATCATCCTTTTCCTTGTCAAGAGTTATACCTCTTAGGGTTCTTGGTCTTCATAATAGAAGTCAACAACTTAGGTCTGATCACAGCAATAACTTTCTTTTTCATTAAAAAGTTTTTCATAGGGTTTTTAGACAAGTGTGAGAGTTTGTTTTTATTAGTTTGTGTGTTATTTTCAGTAACTCTTTGCGATCTGCGCTTAGGCTGGAAGTTTTCTTGGTCTTTACTTGTCGTCATTTTTTCTTTTTGCTTTGCGAGCATTAAATAAAAAAAAAAAAAAAACTCTTTTATTTCTTGGTTTGGTTAAGTAGTTGTTGGTTTGCATTAATAACCAGGAAAAAATTTTCTTTCAAAAGTTCGGTTGTTTACTTAGGACAATAAGTAGCTCGTAGTCGAGCGAAATCATTTTTTGAGTTTACTGTTCAAAGATCTTAGAAAAAAATTTAGTTTGAAAAGTTGATTAAGAATTGTCTCAAGAAGAAGTTATTTTGTTTCCAACTTTCTATTTATATTTTCTTTCGTCTCTCAAACATCGTTAGTTTCACTTTCATAACCTTTGACTTAAGACAAGCCATAAAAAATTAACGATTAATTAAAGTCAACTAGACTTTATGCTTGTAGGGTCCATCAATTAGTCTAGGATAGAGCCTTGATTTAAGTTGGAGAGGAAACTCTTCAAGGCTGCAAAACATACATAAGAGTTTGTGCTAGGGAGTGTTAAAAGTTCAGTATCGTGAAAGTTATCTGGGAACCCCCTCTAACATAGGGGCTAAACATGAGGTCGCATGTGAAAAGGTAGCAGAGATAACACCTCCAAAGCCGGACCAATCGTAGTGGAGAACACATATAGAGGGCTTGTCTTGGGATTCCGTCGATTGCATTTTCCACAGAGCTTCGTGGGTCTCGAATCTTTTCAAGGTCCTCAGTTGTCTTCCGAACCACTTTCTTTCAATACCCTTGATATGTTTCAGGCTCGATACCCTGCTCATTGTGGTCTACCTGACTGTCAACTGTACCCTCCTAGTGACTGTTCGCGCATTGGCAACCTAGTTGCCTATCTTTTTTAGAGACATACACAGGTGACTGTGGGGGTATACCGTAGTACCTAGGACAGACATTGGGCCACGCTTTTCAAAGTATACCCGTAGGGTTCTTTCATGTTCAAGTTGCAATTGCACCGGTAAGTTGCTCTAGTGTTGTTTGTTGTAACTGTTCTTCCAACTATTTTAGTGTTTTCTTGTTTTATCTTGTAGGGAATTTTTTTTCTAGTGTGTGTTTTTTTTGAACGAATAGAAATCCCTAGTGTGTCTTTGATCTTCTCACACAGTGGAGGATCACGAGCTTCGTCGGTCACAAATTTTTCTTGGCCTACCATCGGTTACACTGGAGCCACCTCCTCCACCACTAAGGTGAACAATAGACCAACAAGGGTCTTTTGAAGCGACCGGGTCACAGAAAACTGTGCCCGACTAACATCCAGAGGAACCAACTATTTCACACCTTGGAGCGGAAGCTCTCGGTCCACCTAAAACTCCAACAACTGATATTTTGACACCCATCATCGTACAAATTTATCCTTTTGAGCACCAGACAGTGTCACATGCAGCAATGGAAACAAATGTTGCCACTTCTTCTGGGAATTCTTCTATTCCTACTACATTTGTCACCACAGGGGGTGTTCCACCTCCTAACCCATCATCACTGGTCCAAGACACCATGGTCTCGACTGCCTGTACCTCAAGAAGTGGTCTGATCTCATCTTTGGCGACGGCCACTGCTCCTTTGACACAGAGTGTGACAGGCCTTCTATTCTCATATGGGATTCCTAGCTCAGGTACAAGCCCTGTAATATTCTACTCCACTTTACAGACTTTAGGTCTAGGGGCAGGGAGCTCTAATGCTCCTCTGCAAGGACCCATGGGAGGCACTTCATACCCCTTTAACTCTTTCCCTTACAGAGGAGGTCATATACCTCCTTCGTCCCCTTCACTCGGCGGTACCCACCAGCAATCCGCCAGGCCAAACATAGACCATAGTTCATCTGGAGCAGGGATTCAAGGACCACCTTATTATAATATGTCGGTAGGTTCGACACCATTTTATTTGTTCAGTGCATTTGGTAACAACGCTTTCTCATCAGTTTCTTTCCTGACTGGGGGAAACCCTGGTTACGGACAACCTAATCCTATGCAGGGTACTATTCCTGCACAGGGGGAAAACCCAAGAACTTCTTTTGCATCAGTTCATTGGAATTCTTGGTAGGGATCATTTCCCTCATCAGGAATGTCAATCTGGGGAAATTCTTTTCACAACTAATGGAACCCCGAGCAAGGTGCAGTACCTATGCCCATGGGATCAGCATGGGGAAAACCTTCCCAAAGTCCTCCGAATGTAATGCATGCCCAACCATCTACGTTCTATTTCAGGAATCAACTGATGATGTCTCCTCAAACGCAAAATTTGTACGCTGGTCATGGCCATGGTTTTTACCAGAACCCCAGCCAGCAACCCAACTTTTCCTGGCAACCTGGTGCCAGTCAAACTCCAGGCCCCTTTTTCCATGGTTATTACCAGCAACCCAAACTTCCTTTCCTGGAAACCTTGCATTTTCCACACTTAACAAGGTTGTTGAATGACCCTATCTGTCACGATCCATGTTGGCCCCCTATGTCGATGAAGTTTCTTTCAGACATACCAAAGTTTGAAGCCAAGCCTAACGAAGATCTAGGAGATCATGTGACTACTTTTCACCTTTGGTGCTCATCTAATTCATTGAAAGATGATTTCATACAGTTGCGATTGTTTCAATGTACTCTCATTGGGAGTGATGTGAAATGGTACATTGAGCTCGATCGCTCAATGTATTCTTCCTTCGGTGAATTGGCAATGGATTTCCTAAACCATTTCCAATTACCTATGCGATACAATGCTAGCACATAATTGCTAGCCAATTTTGAACAGACAAAAGCGGACCATATCTCCGATCACATCCGGAAGTGGAGATGCCGAAAGAGGATTAAGGTACCAGTCCCAACAACATTCCCATAGTTATCCAAAGACGTCACAACGTCGGGAGTGTTTTCGGAAGAATATGCAATCATGAGAGCTCAATAGCTTGAAATAATCTATTCTCAGTCTGGTCTACTGTACGAGATCTTCCCAGATGCGCCACGATCAATACTTGATAAAACCAGACAACAAGTTGGACCACATGTCAATGGTATTGTTGGTTCAGCACAAACAAAGCCCGCTGCACAACTGACAAAACAATTACATCAATTTTCTATCCAGCATACAGCGGCCAGCCAGACTACTTTTCCGGCTGCTCCCCCTACCTAAACGTCGGATGTACATAGTGTGAAATCGACAAATATGAAGGCCACCCAATAGCCTAATGGAAATAAAAAACAATGTAAAAAGGGTAAGGGGGATAAGAAACCCACTAATAATGCTGGCGGAGGCAACACTTAAAAAAGGAAGTCGAGGTATCTGTGTAATCTATGTGTGGAAGACCACACGACTCACCAATGCCCTCGGCTTGCAGAGGCCCAAAAGTTATTATAACAGCAACAACCTATTGTGTTAACAAACCCTTTTTAGCATGTCCAAAATCTAACTCAAGCCTCTAAAATCACGGAAGGGGGCAATTGTTACACCTCAAAATTACTCACTTCAATAGTGTCACAAGTGTCGTCATTACGAGTGTTGTAAGTGTCACATCTTGTCCGCAAGTGTCGCATCTTGACTATAAGTTTTGCAAGTGTCACAAACATCATTCTACCATTTTTCATATGTCGTGCCTCTAACGACATCACAAAGACACTTAACACACCTCAAAGGCTAGTTTGGAAGAAGAGAGATAAGTTGACAGGGATTACAAGCCTTTTGCCATTGGAAAAACCACTCAAAAACTAAATTTTAGAGAGGAGCATTCCCCTATCCACTGTCAGGGAGTGTTGGCACTCCCTGAGCCTCTTTGGGGGAGTGTTTGAGTGCCCTGTGCACCCTTATGGGGGAGCGCTACCCTTTTTTGAGCAAATTATGGGTTTGTTGAGGCAAATAAGGGAAGAATCCCTCAATTCCTGAAGGTAGTTGGATTCGAATAGATGGTCAATGCATGATCTTAGGGGATATCCTCAACTGAAGGAGAGGAATCCTCAACTCATCCCAAATATCTCTCAAGTGGTTGGACCTCTCCAAGGTTATATAAGGGGGCATTCTCATGGTGAAAGGCACAAGGAAGATTGAGAATTATACCTAACTTATGATCTCATAAGAAGGTATTGAGAATGACAATTGAGAATTACATCAAACTTAAGATCTCATGAGTGAGATGTCATCAAAGAAATCAGTGGAGAATGATTGAGAAAAGGGGTTGGACAAGGAGAACTCGAAGAAGTTGTTGCACCTTCATTCAAAGGATTGTAAGTACTTTTACTCGTTCTCATTAATAATCAATGCTTGGCTTGTTTCTTTCAAACTTGTGCTTGTTCCACATGAGTTTGTCTGTAGTTGATGGATCTATGTTTGAGCTAATCTCAGTAGAGTAGGAAGTCTTTTGTACCTTTGTTTTTATTACAGGACCTATCAGGGAGCTCAGGATCGAAGCTCAGCCAGGACTTTGCAGGGACAAACGTCGCTAATAAGGTACATATATTTCTCCTTCTCTTTCATTTATTAGATTGATTAGATATAAAAGGAAGTCAGTGTCCATGTTAATCACTTTCTGTCTTGGCCTTAGGAGTCTAAAGGCCAAGAGGGAATCCACTTGTCCACAGGGGGATTCACCTACAACAGAAATTGGTGACTCCACTGGGGAGAAGCTTTGATTTTTTGTTTCCATTCCCAGGTCTTGTTTTGGACCTTTTCCCACTGATTTGATCTTCTCCATATTGTCATGTTGATTCTTAGATTGCTTTGATTGCCTATTTATGTCATCATGATCACCCTGATTGACTAAAATTTTCTTGAATTTTTTGAGTTTTTGGACTTTTTCTGAGTTTTTGGAGAAGAGTTGATCCATATGGATATTGGTGGCCACCCACCTTTTCCAACTGGCTCAAAACAGTTTTATGACAATTTTGGCAATTTACTATTTTTAGCAGTTTTAACTTTCGGGGCCATTTTGAGGGCCTAAATGAAGGTTTTTTGGGATCGAGCTCCTCAATGATATCCAAAGGCATGATTGAGCTCCCAAAATGAATATCCTCGACTATACCTTTCCAATGGGCTATCACACGCCTAAAACGGAGATCGTATGCAAAAGTTATGACCCCAAGAAGTTGATGTACTAACTTACCCAAACGGGGCCCACATGACTTTTGGCACTTCATCTCCTAGGGTTAGGTTTTTGGATGTCTAGTGTTTTTTGAATTCTTGCCTACTGTAAAAAGGCCTTCAGAGCCTCATTGTAACCTTCTTCTTGTGAATGCACGCTTCCATCACATCTCTTCTCAGAGATAAGCCACCACCATTCCAACAAGTTTGTTTCCACTGCATTTTACAGTTTCAGCTTATTTCATTATTGAATAGAAAACCAGTTATATTGTATCTCTGTTATTTTTTGTTAAGCACCTGTTAATAATCTGTATTCATTTATTTCTTCTCATAAAACTTGGATCAGTGGTATCAGAGCGGTCTGCTCCTTGTCGTCTTAATACATGTCCCCAATGAGGTCGGAGTACAAAGAGTTGGGTCTCGAGCTTGTTTCTCTTGAGGAAAGAATCTCTCACACGCCCAAGTGACCTCCCATGGTAGGAGAAAAGAAAGATGATGGGATAGGAGATCCTTTCAAACTGTTGATTGAGGAAGCCATCATGCAACAGAGGAACGCGATGATGGATAGTTTCGCGCAAATCCTTCGGCGACTACCAATAGGCAACGGATCTTCTTTGAACGAAGGTGCCGCCCCCTTCAAGGTAAAAATAAACTTCGATATTCCTATATTTGAAGGTCAGATAGACCTAGATGTTGTAGACAAGTGGTTGAATCTACTAGAAGGGTATTTTTCTATCCATAAATTTTTGAATAAAGAAAAGATTACTTTTGCGCTCCTCAAAGCCATTCCCCATGTCAAAGATTGGTGGGAAACTTTCTGTGAGAAAATGGAAACAGAGGAAACCTCATTATTTTTAGTCACGGACACCTGGGAATCCTTTAGGGATGCTATTAAGGAACAATACTACCTTGTTGGAAGTTATGACAACCTGTATACCAAATGGACCACACCGTGGCAAGAAAGAGACCAAGCAGTGACATATTTCACAAATATCTTCCATACCTTGCCCACCAAGTTGGGTATCAAAGATTGAGAGTGACATCTGGTGCTCAAATGTCGTTGTGCTCTACATAGATACATCCGATCTGAAATGGAATTTCTAGACATCTCATCCTTGGGCCCGGCCTACCGATATGCCATCAAAATCAAGCAGAAGCTCAAACAAAAGACACGGCAATTTGGGCCTGGGAACCCCTCACAACAAAATCCAGGAAAGGGAAGTGCCAACCCACTGAACCAAGGACAGAGAAAAGTTGGACAGTATGAGGACAACCATTCCAAGCCACAAGCAAAGAAGGACACTGGAAATATAAAGAAAGATACCAAGAAGTGGTGCGACTTCCATAAGAGCCCTTGGCATAACACTACTGACTGCCGCTCAAAGAAGTCACTGGTGGCTGAATTGAAAGCCTATGTATCAGATGCAGATTATGACTCTGAACCAGAACCAGAAAGGGGAAGATGGATCATTGATGTGGAACCTAGTGCTACAATTGCTACCACCAAGCTCCAGCTTGGTGAACCAGATGAGCCAGAAGAAGGAGAGCGCCTCTTCCATTCACAGATGTGGGTAAAAGGCACACTGCTGCACTTCATCATTGATAGCGGCAGCCAGAAAAACCTCATCTCAGTAGAGGTCATCAAGTGGCTGGCCCTGCCAACAACGTCGCACCCACAACTGTACACCATTGGATGGCTCCGCCAAGGATGCGATCTCCACGTCAGCCAACAGTGTCGACTGTCGTACGACATCAAGCCCTTCAAAGATGAGGTATTGTGTGATGTTTCTCCTCTCGAATTTTGTGATGTTCTTTTGGGCCAAAGTTATTTATGGAATTTCATTTTGTATATGAGTCTAGGCCTCATAGTGTTATTATTACTTTGAACAAGAAATTGTACAGGATACCCGAGGCAGTCCCACCTAGTGCTATTTCCTTGATCTCTGCTAAGCAATGTAGGAAGGTCATCTCTCAGACGGGGAAGTTTGTCTTCTTCATGATTCACTCTCAGAATAAGCAAAAGATCATAGCCACATATAGGGTCTCTGTGGTCGACCTCTCCACACAATAGAAGCAAGTAGATAAGGTCATGGAAGAATACTCAGATATCTTCTCCTCACCTATAGGGGTACCTCTACACTGCCAGGTCAAGCACCCCATCGATCTGACTCCCGGCGCACCACTACCCAATGGGTCAATCTATCGTCGCTCTTTGTTAGAGAATGAGGAGATCAAGCGATATATCTAAGAACTTCTCCACAAGGGGCACATCCGCCCTAGCTCATCACCTTGCGGGAGCCCAATCATGCTGGTACAAAAGAAAGATGGAACCTGGCGACTCTGTATTGATTACCGGGCTCTGAATAAAATCACAGTTAGAAACTGGTACCCGATTCCCCGAATCGATGACCTCCTTGATCAACTCACGGGGGCCAAGTACTTCAGTAAGATTGATCTGAAATCAAACTACCACCTTTGGTTTGACAAATTCTCCAGCCACTTTCATGAAGATGATGGACGATATCCTACGACCATTCACCAATACTTTTGTAGTGGTGTATCTGGATGACATTCTAATTTACAACAAGACTTGGGCCGAACACTTGCAACATATTCAACAGGTTTTGCACACCCTGCAGTAGCACAAGCTATATGCCAATTTGGAAAAATGCTCCTTCGGCATGGACAGGGTCCATTACCTAGGCTACATCATTGATCAACATGGTGTATATGTGCATCCAGCCAAGATCCAAGTCATCCGTGACTGGCCAGCCCCAACAACACTCACTGAGCTTTGAAGCTTCTTGGGCCTTGCCAATTTCTACCACAGGTTCATGTTGGGTTTCTCCCATATTGCATGGGCCCTCAGCCAAATAAACAAAGGTGGTGGTAAGGAGAAATTTGTGTGGGGTCGGTCCCAACAAAAAGTGTTCAATGATTTGAAGTAGTGCTTGTGCTCAGCCCCAGTACTTTCACTACGAGACCTACAACATCCTTTTGAGATCGAGATAGATGCGTCAAACTATGTTGTGGGCGTCGTTCTCACTTAGCACGGCCACCCAGTGGCCTATCATAGTGAGACACTGTCAGATATTGTCTGTAAGTAACCTACTTACAACAAAGAAATGTACTCCATTGTGCAAGCATGCCGCCAGTGGAGACATTACATTCTTGGGAAGGAGACAGTCATCCACACTAATCATAAGCCACTGCAGTTCATGCAGACATAGGGAAAATTGCAGAATGACTGCCATCAAAAGTGGTCCACATACCTGCAACAATTCCACCTCAACATCAAGTATAAAATAGGAAGCACCAATCGTGTCATTGATTGCCTCAGCAGACCACCAGTCGCGACACTCACCACGGTGCTAGACTCTTGTGACCATGAGACATCTGGATGGCCCCAACTCTATGAGACAGACCCTGACTTGGCCACCACCTACCAAATGTTGGGTGCAAACGCAGTTGTCGATAATTTCCATCTTCAAGATGGGTTGTTGTGTCGTCTCGGCCATATCTATGTTCCATCAAGTGAGTGAGCGAAGCTGATCTAGTAATCCCACTACAGTCGGGTGGCAGAACACTTCGACGTTGAAAAGACAGTGGCGATGCTATAGAAACATTTCTACTGGCTGAAACTTCGACAAGAGTTCAACAAGTATATCGGGTCATGCACTGCCTGCGCTATTACCAAACCGGCCACTAAGAAATGGGGCCTGTACACCCCTCTTCCTACTCTTGACAGACCATGGGAATCCATCTCAATGGACTACATTTCAGGCCTCTCATCCACCAAGCGGGGAAATGACTGTGTTTTTGTGGGTTTTGATCGCTTTTCTAAGATGGCGATTATGGTTGCCTGCAAGAAGAGCATCACAGCAGAGGCCACTACCAAGCTCTTTTTTGAACAAGTCTGGCTACATTTTGGAATCCCACAAACCATTTCCTCATATTAGGATAGTCGATTTCTCATCAAATTCTGGTTGAGCCTCTAGTCACTGCTGGACACTCAGCTCACCAAATCCAAGGAATTCCACCCCCAGATAGATGGCCAAACCAAGGTTGTAAATCGAATGATTCTGCCTATCCTTTGCATGTATAATTCAAACCACCCTCACACTTGTTATGAAAGCCTTCCCTATGCCCAGCATAGCTATAACCGAGCCCTACATAGCTCAACCAGCCACAACCCCTTTCAAGTGGGGTTGGGATTCCAACCATTGGGACCCATAGATGTTGCACTTCCCCTTGCGTTCACCTTGACCGACTCATCTCCTGCTCCAACTGAAGCTGACAAAGCCACCCGGTTCATTAAGATTATCCAACACATCTGCTAACAGGTTCAGGATATCCTACAGAAGTCCAATGACAAGTACAAACAATGCCATGATCAACATAGGTTGCCGCATAAGTTTCAGGTGGGCAACAAAGTTTTGGTTGCACTTGTAGAAAGAACACCTTACAGGACCCCATAGGAAGCTTCACCCACTCCATTATGGACTATACACTATCACCAAGGCCATGGGGGATAATTCTTTTGAGCTCAACATTCCTCCTTTCCTTGGTTTGCACCAAGTGTTCAACGTGGATCTCCTTCGCCCTTATTTCCCACCATTATTGGACACTTCAGAAGTAGCAGAACAACTGACACCAACAGAGCTCAACCATAACTACCTACAACAGGCATCCAATGATCAGATTGTGGATAGATAGATCAAGGGCACTTGACAACAAATGATCCAACTTTATCGAGTCGTCAAAGCAGGGAAGCTCCTGCACCAAGGCAAGTGGCTCACCCGGGGCCAAATTCAACAGAAATTTCCTCATCTGATGGGGGACCTCAACGTAATGGAGACCATTTCTTCCTAAGGAGGGAGGATTGATCCATATGGATATCGGTGTCCACCCACCTTTTCCAATTGGCTCAAAACAATTTTCTGACAATTTTGGCAATTTACTATTTTTAGCAGTTTTAACTTTCGGGGCCATTTTGAGGGCCTAAATGAAGGTTTTTCAGGATCGAGCTCCTCATTTATAGAAAAAGTCATAATTGAGTCCCAAAAATGAATCTCCTCGATGATACCTTTCCAATGGGCTATCACATGCCTAAAACATGCATCATATGCAAAAGTTATGACCCCGGGAAGTTGATGTACTAACTTACCCAAACAGGGCCCACATGACTTTTGGTGCTTCATCTCCTAGGGTTAAGTTTTTGGATGTCTAGGGTTTTTGGAATTCTTTCTTATTGTAAAAAGGCCTTCAAAGACTCATTGTAGCCTTCTTCTTTTGAATGTGTGCTTCTGTCACATCTCTTCTCACAGATAAGCCACCACCATTCCAAAAAGCTTATTTCCGCTACATTTTATAGTTTCAGCTTATTTTGTTATTGAATAGAAAACCAATTATACTATATCTCTTTTATTTTGTGTTAAGAACCTATTAATAATCTGTATTCATTTTTTTATTCTCATAAAACCTGGATCAATGGTATCAGAGTGGTATGCTCCTTGTCATCTTAATGCATATCCCCAACGAGGTCGAAGTATAGAGAGTTGGGTCTCGAGCTTGTTTCTCTTGAGGAAAGAAGCTCTCGCACGCCCAAGCGACCTCCCATGGTAGGAGAAAATAAATATGAAGGGATAGGAGATCCTTTCAAACTGTTGATTGAGGAATCCCTCATGCAACAGAGGAACGAGATGATGGATAGTTTCGTGCAAATCCTTTGGCGACTACCAACAAGTGACACATCATCTTCGAACGGAGGCGTCGCCCCCTTCAAGGTACAAATAAGCTTCGATATTCCTATATTTGAAGGTCAGATAGACACAAATGTTGTAGACAAGTGGTTGAATCTACTAGAAGGGTATTTTTCTGTCCATAACTTTTCGAATAAAGAAAAGATTACTTTTGCGCTCCTCAAATCCGTTCCCCATGTCAAAGATTGGTGGGAAACTTTCTGTGAGAAAAAGGAAATAGAGGAAACCTCATTATTTTCAGTCACGGCCACCTGGGAATCCTTCAGGGATGTTATTAAGGAACAATACTACCCTGTCGGAAGTTATTATGACCTGTATACCAAACAGACCACACTATGGCAAGAAAGAGACCAAGCAGTGCTAGATTTCAAAAATATCTTCCATACCTTGCGCACCAAGTTGGGTATCAAATATTCTGAGCGACATCTAGTGCTCAAGTATCGTGGTGCTCTAGATAGATACATCTAGACTGAAATGGAATTTTTGGACATCTCATCCTTGGGCCCGGCCTACCGATATGCCGTCAAAATCAAGCAGAAGCTCAGATAAAAGAGGTGGAAATTTGGGCCTGGGAACCCCTCACAACAAAAGCCAGGAAAGGGTAGCCCCAACCCACCGAACAAAGGAGAGAGAAAATATGGATAGTATCAGGACAACTAGTCCAAGCCACAAGCAAATAAGGACACCAGAAAGATAAAGAAAGATACCGGGAAGTGGTGCGACTTCCATAAGAGCCCTTGACATAACACTGTGGACTGCCGCTCAAAGCAGTCGCTGGTGGCTGAAGTGAAAGCCTCTGAAACAGATGCAGATTATGACTCTGAGCCAGAACCATAAAGGGGAAGATAGATCATTGACGCATAACCCAATGCCACCGTTGCTGCCACCAAGCTCCAGCCTGGTGAACCAGACGAGCTAGAAGAAGGAGAGTGCCTCTTCCATTCACAGATGTGGGTAAAAGGCACCCCGTTGCACTTCATTGTTGATAGCGGTAGACAGAAGAACCTCATCTCAGTAGAGGTCATCAAGCAGCTGGCCCTGCCAACAACGCCGCACCCACAACTGTACACCATTGGATGGCTCCGCCAAGGAAGCGATCTCTGCGTCAGCCAACAATGTCAACTGTCGTACGACATCAAGCCCTTCAAAGATGAGGTATTGTGTGATGTTTCTCCTCTCGAAGTTTGTGATGTTTTTTTGGGCCAACCTTATTTATGGAAACGTCATGCTATATATGAGTCTAGGCCTCATAGTGTTATTATTACTTTGAACAAGAAATTGTACAGGATACCCGAGGCAGTCCCACCTAGTGCTATTTCCTTGATCTCTACTAAGCAATGTAGGAAGGTCATCTCTCAGACGGGGAAGTTTTTCTTCTTCATGATTCGCTCTTAGATTAAAATAAAGATCACAGCCACATATAGGGTCTCTGTGGCTGACCTCTCCAAACAGAAGAAGCATGTAGATAAGGTCGTAGAAGAATATTCGGATATCTTCTCCTCACCTATAGGGGTACCTCTGCACTGCCAGGTCAAGCACCCCATCGATCTGACCCTCGACGCATTGCTACCCAATGGGCTATTCTATCGTCGCTCTTTATTAGAGAATGAGGAGATCAAGTGACAGATCCAAGAACTTGTCCACAAGGGGCACATCCACCTCATCTCATCACCTTGCGGGAGCCCAATCTTGCTAGTACAAAAGAAATATGGAACCTGGCGACTCTGTATTGATTACCAAGCTCTGAATAAAATCACAGTCAGAAATCGGTACCCGATTCCCCGAATCAATGACCTCCTTGATTAACTCACGGGGGCCAAATACTTCAGTAAGATTGATATGATGTCTGGCTACCACCAGGTCCCGATAGAACAGATAGATGTATGGAAGACCAACTTCAAGTCAAAGGAAGGCCTTTTTGAATGGTTGGTCATGAACTTTGGTTTGAAAAATGCTCCAGCCACTTTCATGAGGATGATGGATGATATCATGTGACCATTCACCAATACTTTTGTAGTGGTGTATCTGGATCACATTCTAATTTACAACAAGACTTGGGCCGAACACTTGCAGCATATTTAGCAGGTTCTGCACACCCTGTGGAAGCACAAGCTATACGCCAACTTGGAAAAATTCTCCTTTGGCATGGACAGGGTCCATTACCTAGGCTACAACATTGATCAGCATGGCGTACATGTGGATCCTGCCAAGATCAAATTCATCTGTGATTGGCCAGCCCCAACAACACTCAGTGAGCTTCGAAGCTTCTTGGGCCTTGCCAATTTCTACCGTAGGTTCGTGTTGGGTTTCTCCCATATTGCATGGGCCCTTAGCCAAATAAACAAAGGTGGTGGTAAGGTGAAATTTGCGTGGGGTCAGTCCCAATAACAAGAGCTCGATGATTTGAAGTAGTTCTTGTGCTCAACCCCAGTACTTTCACAACCAGACCTGCAAAATCCTTTTGAGATCAAGACAGATGCTTCAAAATATGTTGTGGGAACCATTCTCACTCAGCACAGCCACCCCGTGGCCTATCATAGTGAGACACTGTCAGATACTGTCCATAAGTACCCTACTTACGACAAAGAAATGTACTCTATTGTGCAAGCATGCCGCCAGTGGAGAAATTACATTCTTGGGAAGGAAACAATCATCCACACTGATCATAATCCACTGCAGTTCATGCAGACCCAGGGAAAATTGCAGAATGACCGCCATCAAAAGTAGTCCACATACTTGCAGCAATTCCACCTCAACATCAAGTATAAAAGAGGAAGCACCAATTGTGTCATTGATTTCCTCAGTAGACCGCCAGTCGCGACATTCACCATGGTGCTAGACTCTTGCGGCCATGAGAGATATAGATGGCCCCAACTCTATGAGACAGACCCTGACTTCGCCACCACCTACCAAATTTTGGGTGCAAACGTAGTTGTCGATAATTTCCATCTTCAGGATGGGTTGTTGTGTCGTCTAGGCCATAATTGTGTTCCATCAAGTGAGAGAGTGAAGATGATTTGGGAAGCCCACTAAAATTGGGTTGCAGGACACTTCGACGTTGAAAAGAGAGTGGCGATGCTATAGAAACATTTCTACTGGTTGAAACTTTGATAGGAGGTCAACAAGTATATCAGGTCCTGCACTGCCTGTGATAGTCCCAAACCGACCATTAAGAAACGGGGCCTGTACACCCCTCTTCCTACTCCTGACAGGCCATGGGAATCCATCTCAATGGAATACATGTCGGGCCTTCCATCCACCAAGCAGAGAAATGACTTTGTTTTTGTGGTTGTTGATCGCTTTTCTAAGATGGCGATTTTGGTTGCCTGCAAGAAGAGCATCATAGCAGAGGCCACTGCCAAGATCTTCTTTGAACGAGTCTGGGTACATTTTGAAATCCCACAAATGATTGTCTCAGATAGGGATAGTTGATTTCTCAGCACATTCTGGTCGAGCCTCTGGTGACTGTTGGACACCAAACTCACCAAATCCACGGTCTTCCACCCCAGACAGATGGCCAAAATGAGGTTGTAAATCGAATGATTGTGCATATCCTTCGCATGTATAATTCAAAGCACCCTCGCACATGGGATGAGAGCCTTCCCTATTTCCAACATAGCTACAACAGAGCCCTGCATAGCTCAACTGGCCACAACCCCTTTCAAGTGGGGTTGGGATTCCAACCATTGGTACCCATAGATGTTGCACTTCCCCTTGCGGTCACCTCGACCGACTCATCTCCTGCTCCAACTGAAGCTTGCAAAGCCACCTAGTTCATTGAGTGGATCCATCACATCTGCCAATAGGTTCAGGATATCCTACAGAAGTCCAATGACTAGTACAAACAACACCATGATCAACATCGTGTGCCGCATAAGTTTCAGGTGGGCAACAAAGTTTGGTTGCACTTGCAGAAAGAATGCCCTACAGGACCCCATTGGAAGCTTCAACCACTCCATTATGGGTCGTACACTATCACCAAGTCTATGGGGGATAATGCTTTTGATCTCAACATTGATCCTTTCCTTGGTCTGAACCCAATGTTCAATGTGGATCTCCTTCGCCCTTATTTCCAACCATTATTGGACACCTCATAAGTAGAAGAATAACTAGCACCAAAAGAGATCAACCTCAACTACCTACAACAGGCATCCAATGATCATATTGTGGATAGACAGATCAAGGGCACCCGACAACAAAGGATCCAACTTTATCGAGTCGTCAAAGCAGGGTAGCTCTTGCACCAAGGCAAGTGGCTCGCCCGGGGCCAAATTCTACAGAAATTTCCTCATCTGATGGGGGAAATCAATGCAATGGAGACCATTGCTTCCTAAGGAGGGAATATTGATCCATATGGATATCGGTGGCCACCCACCTTTTGCAACTGGCTCAAAACAGTTTTTTGATAATTTTGGCAATTTACTATTTTTAGCAGTTTTAACTTTTGGGATCATTTTGAGGGCCTAAATGAAGGTTTTTCGGGATTGAGCTCCTCATTTATAGATGAATTCATAATTGATCCACCAAAATTAATATCCTCGAAAATACCTTTCCAACGGGCTATCACACACCTAAAATGGAGATAGTATGCAAAAGTTACGACCCCGGGAAGTTGATGTACTAACTTACCCAAACGGGGCCCACATGACTTTTGGCGCTTCATCTCCTAGGGTTAGGTTATTGGATGTCTAGGGTTTTTGGCATTCTTGCGTATTGTAAAAATGCCTTCAGAGCCTCATTGTAACCTTCTTCTTGCGAATGCGCACTACCGTCACATCTCTTCTCAAAGATAAGCCACCACCATTCCAGCAAGCTTGTTTCCGCTGCATTTTACAGTTTTAGCTTATTTCGTTATTGAATAGAAAACCAATTATACTGTATCTCTTTTATTTTTTGTTAAGCACCTGTTAATAATCTGTATTCATTTTTTTCCGCTCATAAAACCCAGATCAGTGGTATCAGAGCAGTCTTCTCCTGGTCATCTTAATGCATGTCCCCAAGAAGGTTGGAGTACAAAGAGTTGGGTCTCGTGCTTGTTTCTCTTGAGGAAAGAATCTCTCGCACACCTAAGATACCTCCCATGGCAGGAGAAAATAAATATGACGGGATAGGAGATCCTTTCAAACTGTTGATTGAGGAAGCCCTCACACAACAAAGGAACAAGATGATGGATAGTTTTACGCAAATCCTTCAGCGGCTACTAACAGGCAACACATCTTCTTCGAAGGGAGGCACCGCCCCCTTCAAGGTACAAATAAACTTCGATATTCCTATATTTGAAGGTCAGATAGACGCAGATGCTGTAGACAAGTGGTTGAATCTACTAGAAGGGTATTTTTCTGTCCATAACTTTTTGAATAAAGAAAATATTACTTTTGCGCTCCTCAAAGTTGTTCCCCATGTCAAAGATTGGTGGGAAACTTTCTATGAGAAAAAGGAAATAGAGGAAAGCTCATTATTTTCAGTCACAGCCACCTGGGAATCCTTCAGGGATGTTATTAAGGAACAATACTACCCTATCGGAAGTTATGACGACCTGTATAAGAAATGGACCACACTGCGGCAAGAAAGAGACCAAGCAGTGCCAGATTTCACAAATATCTTCCATACCTTGCGCACCAAGTTGGGTATCAAAGATTCAGAGAGACATATGGTGCTCAAGTATCATGGTTCTTTGCATATATACATCCAAACCAAAATGGAATTTCTGGACATATCATCTTTGGGCGTGGCCTACCAATATGCCATCAAAATCGAGTAGAAGCTCAAACAAAAGATGCGACAATTTGGGCCTGGGAACCGCTCACAACAAAAGCCAGGAAAGGGCGACCCCAACCCATCAAACAAAGGACAGAGAAAATATGGACAGTGTTAGGAAAACCAGTCCAAGCTGTAATCAAAAAAGGACACCAGAAAGATAAAGAAAGATACCGGGAAGTGGTGTGACTTCCATAAGAGCCCTTGGCATAACACTGCTGACTACTGCTCAAAACAGTCGCTGGTGGCCGAAGTGAAAGCCTATGAATCAGATGCAGATTATGACTCTGAGATAGAACTAGAAAGGGGAAGATGGATCATTGACATAGAACCCAATGCCACCGTTGCTACCACCAAGCTCCATCCTGGTGAACCAGACGAGCTAGAAGAAGGAGAGTGCCTCTTCCATTCACAAATGTGGGTAAAAGGCACCCCGCTGCACTTCAACGTTGATAGCGGTAGCCAGAAGAACCTTGTATCAATAGAGGTCATCAAGCAGTTGGCCCTGCCAACAATGCCTCACCCACAACCATACACCATTGGATGGCTCCACTAAGGAAGCGATCTCCGCGTCAGCCAACAGTGCCGACTGTCGTACGGCATCAAGCCCTTCAAAGATGAGGTATTGTGTGATGTTTCTCCTCTCGAAGTTTGTGATGTTATTTTGGGCCAACATTATTTATGGAAACGTCATGCTGTATATGAGTCTAGGCCTCGTAGTGTTATTATTACTTTGAACAAGAAATTGTACAGGATACCCGAGGCAGTCCCACCTAGTGTTATTTCCTGGATATCTACTAAGCAATGTAGGAAGGTCATCTCTAAGACGGGGAAGTTTGTCTTCTTCATTATTCGATCTCAGAATAAGTGAAAGATCACAACCACATCTAGGGTCTGTCCGGCCGACCTCTCCACATAGCAAAATCAAGTAGATAAGGTCATGGAACAATACTCGGATATCTTCTCCTCACCTACAGGGGTACCTCTACACTACCAGGTCAAGCACCCCATCGATCTGACCCTGAGCGCACCGCTACCCAATGGGCCAGTCTATCATCACTCTTTGTTAGAGAATGAGGAGATCAAGCAATAGATCCAAAAAATTCTCCACAAGGGGCACATACGCTCCAACTCATCACCTCGCGAGAGCCTAATCATGATGGTACAGAAGAAAGATGGAACCTGCCAACTCTGTATTGATTACCGAGCTCTGAATAAAATCACAGTCAGAAAATGGTACCCGATTCCCCAAATTTATGACCTCCTTGATCATTTCACATGGGCCAAATACTTCAGTAAGATTGATTTGAATTCTGGCTACCACCAAGTCCCGATAGAACAGACAGATGTATGGAAGACTGCCTTCAAGTCAAAGGAAGGCCTTTTTGAATGGTTGGTCATGCCCTTTGGTTTGACAAATTATCCAGCCACTTTCATGAGGATTATGGATGATATCCTGCGACCATTCACCAATACTTTTGAAGTGGTGTATCTAGATGACATTCTAATCTACAACAAGAATTGGGCCGAATACTTGCAGCATATTCAACAGGTTTTGCACACCCTGCGACAGCACAAGCTATATGCCAACTTGGAAAAATGCTCCTTCGACATGGACAGGGTCCATTACCTGGGCTATATCATTGATAAGCATGGCGTACATGTGGATCCAACCAAGATCCAAGTCATCCGTGACTGGCCAGCCCCAACAACACTCACTGAGCTTTGGAGCTTCTTGGGCCTTGCAATTTCTACCGCAGGTTCATGTTGGGTTTCTCCCATATTGCATGGGCCCTCGGCCAAATAAACAGAGGTGGTGGTAAGTTGAAATTTGCGTGGGGATGGTCCCAACAACAAGAATTCGATTATTTGAAGCAGTGCTTGTGCTCAGCCCCAGTACTTTCACTACGAGACCTGCAACATCCTTTTGAGATCGAGACAGATGCTTCAGACTATGTTGTGGGCGCAATTCTCAATCAGCATGGCCACCCTGTGGCCTATCATAGTGAGACACTGTCAGATACTATCCGTAAGTACCCTACTTACGACAAAGAAATGTACTCCATTATGCAAGCATCCCGCCAGTGGAGACATTACATTCTTTGGAAGGAGACAGTCATCCACACTGATCATAAGCCACTGCAGTTCATGTAGACGCAGGGAAAATTGCAGAATGACCGCCATCAAAAGTGGTCCACATACTTGCATCAATTCCACCTCAACATCAAGTATAAAATAGGAATCACCAATCACATCATTGATTGCCTCAGCAGACTGCCAGTCGCGTCACTCACCACGGTGCTAGACTCTTGCAGCCATGAGACATCTAGATGGATGCAACTCTATGAGATAGACCCTGACTTTGCCACCACCTACCAAATGTTGGGCGCAAACGTAGTTGTCAATAATTTCCATCTTCAGGATGGGTTGTTGTGTCGTCTGGGCCATATCTGTGTTCCATCAAGTGAGTGAGTGAAGCTGATCTGGGAAGCCCACTACAGTCGGGTGGCAGGACACTTCGGCGTTTAAAAGATAATGGCGATGCTACAGAAACATTTCTACTGGTCGAAACTTCGACAGGAGGTCATCAATTATATCAGGTCCTGCACTTCCTGCGCTATTTCCAAACCGAACACTAAGAAATGGGGCCTGTACACCCCTCTTCCTACTCCTAACAGGCCATGAGAATCCATCTCAATGGAATACATGTCGGGCCTCTCGTCCATCAAGTGGGGAAATGACTGTGTTTTTTTGGTTGTTGAATGCTTTTCTAAGATGGTGATTCAGGTTACCTGCAAGAATAGAATCACAGCAGAAGCCACTGCCAAGATCTTCTTTGAATGAGTCTGGTTACATTTTTGAATCCCACAAACCATTGTCTCAGATCAGGATAGTCGATTTCTTAGCAAATTCTGGTCGAGCCTTTGGTCACTGCTGGACACCAAGCTCACGAAATCCACGACCTTCCACCCCTAGACAGATGGCCAAACTGAGGTTGTAAATTGAATGATTGTGCATATCCTTCACATTTATAATTCAAAGAACCCTCCCACATGGGATGAGAGCCTTCCCTATGTCTAGCATAGCTACAACTGAGCCCTGCATAGCTCAACCAACCACAGCCCCTTTCAAGTGGGGTTGGGATTCCAACCATTGGGACCCATAGATGTTGCACTTCCCCTTGTAGTCACCTCGACCAACTTGTCTCCTGCTCCAACTGAAGCTGACAAAGCCACCCGGTTCATTGAACGGATCCAGCACATCCACCAACAGGTTTAGGATATCCTACATAAGTCCAATGACAACTACAAACAACGCCATGATCAACATCGGGTGCCACATAAGTTTCAGGTGGGCGACAAAGTTTGGTTGCACTTGCAGAAAGAATGCCTTACAGGACCCAATCAGAAGCTTCACCCACTCCATTATGGTTCGTACACTATCACCAAGGCCATGAGGGATAATTATTTTGAGATCAACATTCCTCCTTTCCTTGATCTGCACCTAGTGTTCAACATGGATCTCCTTCACCATTATTGGACACCTCATAAGTAGAAGAACAGTTGACACCAAAAGAGCTCAACCTCGACTACCTACAAAAGGCATCCAATTATCAGATTGTGGACAGATGGATCAAGGGCACTCAACAACAAAGGATCCAACTTTATCAAGTCGTCAAAGCAGGGTAGCTTCTGCACCGAGGCAAGTGGCTCACCCCAGGATAAATTCAGCAGAAATTTTCTCATCTGATGGGGGACCTCAAAGAAATGGATACAATTGCTTCCTAAGGAGAGAGGATTTATCCATATGGATATCAGTGGCCACCCACCTTTTCCAACTGGCTCAAAACAGTTTTCTGACAATTTTGGCAATTTACTATTTTTAGCAGTTTTAACTTTCGGGGCCATTTTGAGGGCCTAAATGAAGGTTTTTAAGGATCTAGCTCCTCATTGATAGTTGAAGTCATAATAGATCCCTCAAAATGAATATCCTCAACGATACCTTTCCAATGGGCTATCACACACCTAAAACGGAGATCGTATGCAAAAGTTACGACCCTGAGAAGTTGATGTACTAACTTACCCAAACGGGGCCCACATGACTTTTGGCGCTTCATCTCCTAGGGTTAGGTTTTTGGATGTCTATGGTTTTGGGAATTCTTTCTTATTGTAAAAATGCCTTCAGAGCCTCATTGTAACCTTCTTCTTGCAAATGCATGATGCCGTCACATCTCTTCTCAGAGATAAGATGCCACCATTCCAGCAAGCTTGTTTCCGCTGCATTTTACAGTTTTAGCTTATTTCGTTATTGAATAGAAAACTAATTATACTGTATCTCTATTATTTTGTGTTAAGAACCTGTTAATAATATGTATTCATTTCATTCCGCTCATAAAATCCGGATCAGTGGTATCAGAGCGGTCTGCTCCTTGTCATCTTAATGCATGTCCCCAACAAGGTCGGAGTACAAAGAGTTGGGTCTCGAGCTTGTTTCTCTTGAGGAAAGAAGCTCTCGTATGCCCAAGCGACCTCCAATGGCAGGAGAAAAGAAATAAGATGGGACAGGATATCCTTTCAAAATGTTGATTGAGGAATCCCTCACACAACAGAGCAATGAGATGATGGATAGTTTCGCGCAAATCCTTCAACGGCTACCAACAGGCGACACATCTTCTTTGAACGGAGGCACCACCCCTATCAAGGTACAAATAAACTTTGATATTCCTATATTTGAAGGTCAGATAGATGCAGATGTTGTAGACAAGTGGTTGAATCTACTAGAAGGGTAATTTTCTGTCCATAACTTTTCGAATAAAGAAAATATTACTTTTGCGCTCCTCAAAGCCATTCCCCATGTCAAAGATTGGTGGGAAACTTTCTGTGAGAAAAAGTAAATGGAGGAAACCTCATTATTTTCAGTCACGGCCACTTGGGAATCCTTTAGGGATGCTATTAAGGAATAATACTACCCTATCGGAAGTTATGACGACCTGTATACCAAATGGACCACACTGCGGCAAGAAAGAGACCAAGAAGTGCCAGATTTCACAAATATCTTCCATACCTTGTACACCAAGTTGGGTATCAAAGATTCAGAGTGACATCTGGTGCTCAAGTATCATGGTGCTCTGCATAGATACATCCATACTTAAATGGAATTTCTGGACATCTCATCCTTGGGCCCGACCTACCGATATGCCGTCAAAATCGAGCAGAAGCTCAAACAAAAGATGCTGCAATTTGGGCCTGGGAACCCCTCACAAAAAAAGCCAGGAAAGGGCGGCCCCAGCCCACCAAGCAAAGGACAGAGAAAATATGGATAGTATTAGGACAACCATTCCAAGCCACAAGAAAATAAGGACACCAAAAAGATAAAGAAAGAAACCGGGAAGTGGTGCGACTTCCATAAGAGCCCTTGGCATAACACTGTTGATTGCCACTCAAAGTAGTCGTTGGTGGCCGAAGTGAAAGCCTCTAAATCAGATGCATATTATGACTCTAAGACAGAACCAGAAAGGGGAAAATGGATCATTGACGCGGAACCCAGTGCCACCATTGCTACCACCAAGCTCCAATCTGGTGAACCAGACGAGCCAGAAGAAGGAGAGCGCCTCTTCCATTCATAGATGTGGGTAAAAGGTACACTCGCTACACTTCATCATTGATAGCGGTAGCCAAAAGAACCTCATCTCAGCAGAGGCTGTCAAGTGGTTGGCCCTGCAAACAACGCCGCACCCACAACCGTACACCATTGGATGGATCCACCAAGGAAGCGATCTCTGCGTCAGACAACAGTGTCAACTGTCGTACGACATCAAGCCCTTCAAAGACGAGGTATTGTGTGATGTTGTTCCTCTTGAAGTTTGTGATGTTATTTTGGGCCTACCTTATTTATGGAAACATCATGTTGTATATGAGTCTAGGCCTCGTAGTTTTATTATTTCTTTGAACAGGAAATTGTACAGGATACCCGAGGCAGTCCCACCTAGTGTTATTTCCTTGATCTCTGCTAAGCAATACAGGAAGGTCATCTCTCAGACGGGGAAGTTTGTCTTCTTCATGATTCACTCTCAGAATAAGCGAAAGATCATAGCCACATCTAGGGTCTCTGTAGCCGACCTCTCCACACTGCAGAAGCAAGTAGATAAGGTCATGGAAGAATACTCATATATCTTCTCCTCACCTACAGGGGTACCTTTGCACTGCCAGGTCAAGCACCCCATTGATCTGACCCCCGATGCACCACTACCCAATGGGCCAGTCTATCATCGCTCTTTTTTAGAGAATGAGGAGATCAAGTGACAAATCCAAGAACTGCTCCACAAGGGGCACATCCACCCCGGCTCATCACCTTGCGGGATCCCAATTGTGCTGTACAAAAGAAAGACAGAACCTAGTGACTCTGTATTGATTACCTGGATCTAAATAAAATCACAGTCAGAAATCGGTACCCGATTCCCCGAATTGATGACATCCTTGATCAACTCATAGGGAACAAATACTTTAGTAAGATTGATCTGAAGTCTGGCTACCACCAGGTCCCAATAGAACAGAAAGATGTATGGAAGACCGCCTTCAATTCAAACGATGGCCTTCTTGGATGGTTGGTCATGCCCTTTGGTTTGAAAAATGCTCCAGCCACTTTCATGAGGATGATGGACGATATCCTGTGACCATTCATCAATACTTTTGCAATGGTGTATCTGGATGACATTCTAATTTACAACAAAACTTGGGCCGAACACTTGTAGCATATTCAACAGGTTTTGCACACCCTGCGGCAGCACAAACTATACTCCAACTTGGGAAAATGCTCCTTCAGGATGGACAGGGTCCATTACCTGGGCTACATCATTGATCAGCATGGCGTACATGTCGATCCAGCCAATATCCAAGTCATCCGTGATTGGCCATCCCCAACAACACTCACTGAGCTTCAGAGCTTCTTGGGCCTTGCCAATTTCTACCGCAAGTTTGTGTTGGGTTTTTCCTATATTGCATGGGCCCTCAGCCAAATAAACAGAGGTGCCGGTAAGGAAAAATTTGCATGGGGCCAGTCCCAAAAACAAGCGTTAGATGATTTGAAGCAACGCTTGTGATCAACCCCGATACTTTCACTACCAAACCTGCAACATCCTTTTGAGATCAAGACAGATGCTTCAGACTATGTTGTGGGTGTCGTTCTCACTCAACACGGCCACCCCGTGGCCTATCATAGTGAGACACTGTCAGATATTTTCTGTAAGTACCCTACTTAATACAAAGAAATGTACTCCGTTGTGAAAGCATGCCACCAATAGAGACATTACATTCTTGGGAAGGAGACAGTCATCCACACTGATCATAAGCCATTGCAGTTCATGCAGACATAGGGAAAATTGCAGAATGACCGCCATCAAAAGTGGTCCACATACTTGCAGCAATTCCACCTCAACATCAAGTATAAAATAGGAAGCACCAATCGCATTTCTGATTGCCTTAGAAGACCGCCAGTCACGACAATCACCATGGTGCTAGACTCTTGTGGCCATGAGACATCTGGATGGCCCCAACTCTAGAGATAGACCTTGACTTTGCCACCACCTACCAAATGTTGGGTGAAAATGCAGTTGTCGATAATTTCCATCTTCAGGATGGGATGTTGTGTCGTCTCAGCCATATCTGTGTTCCATCAAGTGAGCGAGCGAAGATGATCTAGGAATCCCACTACAGTCGGGTGGCAGGACACTTTGGCATTGAAAAGGCAATGGAGATGCTACATAAACTTTTCTACTGGCCGAAACTTCGACAAGAGGTCAGCAAGTATATCAGGTCCTGCATTGCCTGTGCTATTGCCAAACCAACCACTAAGAAATGGGGCCTGTACACCCCTCTTCCTAATCCTAACAGGCCATGGGAATCCATCTCAATGGACTACATGTCGGGCCTCCCATACACCAAGTGGGGAAATGACTGTGTTTTTGTGGTTGTTGATCGCTTTTCTAAGATGGTGATTCTGGTTGCCTGTAAGAACAACATCATAGCAGAGGCCACTGCCAAGATATTCTTTGAACGAGTCTGGGTACATTTTGGAATCCCACAAACCATTATCTCAGATTTGGATAGTCGATTTCTCAACACATTCTGGTCGAGCCTCTGGTCACTGCTGGACACCAAGCTCACCAAATCCATGGCCTTCCACCCCCAGACAGATGGCCAAACCAATGTTTTAAATCAAATGATTGTGCATATCCTTCGCATGTATAATTCAAAGCACCCTCACACATGGGATGAGAGCCTTCCCTATGTCCAGCATACCTACAACCAAGTCCTGCATAGCTCAACTGGCCACAGCCCCTTTCAAGTGGGGTTGGGATTCCAACCATTGGGACCCATAGATGTTGCACTTCCCTTGGCAGTCACCTCGACCGACTCATCCCCTGCTCCAACTGAAGCTGACAAAGCCACCCGGTTCATTGAGTGGATCCATCACATCCGCCAACAGGTTCAGGATATCCTACAGAAGTCCAATGACAATTACAAATAGCGCCATGATCAACATCAGGTGCCGCATAAGTTTTAGGTGGGCGACAAACTTTGGTTGCACTTGCAGAAAGAACGCCTTACAGGACCCCATCAGAAGCTTCACCCACTTCGTTATGGGTTGTACACTATCACCAAGTATGTGGGGGATAATTCTTTTGAGTTCAACATTCCTCCTTTCCTTGGTCTGCAACTAGTGTTCAACATGGATCTCCTTCGCCCTTATTTCCCACCATTATTGGACACATCAGAAGTAGCAGAACAACTGACACCAACAGATCTCAACCCCGACTACCTAAAACAATCATCCAATGATCATATTGTGGATAGACAGATCAAGGGCACTTGACAACAAAGGATCCAACTTTATCGAGTCGTCAAAGCAGGGCAGCTCCTTCACCAAGGCAAGTGGGTGACCCGTGGCCAAATTCAGTAGAAATTTACTCATCTAACGAGGGAGCTCAACAAAATGGAGACCATCGCTTCCTAGGGAGGGAGGATTGATCCATATGGATATCGATGGCCACCCACCTTTTCCAATTGGCTCAAAACAGTTTTCTGACAATTTTGGCAATTTACTATTTTTAGCAGTTTTAACTTTCGGGGCCATTTTGAGGGCCTAAATGAAGGTTTTTCAGGATCAAGCTCCTTATTGATAACCAAAGTCATAATTGGTCCCCCAAAATGAATCTCCTCTATGATACCTTTCCAATGGGCTATCACACGCCTAAAATGGAGATCGTATGCAAAAGTTACGACCCTGGGAAGTTGATGTACTTTACCCAAATGGGGCCCTCATGACTTTTGGCGCTTTATCTCCTAGGGTTAGGTTTTTGGATGTCTAGGGTTTTTGTAATTCTTGATTATTGGAAAAAGGACTTCAAAGCCTCATTGTAACCTTCTTCTTGTGAATGTGCACTGCTTTCACATCTCTTCTCCGAGATAATCCGCCACCATTCCAACAAGCTTGTTTCCGTTGCATTTTACAGTTTCAGCTTATTTCGTTATTGAATAGAAAACCAGTTATATTGTATCTCTTTTGTTTTGTGTTAAGCACCTATTAATAATCTGTATTCATTTTTTTCTACTCATAAAATCTGGATCAAGAGCGCTCCCCTCCTGTTGCTGTTAGAGTGCTAGCACTCGCCTTTAGTCTTACACAGAGTGCTGGAACGCTCTGGTGCCCCTTACACCAGAGCGCTACCCCATTTTTGTGAGAAATTCTCCAGAATTTTCATCTTCTAAAGTTATTTCTTGGTTTTGGATTTTGCTCAGGGTCCCATACTCTCAGTCCATATTGATATTGGCTTTCAACCACCCTTTTTCTGAGAATTCATCCTCTTTTGTTTGGGATTTTGACATCTTCTTTCCTTGCCTTGAAACCACTCTATGTCTTTGCTGACATAGAGTTAACTTGTTGTTTTCTTCTCCTTTATCTGACTGAGTGAAAACTTTTGTGATCAAATCCAAAGGTTTGTTAACCTTTTCATTTGATCTTTGAGGTCAACTTTCCATCATTTCTCTTTTTGTTTGAGTTTTTTGGTTCTTGTTTGCAATTTGGTTATCTTTGTCCTTCTTGTCTATTTCATGATGAGAGTGTGTTTTTTTTGTTTTTTGTGAGGTTTTCTTCTGAATGTTTAATCCTGAAGTCTGATTGGCATTTGGAAGTTTTAGATCTGATTATCATTCACATATAAGAAAAAGGACATATTTTAGTGATTGGTTTGGATGTTAGAATGCATTTCTGAATTTTTTAGCATTGCATTGGATTTCATTGAGAAACACTTGTATGAGGACATTGCATTTAGTGTTTGATAGTGAAAACAACTTTCTCTCTTTTCCCTTAAATAACCATTCATCAAAAACAAGATTGCTTATCATCTTCTTGTGAATTTTTTTGGATTTGAGTCATCATACCATCAGTTTCATTGTCACGCACCCTTTGAGTAAAGAACAACCATAAAATCAAGGCTAATTAAAAATTATCTAGAACATATTTGTTTTTAGGATCTTCCACCAACATTAGACTAGGATTAACACTTTGGATTAGGCTGTGAGTACAACTCTCCAAAGTTTTTCAAAACAAACATTGGCATCTTGAGATAGGGAGAGTCAAATCGAATTGTCATATAGGCTTTCTGGGATCCCCCTCTCACACAGGGGTTACGAACGAGGTCACATTTGGGTGAATTACAGAGATTATCCCTCCGTGGTTCAACTGTTTGTAGTGGTCGGATCGTATATTGGGGGTCACTTGAGTGTATACCCACGATTATGTGTGGGAGCCTCTCGAGTTGATTTCGAACTTGTTATCCTGCCCATACGTTTGGATCAGACTGTCGATTATACCCACCCAGGGGATGACTGCGAGTTGGTGTCCTTAGTTGCCATAATCCTTAGGTACTTACACGATGTGACGGTGAAGGGAAATCTCACCGTACCTGGAATAGACATTGGTCAAACTCACTCGGGCTCCTTGGAGGGTAAATCCACAATTACTACATGGAAGATTGCACCAAGGTGAAAGTTGGTTAAGAAGGTTTCCATTGTAACTATTCCACCATATCCTAGCCCCTTCTTGACTTGGTCACACGATGTTGGATTTCATCACCAACTAGTACGATCATAGAGAGAAGTCTTGTTTGCTTGGTTTTGATTCCTAGATTTTATTAGCGTATGTTATTTCTTTTTGTTAGTTGGCCCTAGATTTTTAGCGTGTACTGTTATTCTCCAAAATTGAGCCTGTAGAAGATAAAGGTCTTCATCTATCATGTAGGATTCAAGGGCTTCCTCTAGAAGGCTACCAACCCTCACTTCCTAACCCTTTAGAAGACAACTACCGTGAAGAGGTAGAAATCAATCTGATGCTGGGAGTGTTGTTACTCCTCCCTTAGACAATCAAGAAGGCACTTTGGTTATGGTTTTGAATCCCACTCCTCACACTACATCTATGTTGGTAACCCCTCTCGAACCACTTTTGATTCATTTGGACTCCCTTGGGAACGTCATAGATGAAGAGGTCCCACAGTTACCAATGTGAGATTTTACCGAAACATATATGGGATCCACATAACCAATGTTTGGTGATGAGTATAGGACTCATGTTCATCCTACCATTACAGTAGATATGAATCCCACACCTGCTCATTTTGTATGGAGGACTTCATCAGGACGTGATCTCTATGAGCATTTTGAGTCCTTTCGACAACCCTTTAATCCTCATGACCCTCCTATTGAAAGTGGACCATCTGGTCAAACTATGAATCACCCCATCGATCAGGTCATTAACCCTACTGTTGCATTAGCACAAGTCTATCCTAATGTTGGACTCATCACCTCTACTCATTTCCAAGGCACTTCGATCCCTACCCCCGCTTTTACAAACTTTCACTCTATAGCTCCACATGTTCCGCACGATCCTGCCGGGACATCTTTGCACCAGAGAATGCAGACCCTTTCCAACCAAATACAACTGACTGGAGGGAAACCACCATCCAGTGGACCTATCCCTTCTGGAGGACCACCATTATATGGTGGGCCTACCCCTCCTGGAGGAAAGCCCCCTTTTCATGCTCCTCCTAGAGGGAAAACTCCCTTTGCTAGTCATACCTTGGTCGTTAATACACCGCTGGCAGGGGGGAAACCTTCATTTGCTGGAAACCCTTCACAATTCTGGGGAGTATCTTCAGGAGGCACTTTTACCCAACCTCGCGTTGGGGGGTACTCATATCATAACCCACAAGAAGTATCAAATCTTGTTCCTTTCGGGGTATCTTATGGACAACCTTATCCGGGCAGTATCCCAAACACCACCTGGAGTTCTCAAGGACAACAACCTTATCCTCCTCATGGGTCTAATGTGTATCCTCCTCTGGGATCTACTCCTTACCATACTCAAGGGAAAAATGTTTATCCTCCTTATGGGAAATAAAATCACCCGGCTTATAATGCTCATAACCCATCAAGTTATGTAAATGTTTGTCAGCCATCATCAAATCCTGTTTATCCTGGCCAACAACAACCATATGTAGGAGGACCTACTGGTTACAACTATCCACCTAACCCAGTTTATGGTCCTATTGGTGTTCCTATGCCACACTAGTATCATCTGCAAATTAACTGACAACTACCTTTCCTTGCGACTCTGGATCTCCCAGACTTGTCTCGGTTGACTAATGGTCTTATTTTTCATTCACCGATTTGGCCAACTATCCCAAATAAACTTCCTTCTGATATTCTGAAATTTGACGAAAAGTCTGGAGAAGATCCAAATAACCATGTGATGACTTTCCATTTATGGTGTTCATCAAACTCCCTCATG
Organism: Picea engelmannii; assembly: GCA_009831015.1. Classification (NCBI taxonomy): domain Eukaryota; kingdom Viridiplantae; phylum Streptophyta; class Pinopsida; order Pinales; family Pinaceae; genus Picea; species Picea engelmannii. The sequence continues at coordinate 1,250,460 of ML781783.1, read as the reverse complement.
GATGATTCTATATGTTTGCATCTTTTCCAGCGAACAGTTACGGACTCAACAACAAAGTGGTATATTGAACTACCATGTGCTTCTTTTCATGATTTCAATTCCCTTGCCATGTCTTTCCTCATGCACTTTAAACTACCTATTCGCTACGAGATAGGTATTGAACTCTTGACCTCCCTTCGTCAAACTGACTCTGTGCATATCTCTGACCATATTCATGAGTGGAGACGACGACGAAGGATGATCAAGGTAATCATTCCTGACATATTATTGGCGGAATGGTTTACTAAATCACTTTTACCCCCGATCGCTTGTGATGTCACTATGGGTGGCGCAGTCACCGAGGAAGAAACCATTTCTTAGGCTCAGTACTTAGATTTGGTTTATTCACAATCTGGTACTTTGTATGATTTTCTTCCAAATGTTTCTCGAGCTAATAACAATCCATCCAAGCCGTCATCCTCATCTCATGCGAACGGTGTTATCGGTTCCGTCAAAACTCAATCTACTTCCCAACAAACCACATTCTCCTCTACCTCCCCTCAAACTCAGATTTTTGAGGTGAATGCAGTTCAATCTACCCCTTTACAACAATCCATAGGTAATAAGAAGACAAAGAATAAACCAAAAAATACCAATAACAATGAACAACCTAAACATCAAGCTCAAACGCCTGCTACCGAAAAGAAACCACAACAAAAACCGAAATTCCCATGTATCATTTGTAGTGATAATCACTACACTCGACACTGTCCACATCGCAATGAAGTGGCCAAAATTTTCCAGGTAAATTCACAACCCGTTGTTCTTACTCAGCCTTTTCCACCGCAACAATACATGGTTTCTCAAACCCCCTCTCCTAGGGGAATTTCTAGTCATCCCCATGATGAGGCCTCAACGAGTGCACATATTTATATGTTTAATGGGGTTAATTTGAACACTCACTCTAAGACATATGACACACCAGGTAACCCTAACAAAGGAAAGGTCACTAACGGTACCGGTACTTTACCGGATCCATCACCGTCCTCCATTAGTCCTCCATTGGTTAATCCTCCATATAGATCACTTCAGATTGAGAAACCTACATTCGACTCTATCTTACGCCCTCCTAAGAGCACTATCTGCAAAGCTACCTTTAATCCTAGTTCACGTGCTGCTCAGAACTACAACATTGTTGAAGATTTGGCTCAAGCACTGTGTTCTATGTCTACGTTAGAATTTCTACAACACTACCCCAGTCAACGTAGAATTCTCTTGGATTCTATTGGCATTTTTGATCCTAAGTCATCCAACCATATCATGTTTAACCTGGACAATTATGCGTCTCGACTCTCTCACCAACTTTCTTTCCAAGTTGATGTTGTTTTTCACAATCAACAAATCCACCAAACTATTATGGATGAGGGAGCCTCAACTTGTGTCATGTCTTTAGCATGTTGGAAAGGCTTAAAATAACCTGCACTTAACAAATCCCCAATGATGTTACGCACCTTCGATGGGCGAGGTTTTCATCCCCATGGGCTTTTATAGTCCCTGCCCATCCAATTGGGTGGAAAAATTGTCATTGTTGATGTCGAGGTGATCGATGCTCCCCTCGATTACAACTTGTTACTTGGACGAAGTTGGTTTTATGCCATGACTATCATTGCCTCATGGTCTTTCGATGTGTACAATTTCCTCATCAGGGAAAAATTGTCACTATTGATCAATTAGATTTCTGCACGAACGATGCTTGCGCTCCTACTACCAACAACATTTCTTTCTTGGGAGACCACAAGATCACGTATGAAAGAGTTGGTGTTGTCTTACTGAAATATTTTAGTCTTATGGGTACCTTCCCTACACCACTTCCATCGACTACACATCATATACCCACTTTCGATATGATTTCGACCGCAGCTTATCAATCTTTGGAATCATCTAACCCTTGGATTATACCTAGTCTGTTGGAATTTGATGCACTAGGTGACACCATGCCACTTAGTCCAGCCGAAACATCATGCGTTTCTATCCAATCTGCTTCTCCCTCGCCGGATGACCAACATCTATTGGCACCCAACATTTACTCGATGCCATCATGATTAAGTTCCTTGTCGTCTGAGATCGACTACATTTCCCCAATTTTTCCCTCGGATGAATCTATTATGGAAATGTTGAACATTGACGAGCTACCTCGAGATGATAACCATCATCGATCCTATTTTCTTCCCCCTCCTGAAGAAATTCGAGCAGATATATAGTCTTTCTCCCCTCTTGATGTCGATTTTCCATCGTCTCCCATGCCTTCAACTTCAGATGATTTGGATCTGGTAGTTGACATGGTGATCTCTTCGGTAGGGTTATTGGAACCTGATCTCCTTACCCCTGTCACAACCCTCGACATGTATTCCTTCCAAAGTGATTTTCTTCCATCCAGTGAAGATATCTTGGAAGCCATGACCGAGTTTTGTCCCTTGACATGGTGTCCTTCCAAAGCGTTATTCTCTTGGAAGCCATGATCAAGAAGAGTCTACGAGCATATTTTTTCCTCTCTATAGAAATCTCGTTAAAAAATGAAACAGAGGTCACGAGCACAATTTTTCCTCTCTGTAGCAAGCTCGTTAAAAAATGAAACAGAGGTCACGAGCACAGTTTCTTTTTTTTGTGGCAAGCTCATTAAAAAATTAAACAGAGGTCACCATCATAGTTTCTCTTCTCTGTAGAAATCTCGTTAAAAAATGAAACAACAACTGGGGATTGAACCCGGAGCCCTGAGCATAGTTCTTTTTCTATGTCAATCTTGTTAAAAAATGAACCAGTCACCTCTCTTGAACCTTCTTTTCATCCACTCTTATCCCTTTTCTCCGTCTAGTAGAGAAATTGGTGACAACCTCACAGTTGGTGAATGAATTGAAGCTTGGAGGGCATGTCTCCAGCCTTTGATGATAATTTTGGAGTTAAGCCACTAGCTTTCAAGCTGGGGGCATACCGAGCTTGGTCTTTGTTCTTTCTCGTGCTCATAAATACATGAGAATGCAACTGGGTAAAATTTTATCTCTTTTTTGGACCTGCATGGATATACGAAAAAGGAACCCCTTGGAGTCTTCTTTAAACTCTTTTCAGACTCTCTAAACGTGAAAAGATTGTCGATTGATCTTGCTTCCTTTCCCACTCGTTAAAAGGTTTGAAAGAGCATCTTTCAAGTGATAATTTATCTCTTTTTTGGCCTTGTGAGACTAACATTACAAAAAAGGACAACATTGGAGTCATCTTTAAGTTGTTTTAAGACTCGTTAAATATGAAAAACCACCGAGTTTACCTTTTCTGGACTCGTTAAACAATCATACATTAAAGGGCCCACACGAGACCAAACCCTTACTTCTTCCAATTCTCTAAACAAAGGAAGAGGTACATACCGAAGGTGAGTCATATCGAGCATGTGTTACCCTCCTCGAGCTCATTAAATTAAAAAGAGGTACTCGTCTATCTATATGGGGGAAAAATTGAAAGAAGCAAGCCAAGAAGTTTGTTGAGAACACCACCAGTAACTCTTACGGTCACCCTTGAACATGACACTTTGTCTTTGCATGCATTTTGATCCGCTGAACCTTTGCACTGAGCCAATCCTTTGAGTTTCTTTTACTCCTTTGGGTCACCTGATGAAAGTCACAACATCCACTGCATTATCAAGTTTTGGTCCATGTCATGTTTCTGCTGATGTGCCTCAGTGTTCAAGGGAAGTATCTGCCTCAAAAATTAGCCATCACAAATATCTTGTTTCAATACCCATGTCATTCCATGTTCATTTTATATACCAATTACATATCTGTGTCAATTTCATGTCATTGATGGGGGATACATCAAGGCCCTCCCTCAATGAGACTATTCTTGTCGACTTCAACACATTATCCAAGAACTAGGCTTAGAAACTAGTTAGTACCTTGGGACCTGCATGCCTCAATGGCAGGCCTCCTCGTGTCCACCAATGGGTTTACATCATTGACCTCTGATCAGATGATTCCAATGATGTTCGAATTCTTCTTATCCATTCAAATTCATTGGAATGTACTAGAGTACCTTGGGAATCATTGACATCAATGGTGATCTCCCTCGCGCTTGCTAATGGTTTACATCATTGACCGGTAATCAAGTGGTTTATGCCATGCTTGACATCAAGACATATATTCACATGGTTAGATTTGTACTACATCAAGATCGGTAAGAAGACCCTGGGTTGAGTTTTCACTCTTATGTATTCTTTGCCCAGGTTGCGAAGGAGTTCTTTTGAACTATGACACATATACTGTTACATAGATCCACTTTGTATTGGTCGTGGCTATGTCTTGTCATCTCATAGATCCAATGTGTATTCTTTGTGGCTACGATCAGTTCAGGTCATAGGAGTATAGATCCACAGTGTATATTCAGTGGTTATACCTTTTGTCAATATAATTATGGATCCGCAGTGTATTTTATGGCGGCCATACCTAAAAAGTTTTTATCACTCAAGCATAGGTATGCCTGCCTTGGGTTTTGAAACATGTCATAATATTTGTTTGATGGTTGTGTGAAGATTTTTCTGGTCTCTCTGCGTTCATACCCTTGTTCACAAAATTGTACAAAGTACTTCAGTCATCATCGTCTTCTAACTTCGTACTTTGGGGGGCAATCTGTTACACCTCAAAATTACTCACTTCGATAGTGTCGCAAGTGTCGTCATTACGAGTGTTGTAAGTGTAGCATATTGTCTGCAAGTGTCACATCTTGACTATAAGTGTTGTAAGTGTCTCATATTGTCCGTAAGTGTCACATATTGACTATAAGTGTTGTAAGTGTCACAAACATCATTCTTCCATATTTCATATGCCGTTCCTTTAACGACATCACAAATACACGTAAGACACCTCAAAGGCTAGTTTGGAAGAAGAGAGATCAGTTGGCAGGGAGTACAAGCCTTTTGCCATTGGAAAAACCACTCAAAAACTAAATTTTGGAGAGGATCTCTTCCCTACCCACTGTCAAGAAGTGTTGGCACTCCCTAAGCCTCTTTGGGGGAGTGTTTCAGCGCCCTGTGCACCCTTATGGGGGAGTGCTACCCTTTTTTGAGAAAATTCTGGGTTTGTTGAGGCAAATAAGGGAAGAATCCCTCAATTCCTGAAGGTAGTTGGATTCGAATAGATGGTCAAGGCATGATCTTAGGGGATATCCTCAATTGAAGGAGAGGAATCCTCAACTCATCCCAAATATCTCTTAAGTGGTTGGACCTCTCCAAGGCTATATAAGGGGGCCTTCTCATGGTGAAAGGCACAAGGAAGATTGAGAATTATACCTAACTTATGATCTCATAAGAAGGTATTGAGAATGACAATTATGAATTACATCAAACTTATGATCTCATGAGTGAGATGTCATCAAAGAAATCAGTGGAGATTGATTGAGCAAAGGGGTTGGACAAGGAGAACTGGAAGAAGCTGTTGCACCTTCATTCAAAGGATTGTAAGTACTTTTACTTGTTCTCATTGACAATCAATGCTTGGCATGTTTCTTTCAAACGTGTGCTTGTTCCACATGAGTTTTTATGCAGTATATGGATCTATGTTTGAGTTAATATCAGTAGAGTAGGAAGTCTTTTGTACCTTTTTTTGTTTTACAGGACCTATCTAGGATCTCAGGATTGAAGCTCAGCCAGGAATTTGCAGGGACAAACTCGCTAATAAGGTACATATATTTCTCCTTCTCTTTCATTTATTAGCTTGATTAGATATAAAAGGAAGTTAGTGTCCATGTTAAGAAATTTATGTCTTGGCCTTAGGAGTCTAGAGGCCAAGAGGGAATCCACTTGTCCGCAGGGGGATTCACCTACAACAGCAGTCATGGACCCCCTCCATCTTCAAAGAATCCTGCATCCACAAATGTGTATATGATGAAAGGTGATGCCTATATCTCGACTAGAGCACATGATTACAGCAAGACAAGAACCTATGAGAAAGGTAAAGAAGTTGAAACCCCATCTCTTCCTCTCCAGATCGATAATACGTTGGGCGAAACCATGACACGCATCCCAAAAGGTGCGTTTAAGAAATCTTCTCACAACCCAAATGCAAGGGCTGCCCAGAACTACTCTATGGTGGAGAATTTGTCTCAAACCCCTTGTGCGATGTCTACTTTGGAAGTCCTCCAAAGCTTCCCTTCCCAAAGAAAGGCTTCGTTAGCCTCTTTAGGATCTGTTGAGACTTGTAATCCGGGTACGATCATGCTTGATATGACTGACTTAAAACCTCATCTCCCTTACCATGTAGCATTCCAGATAGTAGTGGCTTAAACCAAAAAAACTTTTAATCGGAACATTTTCCACACAATGGTTGATGAGGGCGCCTCAACATCTGTAATGTCTTTGGCATGTTGGAATGCCATTGGCCAGCCCATTTTGTCTCTGTCACCTACTCTTCTTATCGCTTTCGACGGTCGTTTGTTCCGACCACATGGCATTATCCCCTCTTTTCCTGTGTAGTTAGGAGGGAAAATCATGTGTGTTGAGGTTGAAGTGGTCGACGCATCTCTTGACTACAATCTCTTGTTAGGAAGGAGTTGGACCTATGCTATGCAAGAAGTAGTCTCTACAGTTTTCCGGGTCTTGTTGTTTCCACACGAAGCCCGGATTGTGACCATTGATCAGTTTTCTTTCTCCCGTCCTGACCCTTCATTGGGGGCATCCACGGTCCCAATGATTCATAACCCTCAACCCGACGTTGTCAACAAAGGGGTTGGTTTGTGCCCACCTTTGATGGGCACTTTCAATTACCCACCTCCTCAAGGCGATGTTAAAATTCATATCTGACCACCATAAGGTTGAGGTGTTCCAAGTTTCGTCGTTTCACACGACTTACTTCAATGATCCGTGGATTCTTCTTTCACCATCAGCCACGATGGAAGGGACAAGGCACCATGGTATGTCCATTCCTTTGTCTGTAGCAGAAGTACCGTACTAGTTAGTCTAGCAAGCTTCCGCTGACCTCGATCCAACTCTCGCACAAGAGTTAGATCCGATTCTAGAGCCTATATGGGCTCAAGGTTCCCTCGTTGATACAGATTCTTTAGACTTAGTCTTGCCCTCAGATGAAGCAATCATGGAAGCAATGACTAGTCTGGACAAAACCTGGGACGATCTCCATCACAGATCTTATTTTCTCCCAGAGTTAAGTAGAATTGAGGTAGGGTAATTCATCTTGACTATGATTGGAGATAGGTCTTGTCCTATTAATCTTTTGGATACACATGTTGTTTATGCCGAGGGTAATATGGAAACCATCGTTGAAACTATACCTATAAACATCTCTAGAACCCCTGGCATCGTAGAGAATGTTTTCGTCGGAGTTGACTGCTCCCTCGAAGAGATTCAAATATACACAGATTTATTTAAGGAATTCCACAACGTTTTTACTTGGTCGACATTTTTTCTTGGTCTTATGAGAAAATGCCAGGCATCGATCCAAAAATTGTTGAACACGAAATAACGACTTATCCTGATGCTAAATCAGTTCGACAAAAGATTCATCCAGTTAATCCTAAGAAAACAACAACTATTAAGGTCTAAGTGGAGAAATTGCTCAAGGCAGGTTTTATCTACCCCATCCATTTGACCCAATGGGTGTCAAACCCCATGCCGGTTAACAAAAAATAGGGTACGATTCGCATATGTACAGACTTCCGTGATTTGAACAAGGCCTGTCCAAAAGATAATTTTCCCACACCATTTATTGACCAAATAGTCGATGAATGCACATGTTGCAAGGCCTTTTCTTTCATGGATGGTTTTTTGGGATATAATCAGATACAAATCAAACCCAAAGACCAACACAAAACAACATTCATTTGTCCATGGGGTACATTCACGTATCGTAAGATGCCGTTTGGTATGAAAAATGTTGGCGCTACCTTTCAGCGGGCCATGTCTTTTTCTTTCCATGATCTCAAACATATCGTCGAGGCCTACTTAGATGATTTAGCATCACGCTCTTGTAAGAGAACTGATCATCCCACACACCTCCAACTTATCTTTGAGCGATTTAGCTACTTCTAGATTCGCTTGAATCCCAACAAATGCAGTTTTTGTATGACATCGGGCCATATCTTAGGTTTCATAGTTTCAACAACAGGGATCATGGTTGATCCTCTCAAGGTTGAGGCAATAGTTCAGTTGCCTCCCCCATGTACAATCCTTCAGCTTTAGATTCTACAAGGAAAAGCGAACTTTTTGCGACGTTTCATCGCAAACTCTATCGAGATTACAAAGGGATTTATGCGTTTACTGAAGAAAGACATTCCTTTTCATTGGGATGATGTAGCTCAATGCTCCTTTGAAGCATTGAAACATGCCCCCACGACTGCCCCTCTTCTTCGGCCACCCAATTATAAAAAGATTTATTATTATACTTGGTTGCAGCAGAGTCAACCATCGGTATGGTATTAGTTCAGGAGGATGAGTTTCTATCAGAATATGTGATTTATTACCTGAGCTGAGGCCTGGATGGACCGAAACTCAATTATTCTCATATCGAAAAACTTGCGTTGGCAGCAGTCCATGCTGTCCAACGGTTCTGTCATTATGTTTTGTTTCGCAAGACCACCATCATTACCGTCGTGAATCCATTTCAATATGTGTTAACACGATGGGTAATCTGTGGAAAGATCGGTAGATGGATAGTTTTCCTCTAGGAATTTGACTTAGATTTCATTTCTGCAAAATCCAAAAAGTCACTAGTCTTTGCGAAACTCATCTTGGAACTTCCGGTCGAGTCAGGTGAAGTTATACTCGAAGAATTGCCTATTCAGGGAGACATGTTTTTTATAGCATCTTTGGACCCCTGGTATGGAGATATACTTGTCTATATCCAGAGTTTGAAGTGCCCCACATCTTCTTCTCATGATGAGCATTGTCGTATATGTCATCAGGCCAAGAACTATCTCATCCTCGAAGACACTTGCTATCGTCGAGGTGTATATTTCATCCTTCGTCGGTGCCTCACTCATGAAGAAGAGGAAATCATCCTTAATGATTTCCACACTAGAGAATGTGGTGGTCATTTGTCTGGGTTAGCAACAACCCAAAATATTTTACGAGTCGGTTACTTCTAGTCGACACTAATCAAAGATTGTATTGCATCAGTCAATAAGTGTCACCTGTGTCAGATCTTCTCTCAGAATATGAGGGCACATCCCGCTCCCATGTTTTCTGTCATCACAGTTGGTCCCTTCACCAAGTGGGAGATTGATTACACTACATGCAACCCTCCTTCAGTAAGGGGGCATCATTACATTTTTGTAGTCGTCGACTACTTCAAAAAGTGGGTCGAAGCTATGCCAACGTTTAAAGATGATGGAGAGACTGCAACTCTCTTTTTGTTTAACCAGATTATAGCAAGGTTCGGCATCCCGGGAGAGATTGTCACGGACCATGGAAGTCACTTTCAAAACCAAATGATGACTGAGTTAACATCAAAACTTGGTTTTTGGAAAGAACACTCATCACCCTACTACCCTCAAGCAAATGGTCAGATGGAAGCTGTTAATAAATCTCTTAAGACCATCCTACAACGAATGATCAATTCGGCCAAGTCAAATTAGCATTTGATGTTGTACTTGACATTATGGGCCTACCGAACGTCTGTCAAGACTGCAACCGGTTTCTCACCTTTTCAACTCGTTTATGGGCTGGAAGTAGTCTTGCCCATATAATGCCAGATCCCATATTTAAAATTGGCCATACAGTTATTTCCAGACACTTCATCGCTTGAAGAGTGTTTATTATATCTCGAGCAGCTCAATGAGCAGCGTCATGATGCAGCCTTAGCTAACGAAGCTCACAAGAAAAAATTCAAGTGCCAGTATGATCGATCCGTTCGTCCTCGAATTTTCTCGGAAGGCAACCTTGTCTTGGTCTATAACCAAGACAGGGACTCCCTAGGGGCATGAAAGTTCAAACCCATGTGGTTCAGAACTTTCATCGTAAAAGAGGTTCTAAAAAAGGGCACTTATCGTTTGGTAGATTTTGAGGGAAATGCTTTGGCAGAACCTAGAAATGGGCTCTACCTCAAGAAGTATTACTCCTAGGTAGGTCACCTTGGGTAACTTTTTGTAACATATGTATAGTCTTTGTACCATTATTTTTTGGTTTCTTTTGGTTTTATGGACGTGTCATTTTTTATGTTATCTTTTATCACTGTGGCAGATGTCAAGTGAATCAGAGGTTTTCTTTGGATACATAGACGGCGCTAGCTGGCACACTCAGAGGCTTGCCTCCACAGCTTGGGTAATTTTCACACCTCAGGGCTAGTTATTATCTTCAAGAGGTATATGTTTAGGTGACACTACAAACAATGTCATCAAATACAATACAGATATTGAGTTCCTTCATGACGCTTTGTCATTTGGTATCTCTCACCTTTGGGTCTATTTAGATGCTCAGCTGGTTGTGTCTCATTTAAATAGAGTCTATTGTGTTCATGATCCTACTTTACATCGACGATTCCTTAGGGTACGTCTCTTAGAACGAATATTTGATTATATTACATATTTTCATGTTCCTAGGAGATTAAATCAAGTCACAGATACTCTAGCTAATCAAATTTTAGATTGGCATCCCGCACACATATAAGAAAGACATATGCATGCACATGTAAATACATTTTTAAATCAAATATAATCCACAAGATGTAAAAAGACATAAAAATCCATATATAATATCAAAATCATCAAAGCACATAGGTGGGCGCAAGCGCCTCAAAAATATGACCAGTAACGATTCATACGGTTTATGCCCTCAAAACATGTACAAGTAGTTCCCTCAACACGTGAAAAGTCCAGCCTAACTAAGGGCGGGGCCTGTGGGCCCTGTTGTAATGATCAACGACATTTTTCAAACGCCGAAAAATCCAGAACCGTGTCCGTGGCGCCCCCACTATGTGAGGCTGCATAGATGGTGGCATATACTCGATATCTGCGATGGGCACTGTGCGATTGAGTGAGGTAAAATTTCTCTCTACTCGTCTTAGAACTCTCTCAGCCTCACCAGATGGAAGCTCTCCTACTGCTGCTGGCCCCCCTGCGGCGGTAGGTGCGGCCTTTGGTCGAGGACGTCGCATGTTCTTTGCATAATCTATTGGTCACACTGGCCCCACATCTACACATAATATACACATATCTATCAAATGATCTGGTATAAAAAAAAATGACATATATAAAAACAACAAAAAAGAAATCTTACCCATCTCTCCTCGCTGCTCTCAGAGA
>ML781783.1:1224749-1239111 GCA_009831015.1 Picea engelmannii | reverse complement strand
ACATCACCGCCCATATGCATAACATGGGAAGAGAGGCTTGGTGCCCTCGTACCACCTCTCGAGGGATAAAACTGGGCACTCTTTCAAAGAAGAAAGAGAAAAGAATCATTCCAAACCCAAAGTTCTTTTGATTCCGCAACTGACAATTTGTTAGCTGCCTCTTCATACAGTCCAATAATGTGGTGCTCCGATAAAAAAAAATTGCATTTAAGCATTGAATTGGACAATTCATTTGTGCACAGGAAGCCTGATGCAAAGCTGTAGATCCAGTGATCCACCCGATGAGAAACACTATCACTTGCAGTGATAAGTCTGAAATCTTGCTTATCAGTACTTATGAGCTTGTTCTGTCTGTACCTGCTTCACAATGGATCCCAATCAACTCCGAGATGTTGTGAATCCCAGAGGGAAAAGTATGAAAGTTAACTGGTTCCCCTCTCCTAGAGAGGCCAGTTAGAAAGTACATGTCTTCTGTCGTTGGAACCATCAACTGCCCCTCTAACATAAAGGCCTCTGCGTCAGGATGCCAATAATCGACCAAGGAATTCAAATAGCCTCGGTTGTGCTCGCATGAAAGGACATAGAAAAAATTTCAACAACCCACATTGCATCAAGGTAGAAACAACATTGGGGTCCTCCCCAACCAACGCACTAATTTCCTCATGTTGTCTTTCCCTCCAGTGAACATACATCCTGCACAAACCCAGTTCAGGAGGGATTAACTCTTTCTTTTTTTTTATTTTTTTTTACATTAAATGAAGGGTCAACGCGGGCTGTAATGCTGACAGTAGCGTGTACACACGTGCAATTTTTCCTCTGTCCGCGTGTACACTTGAGCTGTCATAAGACAGCCCACGTGGACTTAGGGCCGACCTTTTAAAGGTCGATGCCCTTCCAAAAAATAACTTTAAATACATAACAAAAGAATTAGAATGCAAGAGGGGGTAGTAAGTACTTACTTGGTCCAAGTGGATGGTCGTTTTGTCCACTGAAGCTCCCAGAATAAACTCTTTTCACAAAGGGGTAGTTTTGGCTTTTAGTCATTTTCTCAATTATCAATGGTGATAATGAGCTGTCAACTTCTATTTATAGACTTTTTGGCCTCTTTTTGTCATTTTTTAGACCCTTTTGTCATTTTTTCTAAACTAAAAATCATTTAGCATGGTTCAGGAGTTTTCTTTGGATTGTCGCGATAAGTGTTACTTTGGGCATTTGGAAACTTTTTGGAGATTTGGGTCGTTTTGAAGGTCCTTTGGTAAAAAGTCAATTTTTCAACTCGTTGCATTTAAGTTAGGATTCCACCTCTACTTCCTGCATCTTGTTGTCTTTTCCGCCTTGCCCTAGGATTGATCCCACTAAATTGTGAAACAGAACCATCATTGTTGTTTTAGGAGTGTCGTAATTTAGTGGTAGACCCTACCTTAACATGGATGCCCTAGGTAGATCCTGGTTGCATTTTGGTGTCCATGTTGTCACTAATGACTATCGGCTCGGGAGTCCTTATTAGTTTTTTCTGATTACGAATTTGAGCCTCATCTACATGATTCCTTATCACTCTTGAACTCACCCTCGGGACTCCCAAAACATAACAGGTCTTATTTTAAGCTCTTTTCAAACCCTCTAAACATGAAAATATTATCGAGTGATCTTGTTGTCTTTCACACTCGTTAAACTAAAATTTGAAGGCACGTCTGTCCGGCGGTAGTTTACCCCTTTTTCAGTCTGAATGTTCAACTGTACGAACAAAGGTATACTCTAGGAGCCTCGATTCTCTAGAAGAGTACTCTTAGGTATAATTTTAACCCTTTTTCGGCCCTGAGGGACTAAATTTACAAAAAAGGAACCCCCTCGGAGTCCATACTTAATCTCTTTTCAGAATCCCTAAAATTTAAAAGATAGCTGAGTGACCTTATTCTTTCACACTCATTAAAATGGTCCATAAGAACATTCCTGAAGAAGTCCATAGTTAATCTTTTTTCATACTCCTTAAAAATGAAAAAATCGTCGAGTGATCTTGTCTCTATCACACTTGTTAAAATGGTTTTTAATAGACGACTGGTCGGTGCTAGTTTACCCCTTTTTTTCGAGCCGACTAGAATATCTTCAAAAAAGGTACCCCAACGGAGTCTCCTTTTACATGTTTTCACTTTCTAAATATGAAACCCCCCCCCAGCTTACCTTCTCTGGGCTCATTAAAATTACATTGAAGGAAGTTACCATTGTGTGTTTTGTTAATCGTGTTTGCATACCTCCATCTTTGGTCTAAATGCTAGCTCCATGTTGCTTTCAACTGAACCATTTGAAGCATGCCTTATACAAAATCCCTGTAGAACTTTTCCTCTGCGTCTTGAAACCTTTGGCCACTGGAGGATTTTTCCTGAGTGTCCTTTTCTTGCATATGTCCCTTTGCCCTGAGTATCCCTGTGTTCTGTGTGCTTGGAACTAGTATGTTTGTGACACTAGATCCCCCTTTGTAATGTAGAATTCTTTTATTCTTTTTCAAGCTTTCCAACATTATTGAAAAAGACAAAAAAAATAAATCAAATATACCCCAAAAAGAGGAAGGGAAAAGTATTTTCTTTTTATTGGCAACACAATGAGTCACCCTTGGACAAAGCACATCCTTTCGTTTGTTTGTCAAGCCCTGGGATTTAATATGACCTTAGGCAGTTGTTCTCGCTACATAGAGTTGTGTCCTCCTCCATTTGGTTATTCTTCCAAACATATGGAGAGTTTGTGGTGCCTCCTGCATCATGAACTTATGTCAAAATATCATGCTTCCTGAGTCTCATCATTTGTCCTGATATTGTCCAAGGGAATTTTTTACCAAGATTGAGTTAGCCCATCTGTAGTTTGTCTCTTTCCCTCATGCACGACCATCCCGAAGGTCCACTCAAGTATTTTGTTCGAAATCCATGAAGCCCTCAACCTGATCATCAAGATCCTCTAGTCCATGACCGACGAGCCAACGAAGACCTCTGGGTAGTGAAGTCGTACACTCATATTACACTCCTACCTGAGTTTTGAAGATTTTGAAGTTGATGCTAGAGCTCTGAAGACCTCATCTCCAGCCATCGGGCCTTATCATCTTCTAGAAAATGGATACTATAAATGTATATCTTTTTTATTTCGAGATGTAGATCCGTTGTGTATTGCTCGCGGCTACACTTTATATAGTTATACGACATGGATCTACAGTGTATTTGATTGGTGTCCATGATTTTATTTCATCCCGAGTATGGGTATGCCTGCCTCGGTGAGACAATTGTTATTTTTCGGATGGTACCTCCTGAATTCTGGTCCCTGGGATCATCGGTTTGGTCCGTTGATAAATATTGGTAATGTATTTTGGCCATCAGATGCTCTTCTTACCTCACACATTAGGGGGCATATGTTATAACCCTAATTTGCACCAAACATACTTACCTGACATCAGGCCATCCCATATGCCTTCTTTTCCAAGACAGTACTAAACAACTCTTCTTAAAAAAAACCTTTTTAAATGCCCAGGCGCCCTACTCCACTACTGCATGAGTGTACACGCTAGTTGCTTCACTACAGCCCGCATGTACCTATAAGAGCAAGAAAAAATGAAATTTGTTGATGGGACACACAACTTTGGGTAAGTTAACTAAACCTTCTGGCCATGCATGGCCGGTCATTCGACCAAATACCTATCTCCTTATAGCCTATAAAAGAAGGGGTAAGAGTTCCATTTGAAGGAGGAAAATCATAGTAAAGAGACTATACCCAATTGAGCATTCCCCTTGTCCCAACCTTTATCCATCCTTGTGCAAAGAGAAGTATAAAGAAAAGCAGTTGGAGGACAGTTGAAGAGGAGCCTAGGACCAGTTTTGAGGAGCAGTGCCAACCACATATTGTAAGTTTACTCTTGTGAATATTAATACAAAAGAAATATTTTTCCCATCCCGCCATATCATGTGTCCAAGTTGAATATTTATTTTATGATACTGTCACAACTAACCCAACAATTAGTATATGAAATGCATGTTTGTAGCTTTTTGTTTGTTCATGTGTGAATGCAGGTCATCTTTGGGAGGAGGCTTGCAATCAAAGAGCAAGTGAAAGCAAAGGGATCGACATCAAACGAAGGACTCAAGGTAGAGTTACTGAATCTTGTTTTCACCTTTGTATTACATGAATGTGGGGTTTTGTGTTGGGAGAATAGAAAAGAGTAGAAGCCTTTGAAATGGTCATTTTCTACATGCATGATTAGAGCCCTTAAATTCTAAGTCCGTAGGAGGGATTCTCACCCACAACACCTGTGTGAGGTGGTGAAGCTTGTGAATTGGGTGTGTGGTTCCTCTCTGAGATAGAGATGGAATGTTGTGTGCCCTTGTGTAGGTAAGCCCGTGAGTTGGGTATGTGGTTCCTCTTTGAGACAACGATGGAATGTTGTGTGCCCCTGTGTGGGGAATCCCATGAGTTGGGTGTATCATTCTGAGACATAGTTGAAATGATGTATTGGCCTCCTATGTGTAGAGAGTTGAGATGATGTGATACTCTGGATGATTCTCATGTGTAACGTAGTGAGAAAGAGATATATTGAGTTGGGTGTGCCTGTGGTTGAGCACAAGTGAATGTGATCCTAGTGGTAAAGATGTATTGGCCTCCTTTGTGCAGAGAGTTGAGATGATGTGATACTCCAGATTATTCTCCTATGTAACGCAGTGACAAAGAGATCTGTTGAGTTGGACGTGAATGTGGCTGAGCACAGGTGAACGTGATCCTAGTGGTTGAGAACTAATGATTTTGGTTCTCCTGTGAGACGCAATGAGATAGATATATGGACATCCCTGTGGTTGAGTAGAGATGGATGTGCCCCTAGTGGATGAGCACTAGTGGGTGTATGAGATCCCTTGCTATATTGTACATGAGTCAGACTTACCTTTAACCCCATTTATGATGTAAAGGGTACGGGTCGGCCCCACCATAAAGTGAAAGATAATTAATGTAAAAGATAATTAATATGGAAATTATTAATTATATTATGATTTATTGAGGTTGGACCTGTTATTCCAATAGGCACTATTGTTGACAGGGTCAGCCTAATATAAATAAAGGTAAATTCCCCATTGAGGAATCATATCACAAGTGTGAGTTTGGAAATTTCAGCAAACACTTGTTCTTGGGAAAAGTGTGCACCTCTCTTGGGTGCTAGTCTTCTAGGGTTTGTGAGCACCCTTTTGTGTGCTAGGTCTTTCTGGTGGTGGAGGTATTTCTCTTGAATAATAAAGCAAAGGATTGGATGGGTTTTCTTCCCTTGTTGAGAAATGTTTCCCAGGATACTTCTTGTGTACTTGTGCATGGTGTTTCTTCTTGTGATCTTGGTTGCTGCAACAAATTGTTTATGGTTTAAGTAAAATGATAAAAATGGAATGAACTTCATTCTTAAACCTAGCTTATTGAAAAATCAACAAGTCAAACTTTTTCTTATTCATGAATTTCTTGAACTTTGTTGTGTAGGCTTGATCATCATCTTTCCCTTGGAATTTCTCTTTTGTGCTAATTCTTGATTCTTCTTGTGCACAACAAGTCCAAAGTTATTAAAATGTGGTATACTCCTTCCTTGTGTTCATGCTTGTGGAAAATGCATCCCATGTCTTGGGAATACCATTGAGTACTATATTTACTAGTTCCTTCTCTGAAATGATTTCTTCAATAGCTTGTATTTGATATATTAACTGAGATATTCTCACAAGGTATGATGTTATGTTGTCATCATCATTCATTTTCATGTCACAGATCTCATTCTTCAGATTCATTACTTGTCCAATGCTTCTGACTGAGAAGAGGTTAGTTAGGGCATCGTACATCTTCTTAGATGAGTCAAGATGAGATATGTAGGGTATCGAGTGGTCTTTTAAATATTCCACTATGATACTCATGGAATTTATGTCATTCTCCTTGAACTTCTCCATAATTGCAATGTTTTGAGGTTCCTTCTCTTTTCCTTCTTCAACCTGTGGTTCCACAATCTTTCCTTTCACGATATCCAACACTTTATTTTTGGCAAGGATGAGTTCAATCCTTGTATTCCATGCTCTGAAGTTAGAAGCCCCTTCTAACTTGTTTTCTGACTTCATAGAGTAATTCATGATTAATTTGACTTGGTCAACCTTTGACTTGGACCAAAAACTCAAACTTTGCATCTTAGCTTGCTGAGAGTACTAGGAGGTGCACTGGGTTAGGGCACACTAGGCTATCCAAAAATTAGGTCAATCTCTTCACTTAAGGTGCCTCAACAAGAGGGTTAGGGTTTCATTGTTGCAGCAAAAAATGACTACAAATGCAACTGTAGCTGAGCAAATCCTCCCAATCTAGCTCACGGGAATATTGTATATCTCTTCAAGTTAGTGTTGAAAACTAGCGCACCAGGAATTAAATGTTCAAACACACCTCCACTGTTCATAGTGGAGGCAAGGGACTGTGAGATTTTGCGGAGGTTTTTTCCTCAGTGCGCATTTAAGGTATATACGCACCGGTTAGATCATGAGCAATATAGAACTGGTGTGTCCATGTTCTAGTAGAAACGCCATACTTTATGATAAACTTACATGCACCGAATAAATCACATCGACACCTTTGAAGAGTACACACCATGACATTCATAAAGAATATAACATTGACGCCTCCATGTTTTAGTAGCACTGCCATACTTTATGATAAAATTACATGCATCGAATAAATCACACCAGTACTATTGAATGATACCCCCAATGTTTCTTTATGTCTAAAGGTGCACCATGATAGGGTAAATAAAAAAAATTACCAAACCAGTTTTCAGTGTTACAAAGCATCATGTGCTTCCAAATTCTCAAGCAAGCACCGTTGCTTACATTTATTCTTAAAACACTCTATTTCAAATGCTCTACATCGACCATGATAGCTCCATTGGTGGATTCCACAAATCTCCAAATTTTGGAAATCACCACGAGTTTTTATTTCCTCTCAATGATGCAACCATGCCTATTCGGTACATAAGAGACTAGGCGAATTATTTATTACCTTCCTATTTGCATTTTCATCCAATCAAAATTATAATTTAGCTTGAAATTTCACATTTTTTCATTTTTTTTTCTTTTCACGTAGTGCACTTGAACGATTCGTCTCGCCCCGAAGTGGTGTGTACTATGTTAAATAAACAGTAAGCACCATGGCCGACGTATCCATATATGTTCACGTCAGTGTCGTTCAATCTAGCACCTCATGATAAATTACTAAAAACAAAGTGGTGCATCCTTCAGAACGCCTCAACACTGGTGCAAACTGGGATTATACCTACACTAACCCATTACACTTCATTAAATTCACTACTAGCTTGAAAATATATAAAATTTAAACTAGTGGTGCACCAATTTTAACTAACCACAACAGGGTGTACTCGAACATTAACGCCCCAATAAATCATTGTTCAAATGCCTTGCCATAATTTATAAAAAAATACATGCACCAAATAAATCACATTGATGTCGTTTAACATTATGCATCGGTACACTTTACTTAACTAACTGCACCGCTAACATAACAATTTATAAAATTTAGCAAAGTGGTGCAATAATTGTAATCCAATGCACCGACATTGTATATGGAAATGCGTCGAGACATATATTTCCCGAATTTTCATAGCAGGGTGTCTCATTGGACACCTTGTTTCTAGTGCACTCGCATTTACAATGCACCGAGGAACAAAAGGATGGTTCTCCACTATTATAGTAGTACCGATGCATTAATAGTAACATCTTGCATCGACTCGTTGTGTCGTTTCGATGGATGCCTTGTAGTTGATGTTGTCGAAAACATAATGCATCGTTAAACAAAACACCGATATTCCAATAGCATGGTAGCACTGGTGTGTTTATATTAACACATCACACTGCGTAAATTCATATTCAACAATTTCACTGATTGGTGCAGATGGATAAAAAAAACACATTGGTAATGTAAAGAGCACGACATCGGGCTGAATTGTCACAAATTTGCAATGCAATGCCTCTTATGGTAAGCACCACTAAGATGCTAGGAAGTGCGCTAATTGAGATAAAAATATCGGTGTGTTCTATTAATCGAACACACCACCAAATTTTTGAAGCACAAATTTCCTCTATGGTGGGTCACATAAATAAAACGCACCGGTAATTTCTACAACAAAACATCGAGAAAAATACATAATAATTTACCATCTCGGTTAATTTTATGGGATGCCCCATCATCGATGCATTATAATACAAATGCACCAGTATCAATGCATACCAGTGTGTTACTTTAAACTAAATGTACTGAGGAGATTAACTTGTACCAGGAAAAATAGTTTAAAAATTATCATTTTGGTGTACATTGTAAAACGCGCTTGTTAACGGTGCGTCATGAAAAGACAACTCACTGGTTAAAAGCGTTCGGTGCATGAACTAACATAGAGAGTCGTTCCATTTAATATAACCCAATGCACCACTAGATGGGGTGCCAACAAGTCACCCAGTCAACATCCCCCCAGAGCCACATCAATAATCCCTTCACCAACTCTAGACTTGACGCTCGGCGACGGGAATTTATGATGGACAGTCTGGGTTCTAGGATTCATACGTTCGAATATGGTGCGTCATTGTTCCATCCAGCTACGAGTCTTTAACCTCTTTTCCATGGCATGCACAACTATCATTTCCATTCATGCCCCAAGAATCTCTTCGTCTTTCCCTATGTTTTTTTCCTACATCCTTGACTCCTAGTTTCCCGACTTCAACTCTAGTACTCATGGTGAAAATCTCACAGGCGTTTTGGCTCTCACCGGTTACCATAAATTGGAATGCAACCCAACTTTGACTTTTCCTCCTCCTTCTTTCTCGACTCCTGTTCAACTCTGTTTTTCTTTCATGCCTCATGAGAGAGGTTATCCAAAGCGAGCCAACCACCTTAGCTCATGGATTCGAGGTCACAACACACTAGACCTTTGCCCAACCTCTCCATAGTGCCACTGTTACATTCATTTAGCCATGAATCCTCATAATAATCCTTCAAGTACCTCTGAGGATGTGAAACCCAATATTTCTTAGCCTTCAACCTTTGTTCCCCATCCTCCCAACTCAATCCCGGCTCCTGGTATCCACCCCAACCCACCTCCTCATCCTGGTTTCAAAGAGGCATAGTGGGAAGTCATTCAAGAGCTTCAACGAGACAACGCCGAGAAAAAATTTCAGGAGTAACTGATGGAGCAACGTCTGGACTGGTTGATCGATTCAAATGCAACAGACCCCCAGAAGCATCATAGTGAAGAGGAGATTCTCCATGCCATCATGATTACAAAATGGCCAGAGTCCTCCAAGCATGTGTTCCCATACAATAATTTCCCTAAATAGATTTTATGACAAGTTCTCTTTTGGTTTTGTTAGTTTTTTTTTGGTCTTGTAGTCAACAGAACCTTGTTACCAAGTATAACTAGCCTCTCGAGCTAATGTTTAAGACTTATTATGTAATTATGTCTGAGTTTAGTTTCCATAATAAAATACTATGGAACTTTCACACTTGGTGGTGGGGATGGTTTCCACTATTGGTAGCCTCAACACTAATATCACTGATAATTTTTTGTATTTTCTATTTATAAAATGTAATATAATAATAGCTATCTTACAAAAAACATATAACCTAGTGCACTGTGTGGTTTAACACCAACCCTTAACCCATGCGCTATATATCACAACGCACCGCTATAGATGTCGTTGCTCGAATAAAAATGACGCACCAGTGTGTTATATTTAATAGATGTTTATTCGGTTCCTAATATCTGATATGGAGCACTAGACGTGATGCATATGTATTTGTTAAGAGCACCGCTTACTTTTTCATTTTTTTTTGACAAACATAAATTATTTTCAGATTTTGATAAATACAAATTAGTTGTATATGTTTGTGTTTTATAATTTAAATTCATTTTGTCTATATATATGTGATTTAAAAGGATTTTATGTGAATTAGATATGTCGACAACACCGAGTACAATAGAAACAATAGTAGTAGCCAAAAGAAAAACAATTTAATTTACAATCTACATATGCAAACCTTCACAATTAAATTTTGTGGAGGTTTTTCTTTGTGGAGGCAAAAACATAGGTCACTTTTTAGTGACTCTAATAATTTAGTGCATGGAATTGATCCTATACCACTTCCTTAGTGCTCTGCCTCGCATCTCCTCCTTCGCTGACCACTTTCCTTTCTCCAAGATATCGTCCTTGTCATTCTTGTAACCATAATATGAACTGACGTCAATTCGCTTGTAGATCACATACATGCACCTCGTCTTCTTCACCTCAAGGGGGCTTATCGAATATCTATTTGAGGATGGGGTGTAATTTTGTAGCCTCGAAGTATATGTAACTAGGTCCTTTGCTTGTGGCACTGAGCACAAAAACTTCATTCCCTTCCAAGTCCTTCATCTTGGCCCCTACTTTGGAATAATTAGGACTGTCAATCTCTATGATCGAAGCTTCGCAGTGCCCCTTTTGCCTGTTCATCAAGAAAGGACCCTGGTGGATGTCATAATTATAACACTATTTCAGCCTCAAGATTGACCTAAGCTCCATATTGTATATTTAATAGAAGTTAAGAAGCTCATTTGGAAAAACAATCGATGATCCATAAACTTTGGCAGCGTCTCTTATCGCTAAATATTAATAATTTCCTTGGCCTCGACCTGCTCCTCCATGAGATCCTCACCCATGTACTTACTAATAAGTTCATCATTTTTATTATTCTCCACAACCATGTGTTCGATCATTTTCTCATCGAGAAGGAAACATGGGAAAAAAACTCTCTCTCTCTTTCTCTCTACTCTTGGTTTCCCTTGTCTTGCTCTCCAATTTCTTCCGCCACATCATCATATTCCTTGAATAGGACTAGTGTAACGACAATGACGTCCTCTCTCTTTATCATCAACATGGCCTACCTCTAGATAGACTTGATCGTCTGCCACTCCCTCAGTGCTCTGGCCCACATCTCCTCCTCTGCTAGCCACTCGACTTTCTCCAAGACATTATTCTCATCATCGTTGTCTCGATAATAACTGGTGTCAATTCATTTGCATATAGCACACACAGACCTCCTCTTATTATCCTCATGGGGCTCATTGAATAGATATTTAACGTTGGGGAGGAATTTCTTGTACAATTGGTTGCTGGAATATTGTAACTTGTCATCTTCCAACAATCAATTGTACAAGTGCGACTGAGAAATTCCTTCCCAATGTCAAATATCTATTCGATAAGCCCCTTGAGACAAAGAAGAGGAGGTCTAGTTACGTGATCTACAAGCTAATTGACGCCAGTTATTATAGCGATAACGATGATGAAAATAGTATCATGAAGAAACTCGAGCAACCCACGGAGGAGGAGATGCAGTCCAGAGCGTTGAGGGAGTGGAAAATGATCGAGTCTATATAGAGGGAGTCTAGGTTGACGATCAAGAGAGGCAAGGTCATTTCCATTACTCCGGTCTTATTCGTGGAAGATGAGGATGTGATGGAAGAAATGGGATAGTAGGACAAGGGAAACCAATAACAAAGAGAGCGAGAGTTTGTTTCTCATGTGCCCCTTCTAGATGAGAAAGCAATTGAGTGCATGGTTGTGGAGAAGAAGAAACATGATGAAATTCTTATTAAGTACATGGGTGAGGATCGTGTGGAGGAGCAGGTCAAGGCCAAGGAAATGCTTAATATTTAGCGATAATACATGCTGACAAATGTTATGAATCATCGTGCATTTTTCCATACTTGCTTCTTAACGTCTATTAATTATACAATATGTAGCTTAGGTCAATCTTGAGGTTGGCATAGTTTTATAATTAAGACATCCACCAGGGTCCTTTCTTGTTGAACAAGGGAAAGGGGCACTGGGAAGCTTCGACTGTAGAGCTTGGTAGTCCTAATTATACCAAAGTAGGGGCCAAGATGATGGACTTGGAAAGGAACAAAGTTGATTTGGTCAGTACCACAAGAAAGGGACCCGATTTCAGATACTTCGGGGCTACGAAATTCCTCCACATCCCCAAAGAGCTATTTGATAATCCCCCTTGAGGTGAAGAAGAGGAAATGTAGGTATGTGATCTACAAGGGAATTGATGCCAGTTCATATTATGTCTATAGGAATGACGAGGATAGTATCTTGGAGAAAGTCAAGTGGCTCGCAGAGGAGGAGATGTGAGGCAAAGAAATGAGGAAGTGGTAGAGGATCAAGTCCATGTGCTAAATTTTGAGTGGCATTGAAGAGTGACCTATGTTCTTTCCTCAGTAAAACTTTAGGTTTGTAGGTTTGCATATGTACTTTTCCAATTAAATTGTTTCTCTGGTGGCGATTACGTAACAACCACTCTAGTGCGATTACAATCGTACTAGTGCGCTATAAACAATATAACACACATGTATATTGTGTTTTTTTAAATCATGTTGATGTTGTTATTGTTTTCTTTATAAAATGTATAATAAGTACATTAATGATTTCTCTATTTTAAATTAAATTTAAGTTGTATCACTCATTAGAATTTAGAGTTGTCATAGAATGTTTAACTTTAGTTTTATGAAATCAATTACTTTGGATTGTAATTGCGAAAACTTAAACTATTAATGCCATACAATGTTAATGTCATCTTCAAGGTGAATTGTTTAATTTTCAACCAGATACAATATGTTGATTAAACATGTTTACAAATTACTTTTATGAAATGTTATTTTTTCATTTATTTGATTGATAACATTATAATAATTGTTCATAATTACATTTATAATTGTTATATTTATGAGTAGTAATGGTACAAATATCTTCCATATTGGGTGATTTTTTTTTATTATTATTATATTGGGATGACTTATGCCAAGTGTCATATTAGACTATAAAATGCACCTCACTTTATATTAATAATATAAAGAAATTAATAAAGGTGTTAATAGAATCAATGTGTTACATTTTAGTTTGTAGATGAAAATGTCATTTTTTTTAAAAATGATTGTGTTAAAATTTTATTGTAAAAACAAAGACATGTATTTTTAAATGATGATATATGTTACACAAAAAATATTAAAATAATAAGAAACAATAACATTTTTATAAATTTTTTATATCTATTTGAAATTAATAAAAATATATCTATAAATGCATGCAATTCATCAAATAATAACATTTATATAAAATATATATTTTGAATCCATAGAAATAGATATAGATGCATGGAATTTCATCAATATGATTTTGTGTAAACTATTTAAAAATATTGTAAAAATGAAACACAATGACAAATGATTTCGAAATGACAAATTTAATTAATTGGTTTACGCAGTCCCAACCACCATCATGTTTTTAACATAAAATAAAACTTGACATAAAGTTAGTATATAACGTGGACATATGATACTTTCCCTCCCCAAAATTTTAATTTTACATAATGTGCATGCATCATATGACATTAGTGTTCTATGTAAATTCTACAGTTACTAATATTCATTCTCATATTTTTTGTAATTATGTAATCAAAATCATTTTATTAATACATATGTCTTATCAAATAACTAATATACAAATATCATCTGTCCTCCACAATTAATCTTAAGAGATCCTTAAATAAGTGATGCTTTAGAAAAGACAATGTGACACATAAAGATCATTAATATAATGAGACAATGTGACACGTTGAGGGTTGTTCTTCAACCTTTTACATTTTGAACAACTACATACCACAGGCATGTCATAAAAGAGATCCAATTCATAGTGTAATACCATTGACCCAGGCTGCAGGTTACTGGAAGATGATGTGTTACAATTGGCAGAGTAAAGTAGCTTTCCATTTTCATCAAATATTTGCCTACTGTATCTTTCTCCTGATAAGAGCTTGCGACATTTTTTATTTGGTGGAATATCTTGCTCATCCAAACTCAATCCCAATTTATGATCCTACAAAATTCATTGAACAATTATTCAAATGCACATGCATAAATGACATAAATTCAATAAGATAAATGAATTATAAATAAAATCTAGACTTACTTCAAATGGTGTGGAAGAAGTTGAAAAACTTGCAATAATATGGAATGAGATGGAATCACAAGTATTGAACATTTGATATTAAAACCTTCCTTTCCCTGCATTTGAACCAAAACCATTGTCAATACATGCATGGATCCGATATTAAAATTTATCGATGCGTTTATGTATTTTACAATGCACCAGCGACTGTATATATATATATATATATATATATATATATATATATATATATATATATATATAATGCATCAGAGTGACAAACTATGCAATGCATTGAGCCATCACATCCATTACAACCTCCGCAAACCAAAACATCCATA
>ML781783.1:1212689-1224556 GCA_009831015.1 Picea engelmannii | reverse complement strand
AGAGGGAATTTCATTTTTCAAAATGTGTTTGTTTATAAATGAAAACATTATTCATTAGTTCCTTTTTTTGGCAGAATTTAGAGGGAATATTTGAGGAAGAGAGATTTACCACGAAAGACTTTGGAGTGGCTTGATTTTTTTGAAGTCAAAATTGGAAGGGATCCGTAGGGAACATACAAATATGCAGATAAGAAATTTCAAGTATGTGATTTCATTCTACTAATCATTTCAATCTTTCCCTATTTGATTCAAACTATTTTCAATATTGCATGTTAAAATAAATATAAGGGTTTCATAGTTACCTTCAATATTGGCAGTCTTAGCTTTCTTATTGTTTTTTCTTGTTCCCCTTTTTTTATAAGCAACAGATTTTTATAGGGTTTATTTTTATAAGCAATATATTTTTTTAGGGTTTATTTTTTTAAGCAATAATTTTTTATTGGGTTTGTTTAGTTTCGTATGGAAGGTTTGGTATCCATCACAATGGTACCACACATTGCATCAAATCCCAAACAATATCAACTATGTCATTGTCAACGTTTTTTTTTTTTTACTTTTCCACGGTATATGGTGCACACTATACAGAAAAGACTCCCTGATGCGCCCTGTACAAGAAAATCACCACGATGCACCCTATACAAGAAAATCACCCTAGTTCTCACTGAATAGACAAGCGCACCAGGGCACATATATCTATGTAAAACACCGAGTGGTCAAAAAAAAATATTATTGATTTCGTATCATATGCATACGGGTTAGTGGTGGGCAATGGCTAATATTACATGCCGGTGTGAGTATATTATTGACGCCTCGATGCATTATGTTTAATGAAGTGCACCAAAATAATAGATTGTATAAAAATTTCATAATTTCTATTTCTGATTATTCTAGGTTTTTTTAATCAAATATGGTTGATAGAAGTTCAAAGAAAACATCTTATTGCAATGAGCATGGTGGTAGCTCATCCCAAGAAGAGAGGCATACACGTTATTTAATTTTTATTAAAAAATTATGATATAATTTGAAATATTTGTAAGTTTAAATGTATGATGTGTATTGATTAATGCATGTCATGCAAATCAAAAACTTGAAGAAACATGTTTTTCTATAATATGTTCCAATAATTACCAAATAAATTTGTTTTTCTATATTTACTTTCATTTCCATCTAAGAAAACATTATTGTGTTTTTTCATTTTTTAGGAAGATTATGAAAATTCCAAGCAACAAATGAGGGGAAATCCAATACATGTTGGTAGGTGTAGATTTTAACCTTGTACAACATTCTACTGCAAACAAATTTTCAATAAAAGAACAGAAAATATACAATGGAAAATACACACATTACACATATATTTTTCTCCTGGAAACCCAAACCGGGAAAACCAACATATTCTATATTCATTCACCTCATACATTGTTTACAATACAATATACATATAGGATCCAACGACATCAAAAATCCTAATCCAATGACATGGATTAGCCAACAACCCTAATTCCTTAACCGAAAATAGAAAACCATCGGTGAAAAACCATGTACCAAAAAATCGCCCATAACTGGACATGAAAATCGAGGACCGCCCAAAAATGGACACAAAAATGGAGGAAAAAAAATTTGGGGGTGCTGCCCCTGAACCCCCGCGAAGGGGGGATCCGCCCCCCTGCAACCCCCCTATGCGCCCAACACAATGTAGACACTAGTTCTAGTCATGCAAATAATATAACACATGTCCAACATTCTCCCACTTGTTGTGTTTTTTTCACGCAAGGGGTTACAGGGTTACATAATCAACAATCTAGGGAAACAATGCCCATAGATCCTCTACACCAAGCGAACTTGCGAACTTCTCGGTACTCATATATTTTGTTAATGAATCTGAAACATTCTTCAAAGTTTCCACCTTCATCAACAACAATTTCTTTTCTTCAACCATGTCTCTCACAAAGTGATATTGAACATCAATATGCTTTGTCTTTGAATGATAAGTCGAGTTCTTCACCAGACAATTTGCACTCAAACTATCACAATCTATCCTTATAGCTTGTTGTATCAACCCAATACCTAAACAAAATATTTGTAACCATAATGCTTCCTTGCTTGCATGAGTGGCTTTCATGTATTTAGCTTCTATAGTTTGAAGTACCACTACAGACTGTCTTTTTCTCGTCCAAATGGTTGCTCCTCAAAACAGGTTAAACACATACCCGCTTGTAGATCTCCTACGATCTAGATCTCCATTCAAGTATGTATCTACAAAGCCATGTATGTCCAACACTTTGTCCAGTATTGGTCTTCCTTGGTAGCACAATTGATAGCTAGCAGTGCCATGCAAATAACTGAAAACCCTCTTTACTGTTGTCCAATGCTCATTCCCTAGTTTTGACATATACCTTCTCAAAACTCCCACTGCATGTGCAATGTCTGGTCTAGTACATACCATTGCATACAACAAATTTCCAACCGCACTCACATATGAAACATGAGACATGTCCTCCTCCTCTTCTTGTGTCTTGGCACACTGATCCACATATAACTTTACACCTACAGGAATAGGGACCCTGACCGGTTTACCTTCCTGCATATTAAACCTATGCAATATTGTCTCCACATATTTTCTCTAATTTAACTAGATTTTCCTAATTTTCCGATCTCTTTTAATTTCCATGCCCAAAATGAAATTTGCAGCACTAAGATACTTCATGTGAAATTTAGAGGACAATTGAGTTTTCACATCCTGGATAATATCATTTTTGTTTCCTATAAGCAACATGTCATCCACATACAAGACCAAATAAATCAAATCATCACCAATTAATTTGAAATACACACAGTGATCCTCTTTTCTTTTTTTGAAGCCAAGTCACAACATATAAGTATCAAATTTTTGATACCACATCTTTGGTGATTGTTTTAAACCATACAGGGACTTTTTCAGCTTGCATACCAGTTCCTTCTTTTCGTTCACAACAAATCCTTTTGGCTACTTCATGTAGATTTCTTCTTCCAGATCCCGATGTAGAAATTTTGTCTTCACGTCGATCTGTTCTACTTCAATATCAAATGTAGAAGCAACATATAAAATAAATCTAATAGAAGTTAAATTGGCATCAAGAGAAAAAATATCACCAAAATCAATTCCCTCAACCTGAGAATAACCCTTTTCTACTAACCAAGCTTTGTATTTCTCCACTTTTCCTTCTGCATTCAATTTGTTTTTAAATACCCATTTGTTGCCAATGAGATTTCTTCCAGTCGACAACTCCTCTAGATTCCAAGTCTCATTCTTATCCAAGGTTTCCATTTCTTCATCCATGGCCTTTTTCCAGAGTTTTCCATCCTCTGAATCCACTGCCTCCCTAACAGTTCTAGGATCATCATCAATAATAGACAAAGCAAAATTTGAACGAAAATCACGTGAAGTATACCTTTCCAGTTTCCTTCTTTCCTGAACTGATCTTCTCAATACTGGAGTATGAGGATCTTCTTCTTCTGATTTGTGTTCTTCTGTAGAGTTTGATTCGTCATCCTTTAAATCAAACTCTATTTTCTCTCATTTTTCCTTACTTGGTAGGACATCTTGTTTGAAAACATATTTTATTTCTCTAAATACCAAATCTCAACTATACACAACCTTCTTGGTTTATGGGTTCCAAAAATTATACCATTTGAGACCATCTTTATACCCCATAAAGATACAATTTTCATCATTCCTATCTAGATTACTCTTATTTTCTTTTGGAATGTGAACATAGGTCTCACAACCAAATACATTGATATGTGAGAGAGGGTTTCTTACTAGTCCATACCTCATGTGGAGTCTTTTCATCCAGTGTTGATGAGGGTGATTGATTGACCAGGTAACATGCAATACCCGCTGCCTCTTCCCATAATTATTTCCCTAACCCGACACCACTAAGCATGAACCTTTCTTTTTCCATCAGCGTCTTGTTCATCATTTCTGCAACTCCACTTTGTTGAGGTGTATATGGAGTAGTATTTTTCCTTTCTATACCACACTTCTTACATAATTCTTCAAATTCATTCCCGCAGAACTTTTCACCATTATCCATCCTCAACACGTTAATTATTTTCTCTGTTTGATTCTCAACAAGAGCCTTAAACTTTTTAAACATGTCAAAGACTTCAAATTTATTCCTAAGGAATTATATCCAATTATTCCTTGAGAACTCATCTATAAAAGAGACATGGTACACAAATTTTCTCAATGATGGAACCGACACATGTCCAAACACATCATTGTGCACTAGTTATAAAATTTTATCTGCCCTCGTTGCACCATAGGGGATTCTTACTCGATTTTTCTTCCCATATACACAATGTTCACAGAAATAAAAATTCAGAGAGCAGTTAGATATACCTTCAACCATACCTTTACTATGTAGCAGTCGAAAACCCTTCTCTCTGATATGCCCTAGTCTTTGATGCCACAACATAACCTTTTCTCCAGAGACTGTAGGAATTCTTTCTTCTTCAACTCCAATATCAAGAACAATGGAACTATTATACCCATAACTAATAGTTATTCCTTACAACTTATACATAGTTCCAAACTGAACTCCCTTCAACAACACCATTGCTCCTTGAACCATCCTGCAGGTTTCCTTTTCAAACATTATTTTTACCCCTGCATCGTCCATTTTTCTTATAGAAATCAAATTTTTGTCCAATCATAGGATGTGCAAAATATAGGGTAGTGTTCTAATCCTTCCATCTATGAGCCTCAACTTGAATTTTCCTCATCCTATGATTCTGGTTGTCGATTCATCACTGAGGAAAACATTACCTCCATCATACCTTTCATATTCACAGAACTAATCCTCCCTGTGGGGAGTCATATGAAAGGATGCACCTGAGTCAACCAACCATGCCTCATGATTTTCATGTGTACTTGAAGAATCCAAGTACACATCCCCCCCTTCTTCCTTGGAGGTCTTTTCTTCTGTAGAAGGAGATTCTTCAGATCCCTTCTTTTTCTCAACTTTGGATCTACACTGCTTTTTGTAGTGCCTTTATTTTCCACATCTCCAACATACCTTTACAAAATTTATGGGATATTTAGATCTACCCTTAGACTTAGATCTCCCATTTGAGGACTTAGATCTATTTCTTTCTTGGGAGCATCCTCTTGCAAATAATGCATATGTGCTCTATCCTTCCATGTTCTTCTGTCTAATATCCTCCGACAACAAGGATGAGACCACTTCATCAAAATTAAAGGAAATTTTATTACTACCCATGGCCACAACCAGACTATCCCACGAGTTTGGTAAAGAGCAAAATAAATTGATACACTTATCTTCATCTGAAATTTTAATCTCAACATATACTAACTGACTTACCATAGTATTGACGTTGTTCAAATGCTTTGCCACTTAGTCTCCATTTCTCATCCTTAGGTTATACAACTTCTTTCTCAGGAATAGTTTATTTACTAAGGACTTAGACTAGTACAACTTCCCCAACTTATCCCATAAATCCTTGGTCGTAGCTTCCTCTGACACATTCAGTAATACTGAATATGAGAGACAGACGGATTGTGCTCTTCACCTTCCGATTCAAATATTTCCAGTCATCTGTTGAAGTTCATGTAGGTGTAGTACCTGAATCCACCGTGATCCATTGATCTCTGTCCACCAACAAATCTTCCATATTAAGCTTCCACAACTCAAAAATTTTCCCATTAAACTTCTTGATCTCCATTTTTGAACTGTTTTTCATTTCTTTTCACTTGAAAAATCAATACCACAGATCTCCCATTGTAATAAGGGTTATCACAATCCTAAGCCAGAACCTTGACCACAAAGGCATCCCCCTAAAGCAAATAAATTATCTAATACCAAATGTAGATTTTAACCTTGTACAATATTTTACTACAAATAGATTTTCAATAAAAGAATAGAAAATATACAATGACAAATACACACATTACACAGAGAGTTTTCTCCTGGAAACCCAAATCGAGAAAACCAACATATTCTATATTCATTCACCTCATATATTGTTTACAATACAATATACATATAGGATCCAGTGGTATTCAAAACCCTAATCCAATGACGTGGATTAGTCAACAACCCTAATTCCTTAACCGAAAATAGAAAACCATCGGTGAAAAACCATGTGTTGAAAAACCGCCCATAACTAGACACGAAAATCGAAGACCTCCCAAAAATGGACATGAAAAACAAGGAAATTTTTTTTTTTTGAGGGTGCTGCCCTTGAACCCCTACAACCCCCCCTCTTATGCCCCTATGGGCCCAACGCAACATAGACACTATTTCTAGTCATGCAAAGAATATAACACATATCCAATAGTAGGGATGTCCAAAAGAGTGTACAAGGAGATGGTAAAAGAAATGAACATAATTGCATCACAGGAGGATGCATCCCAACAACAACATGCATCAGAGGTATGTGATCATTCATTTATTCTTTTATGTACATCGAAATTATTTATCATATTAAATATTAATTTTCAATTGTTTTGTTGCAGAAAAAAAAAAATGGAACCCAATCAGCTCATAAGACATGACGACAAGGAAAAAAAAGGTTGATCATAAAGTTTGTGAGTACTTATGTTTTCGATGTTACTTAAGTTTTCATATTTCTTATGATATTTATATTTGAATAATTAATTTACATTAATCTGTGTGCGTCTACTAATAGGTGCTAACATACAAAGAAGAGCCAACTGAACAATTGATCAACATTGGTTTTACTAAGAGTTGTGATTATATGTTGAAGTATCGAGTTTTAATTGAGCATTTTTTAAGTATCTATGTTGTTTAACTTCCCTTACTTTATAATTAATGGAACAAGAAGAAAACTTTATATTAATTATACCAACTATGCTTTGTCATGGTGTATTAAACATGTAAGAAACAAAGTATGGAGAGGAGCCAACAAAAAATATTGTGATAATCGACATGATGCAAGGATTTGAAATGATGTGTATGGTTTATGAATCAATCACTGATATGGTAAGCTTTTTGATTTACACAATCATGTATATTCTATTATATTATAAAAGTAGATTTACTTATTACACTTTATTTCTATGTTTGTAAATCAAACATGAGCAATTGGAATGTCAACGAGAAGTCAAGCAAGAAAACATTTGTTTAGATAACCAAAGTACAATATTACTTACAAATGATCAAGAAATGAGGGATGCACACAACTCGAGAAATGACAATAGTTCAAGTGATGAATGGCAATCGATATAATTGAATGTTACTGCAAGTTGTATGTAGTTTTGTAATATCGGTTTGTAAAAATCAGGGATATTTTTGCTTAATGTAGTGGACAAAATGTCTCAATTGCATGAGGGCATGTTACCAATAACTGTAACAATTACATATTGGTTCCATTTTGATTATTTTGGACCTTTACATTGTCCCATTTTGTATGACCATGGGTCTCTTATTCATATATAATAAAATGAGTTTGTTATTTTATTGCATTGTCGAATGTTGTGAAAAGTTGCATTGTTGATTAATTAATATGTGAATGATTTACATTGTTGCAAATAACTGATTAGTTAATATGTGAATGTTTTACATTATTGCAAATAATAGAGGTGTAATCCCTTGGATAAGGCATTGATGTTTTCATTATATCAAAATGCAATAACAAAAATATTAAAAACAATATGATTATAAAAAACATTTGTAAAAAAAACAATTAATTAAAATATATACATATCGGTGCATTCTTATGAACTAACAAAATGGTGCCTGAAATAATATAGGCATCGGTGTTTTTTAAGGGGTTATACACATTGGTTCATATTAAGAATACTAAAGCATTGGTACATATTAATTATACAGAATCATTGGTGCATAAAATGTGTGATAATATATATTGTTTTGAATTTACACGGTGAGCATGTGATAAATATGCATCAGTTATTTAAATATAATAACAACATCAATTCTTCAAAAAACTTAAAAGCTTCGGTGCGTTTAATGATACAAGCGCCCCAAGTCATATAACATAAAATACAAGCGCAATCCGCTATTATACGCACCAAAACATATAATAAATAAAATGCAAGCACACCCGAGTTGCATATAATAAAATTGGGAATACGGGGCATATTAACCATAACCGTCCCGGTGCGTTTGTCTTATATGTAAGCATAGAGGTAGTAATGTAATGGTGGATCAACGCATTTTCATCTTATTTATGCACCGAGGTGTTTTCATGTAATGGTGCCCGATGCAGGTTTGTTTATGTTCGCACCAAGAATTTATGTAATAGTGCACTGGTGATTTTTTTGTTTTATGTACATTTTGAGGCATTTTATGTAATGTCGTTCTAGTGCATTTTAGGTTTTTGTATGCCTCGATGTGTTTGACTTGATGGTGCACTGGTGCGATTTTACAATAAAAACACCAAAAAAAAAAACATCGACTCCAACCTCCACTCGCCCAATTTTTTTTTGTTATATGGAACATCTGTTAAAACCTTCACAGCCAATAGAGGAGGTTGCAGCAAAGGTTTTTTTGAAAATTTTTCCAAATTTTGTAACACTAAAAACCTCCGCAAAAACCTCTATTAGAAGGTGTTCTCCTTGTAGTGAAAACTCTTAACTTTGGTGACATTTGCAGGAACTTGCCATTTCATGATGGTCTCCATATTTGTGGGATCTATCTTTAGATCCCCTCCACCAATCACATACCCCAAATACACCAAATATTGTTGAGAAAACTCACATTCCATTAGATTAACTAGCAGTTGGTGCTTCTTCAAAGTCTCTAAGACCTGCATGAGATGTGCTCCTCCCAGGTAGCTCTATAAACCAATATATCAACCAAATAGACTATAACAAATGACTCTAGATATGTATGTAATATATTATTCATTAGTCTCATAAATGTAGGTGGTGCATTACATAAACCAAATGGCATGGCCAACCATCCATACAAACCTTGACTTGTCTTGAAGGCAATATTCTAGATGTATTCTTCCTTGATGCGTACCTAGTGGTATCCTAATTTGAGCTCCAACTTGGTGAAATATTTTGTGTGCTACATCTGATTTAACATATCATCGATCTAGGGTAGAGGGTACATATTCTTTAGTGTAATCTTATTCAATGCTATGTAGTTGATACACATTTGCCAAGTCACATCCTTCTTTATTACAATTATGATAGGTGACGCACAAAGTGAGGCACTTGGTCGAATCACAACTTGATCTAACAACTGCTACAACTGCTTCTTCACTTCATTTTCTTGCATAACGAACTGTCTATACAAACCAATATTCGAGAATGGTGTAATATCCCCAGTTCTAATCCCCACAACTATAATTTAATTGTGCAAATATTAATTAGGTTGGTGAGCCGATATGGTTGATAGGGATAGCTCGTATGAATTGATATGGCTAGGGGACAAGTTATGTAAAATGTACATTAAAATTATTAATAAAAATAATTATTGTTGGCTACGGTACGAGAGCGATGGTAAAGACGGGAGGCTATGATTCCACATGAGAGGGGGATAAAGAGGGGTCCAAGGGGTTATCCATTCCTAATAATTCATCCATTTCATTATAATGTTTACTCCCTTAGAAATATCAAAGAGTTATTAAAGTGATGTAAGAGTGACAGGTGGGAAAGGTCAATTCACCCAATTTATAACAATATGGGATGCGTACAACTACTTTTTGGGAAATATGTGAGTCAATATTCCATGTGAAGAAAAGGAAATTCGAGTTCATTCTTGGGTCAATTTTTCATGTTGGTTTTGGAGAGCAAGAGGAGAGATGAGTGATGGAAAAAGAGCACCAACCATGCTATGATTAAGGAAAACCATTGTTGGGATAAGTTTTATGATGAAAATGAGGTTGTAAGCCTATAATGAAGGATGTATGCAAGTAAGTGGCATTTCCTATTGAGGAAATGGCTCAAGAGACTTGAGAATGCCATTGTGAGCACTCCTAGAGAAGTTGAGAGTTCCTAGAGTCCCTAGCTCTGATATTCCTAGCCAATCAAGTGCAATGGAACCCTAGAGGGAAGTGGGAAGGCACGAGGGACTAAGTGGCAGAGAAGAGGGATCACATTCCTTGGATTGTGCAGGTTGAGAGGAAAAGAGCTAGTGTTTTAGAACTGTTATCAGAGTAGAACCCTGGTTTTGGACTACTGAATGTGGGGAGTGGACAACCAAAATGGCCATACCTCCTTGTGGACTCATATCCTTAGCTCGGATGTGGCATATTATTAAGATAAATGGAACAACAATGCCTATGGATGGGCGGAACATCCCTTTTATGGAACTAGTCGATTCATCAATTTAAAGATAAGTTTTCTATTGTGTTTTAAATGTTAATTCCACTCTGTAAAATGTTTAATTTGAATGTTGTTGGGTTTGTTTGATAATGCCTACATGCATGGGTTTTTTTATTTATGTTATTAGATGCATGTTGTTGATTTATTGTGTAAATAAATTTTTTAAGTGGGTTTAACAAGCAAGGTTCTTTACAATTAGTATCTGAGCTATAGGTTACAACATTGGGCTTACAGGGCTTGCTACAACATATATAGATTTGTTAATATGTTTTATTTGGGGAGAATCGCAATCGACTTGGGTATGTCAAAAATTTCAAGTCAGCAAATGGGTTTTGGTCCTAGAGGCCAAAAATAACAAATCTATGGCAGTTACACAAGAGTTTGGGGGTGAATTTGAAGTTCACCCAGTAGAGTAATCAAGATCAAAACCCCTTGAAATTTAGTTTTGCATTGATTTCTTGTTGCAGAGATAAACTTGCTCAATTTTGAGTCCAAATGCAACTTGTATGGCTTGAATTTGGCTAAGAGGACGAGTCAGGCATTGTCATGAAAATTGTGACAGTCGCGAGCCTGAAAATTGCAAAAATCGGCTAAGTATCGATAGTGAATGTAAATATTTTTCCGATACATTGACAAGAAAATATTTTACGAAGCCACCGAGGAAGGAGGCGTTTCAACGAGAATTTTTTTTTTTGTCTTTGAAATGTTGTGTTGATGGGCGAAACAGTCCATCCGTCAACTGGAAGAGTGGAACCGGTCTGTGGTTGTCTAAATAACCCAAGCCGTTTGGTATGTACCACCCTGACGAGTTTAACGGCTCCGTTGGCCGCTCTAAGATCTTGTAAGGAAATCAAAGAGAAAGTGATCTGAGCTAAATAATCTAAACTAAGGAAACTAGAAACTAATAAAACTAACTAAAACTAACTATACTAATCTAACTATAAACTACTAACTATTATATATCTACAAAATACTAACTATGATTATAATAACTCAAATCAACTACTTAATTATCAGCTAAGATCATTCTTTATTCACAAATATACAATATGGATAGATTACAGATTTGATTAAAACCTGTGAAACTAATGTGTCCGCTGCCCTGAGACAGCCAAGGATCTATTTTTGTCTTTTTGTGTTTATAAAACAGAAAGAAAGTTAAATGCAATTAAATAATCTAAATCTAACTAAACTATTAATTAATCTAAGCAATAAACACCTAACTAATTAACCTGGAAATGCTCCAGATTTGCCCTGCGTATGATTTCTTTGTAAGCTAATTGGAGGAAGAAATTCACACCATTTAGCCCTTTAGCTTCTCGCAAAGGATCAGCTATAATGCTTCCTGAAGTAAATGACAGGACAAACAAGACATAAACGATGTTATAACAGTCATCAGATTATGAATTCATGCAAGAGGGAAACCTACAATGCAGCAAACTCATATATGATAATTCAATTCATAAAGAAGACAAAGCTATCATTTGTAAACTGAATCCTTTAACTGTTATATCTTTTATCAAATAGGAAGTAACAAGGCATGTATAAT
>ML781783.1:1176416-1187925 GCA_009831015.1 Picea engelmannii | reverse complement strand
TAGCCACATCAACTAAAATGTTTGTTGTTGAAGGACACCAACAATATATATATATAGTTGGTGTCCTTCAACAACAAACATTTTAGTTGATGTGGCTACGATATTTTATAACAAGAATATCGTCAAATATTGGTACAAATCAAGGAAATGTAGCTTTTCGACATACCTCAATTTATTCATAGAAGCTCCATGTATGAAATTTGTTGAGAATATTTATTTACAATATTTCTTATAAGCAATGCCCAGAAAATGGCATAGTTTTATTTTCACCAACGTCCTCTAAATTTCATAGCTCGAGTATATTTGTTCAACTTCTATATTCCTTGTGCTTTGATTGAACCAATTTCCAAATTATTGGCTCAAATGATGTATGAGATAGAAGTTCAAAAGATGTATGGTTCGAAACTTTGAAGTTGGACTAGGACCTTGTATTGTTGTGGCCCATTTGTGTCGAGTTTATTTCCTCAAAACCTTATCCATGTGTGCTTTGAGTGTCGTTTTGATTGCCCATTCCATTTGTTTGATCAATGATTAATCCAAATGTTTACAAGAGTGCCTAATTGTTTATCGATTTCTTCATGCATGAGCATGGATTTCAGACTTAAATACTCAACCATGTTCATATATTCACGTGCTTTCATGTAAGCCGCTATATCATTATTAGTCATATAATAATATTCAATAGTGAATAATTAATATAAATCCTTTGAATGTAGATTTGCACCTTTCCAATGGTCAATGATGGGATGGGAGAAAATTGATAGTGAGTCATGCCTAGAACAAAGAAGAGAGTAGGAGCTAAAACAATCTCAATTGAAGCACCCAATAGTGGTCATGTGCAAAGATTTGGTTTCCTTTCATGCGCTTGTGGTGCCCCCACTTGTTGGAACATTCACCAATACTGAGAGGGGGGTTGAATCAATACAGATCACTTTTAACCATTTTTAATCAAAACATATAAACATCAACTTATCAACAATTTATCACTTATTATTCCATTCAAGATATCATAAACATTTAACCACATATACATAGTACATAATAATTTTACGTGGAAACCTAAATGGGAGAAAACCTCATAACACTTTTTAATATATATATCTTGAAGATTACATCCACCAGAAGCACCAACTTCCAAAATTATCTAGCACAAAATGGATGGAGGAACCAACCCCCTATTTACATGCTCCAACCTGAAGGAAGCTACAACTCCCCAAATTATCCATATCCAACTAGAAGGAGGCTCCAACCCCCTAGTTTACAGGCTCCAACATGAAGGAATCTACGACTCTCTATATTCTCCAGCTCCAACTGGAAGGAGGCTTCAACCCCCTAGTTTTATGAGCACCAACTCAAAGGAAGTTGCAACTCCCCTACAAGCACCAACCTGCTATATGAAGACACCAATATTCTCGTGCACCACCCAACCACCCTTGTTTCTCAAGCACCAAACTGAAGGAGACTTCAATCTCCTACCTTGCACCACCTTGCCACTCTTAAATATAAAAGAGAGAATCAACTTGTCAATGTTACTTTCACTGATACTGATATATCACCATCATCAAAAATAGCTCAACTACAACTGAAAGATCATCATCAAAATTGGATACACCATAATTGATACATCATCATCATCAAAAACTAGATCCACCACAACTGATATATCACCATCATCAAAACTGGATATACCATAACTGACACATCAAAATCATCAAAACTAGATCCACCAAAACTTATACATCAACATCATCAAACTAGGTCCACATAGAAATACTAGTTCCACATGGGTCCACATATAAACCTCAACATCACTTCTTAAATCTGCATACAAGGCTGCCCATAAATGTACATCAAATCTGCAAACTTGTAAGTTTAACCACAAGCTCAATTTTCCATTTCTAATTTTGAAACTTGGACCTCATATATTAGGATATGTTCTTCTTATGATGCAATAAGTGGAATTCAATTTGGACCTGCCAAGCTTCAAATATAACTGTTTTATCTCGAACACCTATTTGGGAATAGTTTTTCGATTAATAACAAACCATAACGTTCAACAAGTATAATTCCATACATATAATTAATCAAGTTCTGAAATGTGTACCCAATCCTCTTTGATATCTTCTTTGAATTTCCTCCAAGTTTCACTCCTTGAATTGTCCCTGAAAAACAGTTATAGAGAAATTGACAGACCTTCTTAAATTTTGGCCTATTCTGGAGAGAAAACTTGTACAACTTGCCACATGCTCAATATTTGATATCTAATTATGAAACTCATAGAAAAAATACTATAGACTATACTCTTTACAATTCAATTTGTATTACATAATTTGGATCCTCTATGAATAAGTTATGACTATTTGACCCATAACACTTGTTTGAGACTAGTTACAAGACTAGTCAAAAACCCTATCTTCCACAGAGTGTATCTCCAAAAGTACAATGACCTAGAAGCTGAAATTTGTACCACAAGTACCTTGATATGTCTTCTCAACATAATCCAAGTTTCACTATCTGAATCATTCTAGAAAAAATGTTATAGCGGAAATGGTAATATGACCTTTAAAAACATACCTTAGAACACATCATCACAAGACTTCATCTCCCCTTAGAATTTCACCCTTATTCATTTCATTTTCCTTCTAAAATTTACTGCCAAGATTATGCTAAGAGATCACAATATTGAATGATCAATAATGATACTTCCTTGACACAAATGAGAGGCTCTTTATGGGTATTTATACTTTTCCAAGTACCTCCTTTGCTTTTCTTTAGGGCTGACCAATAACTTCTTGTTTGAAACAACTTTAATCCTTTACTTGACTTTAGGGCCAACTTGTAACTTCTTTGACCTTAAATCTGGGGCTTCTTGACCATACTTCATGGATTCAAATTTAAGAGAGCATGACTTATCAATCGCGAGGAACCACATGACATGTCATCTACCATTGGAAACAACTTGACGAGGACTATCAATCCAATGGGGTTTTTCATTCATTTGCCATGTCATTAATAGTCATTTTCTTTAATCAACTTCGGGCTTCATGACCACACCTCTAGGGATTCTTAACCACTTAACCATATTTTCATGGCTTATTGTATACTTCTTCAAAGTTTCTTCCCATGAGGGTCATTATTAAAGCTACGCCATAAGGGGACCACTTTGGAGACTTCTTCAAATACATGCATCACTTCTAGAGGCTTATAGACTTCTTCTAGGGTTGACATCAATGAAAACTGATTTTCCAACACCACTCTCATTGGGGCTGGGAGTATTCACTTATGACATTATTTTATCCAATAAATACTCGTGCTCTCAATCTAGATCAGACCAGGAGCAAGGATTTTCCTCTCTGCGCCAGTCACTGATTTTCTTCCTTCTAACTTGCATTTGGTAGAGGTTTAATGGAAATAAAATACTATGTATGACTAGGTGTCATAACATTAAATAATTTATGTTATTTTCATACTTTTACCCTTTCTATCAGGCTATGACGATTGGTAGTGTGTCCTCTTCCTGTACTTACGTGGATGCAATCCTTTCAAGCCTCGGTCAAAGTTCAGAGTTCCAATATTATGTGTAGCTCTATGACTTAGTGGCTCTAGAATCCATACAATGATAACCACCTACCTTTATCAAAGTAGAAAAAATTCATGGTGAGCCTTCTTTTGATATAGGGTGTCAAGATCAATAGACACAACATCCATTTTAGTGAAGAAAAATGCACACATTTTGCGATTTTTTCCAAAGAAGAAAAATGTGCATGGCCCCCAATTTATTGTTGTTGCTCCATAATGTCATGTGGGACATTAGGATTTAGTATATATATTTACCACATGTCCTCGTTAGATACTTTGCATGTAAATACTTGAGTAGATGGTTGTTTCTAGCAATTTGTTTCCAACACTCGCTAGTCTAAACGTGATCTGGATTTTATGAGCAGAACAAAATGAATACAAATTATTAAAATATTCTTAACACAAAATAATAGAGATACAGTAAAATTAGTTTTCTATTCAATAAGGAAATAAGTTGAAACTGTAAAATGCAGTGGAAAACAAGCTTGTTGGAATGGTGACAGCTTATCTCTGAGAAGAGATGTGACGGTTGCACTCATTCGCAAGAAGATCACTATAATGAGGCTATGGAGGCCTTTTTACATTAAAGATGAATTCCAAAACCCTAGACATCCAAAAACCTAACCTTGGGAGATGAAGCGCCTAAAGTCGTGTGGGCCCCGTTGGGGTAAGTTAGTACATCAACTTCTCAAGGTCATAACTTTTGCATACGATATTCATTTTAGGTGCACGATAGCCCGTTGGAAAGGTATAAATGAGAAGAATGATTTTAGACTAGCCCAAGTCAATGCCTCTAGCAGTCACCTAGGCCCCAAATCCCCAAAAAACGTTGTCTAGGGCCTCAAAATGACCCCTGAAGTTTGGAACCCGAAAAACTATCGAAAAACTGCCAAGGTGGAAAATTGTTTTTCGAGCTAGGTGGGTGGCCACCGATATCCACCTGGATCAAAATGACATATATACCACCACCATCTAGCATAGGATATAGGCCTCCATGAATTCTCGCCAACCTTTTTTGCATGAAATCAAATAATGAAAACCCTCTACATTGGCCTCCATATGATGTTGCACAACAACACATGGCACATCTAGGGCTGGAAACTTGACCAGAATATCTAGCCTCTCCAAGAGTTTACTCTTGAGTAGAGGTGAATAGAACTTGTAGGAAAGAATAGCATTCTCCTCTGGGACCCTAACAAGGGGAGTGACAATACTCTACTTCATCATCTTGACTAGGATTTTACATCTCTCTCCACAATAGATTCTCATCTATGATGATTAACACAAGACTCAACCGAGACACCACAAAACTAGCTCGATTTCCTTTTCTATTGGGCATCTGGAAACCATGATTCCAAAGAGAAGTTGCCCATATTTCAATATCAAAATCATGTATAAAGGGGGACTTGTAGGATCTCATGGCCTAGGCAGAATTCACAAAAACTTAATTTGGATCCCTTGATGAAAGTTATATTAGGAGTCTCCCACAAGTGAAGGATGACATATATGAAATAGTGGCACCAAGAACCCTTATTGTCTAGGGAGAGATCATGGTTTCCAAGGGATCTGTCGAAGGAGAATTAATTCAACACAAAACATTTTCATGGGAAAACATTTCCTAGATGCAAACATATCTCCTTCAATAATGAATTCCCTTGTTCTAGTCAAGGCATCAAGTCATAGCTAGGATCACATTATGGCTGAACAAAAATGATGCGAGAGATTGAGCTAGAGATTCATAGCTCTTTTGGCTCTTATTCTTGGGTTAAAGAAGGTAATCCTATTAAGATGCACATTATTTTTTTTTTCTGGAATTCAAGAGCCCATATGCAATGACTGTCATTCGACATAGAACTAGAATTTTCCTTTTTAATTTCTACAAATCCACATCTCATTGTGAAATTAGGTGCCTAAAAGGTGAGTAGGAACCTATACTTGCATTGGGAGCACACTAACTTAAATTTGTATGCATAAATATTGGGATTATGCACAATGGTGTCTCTTAAAACCATGTAGCTAACGTTAGAGTCTTTTTTTGGTAAATGGAAAAGGCTTCAGTTCTTGATGATGCTATCAAATATGTGAAGAAGTTACAAGAGAAACTCAATTTACTTTAGCAACAAACTCCAAAAAACATGATGCTATCATGACTTATATTAATAAATCTCTTTTATTTTATATTTATTATATCATCAAATAATTATTTATTTTATATTTATTATATCGAATACATATTTATCTTATATTTATTATATCATTTAATAATTATTATTTAAATTTTTATATTAAATAATCATCACATAAACTATGTTTGAACTTTAGAATACCACTTTATTTAAGATTCACATAATTTTTTAATTAGTAAAATCATTAATTTTACTTTAAAAATTATTAAATTTAAATATTTTAATTTTTAATTTTAAATATTTTTTACTTTAATAGAAGTTAATACAACAAATAAAATAAGCTTGAAATATCATAGAAACGAATTTCAAACAAACCAATTTCCCACATCAATTAAAT
Organism: Picea engelmannii; assembly: GCA_009831015.1. Classification (NCBI taxonomy): domain Eukaryota; kingdom Viridiplantae; phylum Streptophyta; class Pinopsida; order Pinales; family Pinaceae; genus Picea; species Picea engelmannii. The sequence continues at coordinate 1,181,823 of ML781783.1, read as the reverse complement.
TAAATGTTCATTGTAAATATTATCTACCAATTTAAATCTATTTTAGCTTTCAATTTATTAAACACTATAACATTTAAAATTATATTTGAAATTAAAAAATCTTAATTAATATAAATTTACATAGATGTGCTTATATAAAGAGAATAATAATAATGCTCAAGTTATGTTAAGAATATATGAACTATATTACATTGATTTTAGTATATAATTGGATATAAGGATCAAGTAATTGCTAATCTAGTTCTGTTTCAAAGTGATTGGTTAAATGTAGTTTGGATATATAGTTATATGCAAATCTATATTCATTGATTAATGGCTAATGTAAATATAAATATTTGTAATTAATATATGAAAATAATATTAAAATTATATTAATTATATTTTATTGATTTTGATATATATAATTGAGAAGAGAGAAAGATAAATATTTATAATTAATATATGAGAATAATATTAAAATTATATTAATTATATTTTATTGATTTTAATATATATAATTGAGAAGAGAAAAAGAAGAATTAATTAAAAAAATTACATCATTCAATGTCAATTTATATAGATTTTAGTGCTAAAGTATATGAGAAAATATAAAATATTAAAATTTATATACAAATGATATCATGTGATAGATATTTTTTGACATTTGGCATATCATCATTGTGCAGAAGCCTAGATTTTAGTGCTAACTTAAATTAGTATATGATATGAGAAAATCTAAAATATTAAAATTTATATACATGTGATAGATAACTTTTTAACACTTGGCATATTACATTGTGCATATTACATTGTGCATAAGCCTTGATATATGATGGCCATGGATAATTACATAGAATGGAGAATTGTACAAATAAAATAAACTAATTAATGAAAAATCTTAAATTTTCAAATATTTTCCAAATCATTCATTTATAATTAGATCATTAATTATAAATAAAGGTAGTAATTAGTTGCTTTACTTAATAGATAAATCTTTAGGGTATAATGTATTTTTTGGTATAGAAGTTTTTAATCTTCAGTTTTGGGATATCCAAGCATTATCAAGATTCCCAAGTATTTAAATGAAACTCATTGTAGCATACAAAGGAAACTCTAAGATCTTAAAGATAAAGCTCAGAGGACGAGGATGGGTGTTCTAGTTGTAGATATTGTTTTTCCTTTTGTTTATGTTGCATCTTTAAGTATTCATAAAAGAGTTTAGAATCGCTTTGAACTCCTCAACAATAATGACCGAGGCTTCCCCAAAACGTGATTAGTTACTTTAACCCCTCTCACCATTGAAATTCCAAGAAGGTTTCCTACAACCCTTTCCTTTTCTAGATGTTTGTTGAGAGAGTCTACCACGATGATATAGAAAAGCAAGGAGAGAGGAAATCCTTGTCTCAATCCTCTGCAAAATTGAAAAAAGGAAGTGGCCCACTATTGACCAAAGGAGCAATCCATGGGTATCGAATGCATGTTTTGACCCAATTTATGGACGAATATGCAAAACCAAACCTTTTTGGTACCAAAAAATAAAGGAGTGACATACCCTTTCAAAGGTGTTCGTTATGCCCAATTTTACAATCACTCCATTCTCTTTTTTGCTTCAACCAGAGTGTATGGATTCTTCGACAAGGATAATATTGTTCACAATTTTCCTTTTTTGGATGAAGCCCTTTGATTTTCCAAGACAGTTTTGGAGATAACCAAAATAGTATATAAATTGATATAATCTTTTCAGGGATATAATTTTATATTCGAGTAACTTCTACTCCTAAATATGATACAATTCATAACTCTGTAGGTTAAACATGTGCCTTGGGTGCATAAAATATTGGTATTTTATAGCTCTCCATTCGTCATATATCTTATTGCTTACATAACATGTGGAAGGCTCTTGTTAAGCTTGCTAGTCAAGTGGGGGTGTTGGAGTACCTAACTGATATAGATAGTTGGCTATTCTATGGGTGCCTAAGCCATTCCTCGACATTAGACCCATGTTTTCTATAGCTCCACCAATGGTGAATAATAGAGGTAGGCAAAGGAGGTGATAGTTCTTCCAGTGGGATAAAAAGGAATCACTAGAGAATGTGAACCCATGCCTTAGAGATAAAATGGAAATGATTGAAAATAAAACTAACCAATGGAGGTTCAATATCTTTGTTGTGAATTGACCCCGCACATAAGGGGTTCTAAAACAAGAGTAAACTCAAAGAAGAATCATACCTCAAGCTCAATATAGGATTCCAAGTGCAAGAATAGTTGATATTTGAATGCTAAAAGGTTAGTGAGATAATGATTATCATCCCCAAAGACAACCATTTGATCGATGATTGTTGAAGCACATTTATAGCAAGGATTAGGTACCAACAAGTGTACTCCCATGGACAAACACATGGTGAAGATAAGATAGATAATATAAATGTTATAATGTCCGAAAAATGACCAATAAAGTAGGTCAATGTGAATATGGGGTACACTAATTTCTATACAAAGCAGGAGTGCTAAAGCGACTCCTATATAAAAGAAAGAAGCATGAAGCAAAATAGAATAGAAGTCTAATCTAAAACCTAGAAATCCAACTCCAAAGATGGAGAGGTGATCCAAGAGAGAGATGTACGAGGTGAGTGGATCTAGAGTCTATGGTTGCAATGGTATGAGGCTACCTTGGTACATTGGAACCATCTCTCCTAACATCCGAGGCCAAATGGAGAAAACTCAAAATAGATTTTTTCCTAGAAGAAGAATCATAAGAGGGGTTGGAATGAGCATTTTGTTGTTTTTTGAAAGGAAAAACACATCACTTGGGATGGAAGATATCATCTAGTGACTAACATGTCTACTAATATGAAGTTTGGTCCAATGACTCCACTGGTGTCTCACGGGGGTATAAATAGAGTCTTGTTTCCTCACCGATATTGGGTCATCTCTATCCATCTGTCGCTTGGTACCCCTAGGCTACAACATCGTAAAAAATGAAGTGATCTTCTAGGTTGGAGCTACTCCAAGATGTGGATGTGGCTGAAGGATATAAGAAAGGATCTGGAGGGCCTCTTGAATGTATATAACCAATCATATTTGGTTAGGGTCCCAAAAGAAATTACCAAAGCATATGTAGCTCTCTGAAAAGACAGTGGAATTGTCATTGGATCTCATAGTAAACTAGGCATTGAAATATGAAGTGCTCCTCAGTATCAACCTCTCAGAGATGACACCATTGGCAGATCTTATCCGATCACTGAATCTGATGGTCAGTGTCAATCCACAGTCTATGAGAGCCAACTATGAACTAGCCTAGGGGGATCTAAAGAGCATGCATCCACTGGTGAAGTGTGTGATGGGGTTGAACAATGATTCCATCCCTCATAATCATGAAATGATCAACATAGAAGGCCATGTTCAAATGTAACCCACTTGAGGGTTTATCTAAGTGACCAATACAAATTATATGTAGATATGTTCTTCAATGATTGTGTTTATCCCCTGTCTGATATGTAAGAGGTGGTCGAGTGCATTAAGGGAATATATAAATGAAGGGATTTGATCCATTGTAATACCAATATACACTAGGAGATCCGAGACTCTGGAATACCAACACCAAGAATGGATCAAATAACTCATTGATGTAATGGAATATGATGAGAAATAGGCCAAGTATGGATATTGGTCCCATCCCTTTGTTGTATCCATGAAACTTTGAATGCAATGTAGGCATAACATGAGACCAAATAGTGTCTCAAGCCAAAAGGCACGAGCTCCAAAATATGCGAGAAAAATGCGTCGAGGGAATGTCTACTTGCATTTGATGATGCGGTGAAGGAGGATGATCTGTACTCTCTCAACTAAAGACCAATTAAACTCTAGTAAACCAAGTCCCCAAACCTTAGAACAATATAAAAATGTGGGTCGAACAAGATTATCCATGAGTGACGACTTAGATGATATGCTTGAAAATGCTTCCCAAAACACTTCCTCTCTAAAAGGGCCAAGGATTTGTATCCCTTGATGGCGTGGTGATAAAGTGCATGCCACAGACTAAAGAGAGGTATTGTGAACAATACTCTCAAATAAGTATACCTATCAATGATCTCAACCTCCTCTCCTCTGAAAAATAAATGGTGATCAAAGAGGATCTTCTTTGATCCATTGAAGATCATGACCTTGGTTTTACCCAAGTTGACCATCAATTGAAGAAGGTCACAAAGAGGGCTAGGGAATCATGTTGTCTCTACAACCCTTTGTGGGATGAGCTTAAAATGATCACGTCATCTGTGAAAAGAAAGATAAAAATAAATATCTAGTGGAGAAAGCACCCATATCCGCCCTTGATGTTCTCATGCAAGGACTCCAACTCGTCAATGTAGATACAAAACAATGTGGGGGATAGGGAGCAACCTTGTTTCACCCCATTGGTACTCATGATAAAATGATATCCCATGTGTTTTGAGTACCAAGGACCAACTCGTATAAGCACATGATGGTGGTTAATAAGGTCTCTAAGTCTCTGTAAAAAATCCTCCTAGGGGATGGAATCAAAATATTTTTGAAATTCCACAAAGCAACAATAAAATTTTGAAGAGTGATGTTGCACCTCCTCAATGATGGCCCAGGGTGTAAGAATTTGATCAATGGTCTAGTACTCAAGTCAGATTTATCCTGTCCTCTAGCTCTAAGTTTCCTCCTCTCAAAATCCATAGAGAGATTCTCCTCCATGACTTGAGGATAGGGAATTGGAATAGCCTATGGAATAAGAAAAGGATGGATATGGATTTGTATTTCCCTCTAGGATAGGCTTTGGATTTGAACCATATTTTCTATTCATTCTCTTGGAATAATCGAGTCCTCACTACAATGGCTTCAACAATACTTTAGTATTGGGTAGCTAGTGACCTAATTTTGTTGACACTTTTTTAACTAGCGACCCAATTTTCTTTCCCTCTCTGTTATCACCTATGGTAGCATATTTTGAGGTGGGAATGGTGGCTAACCTCAAAAATGCTATTATTGTTGCAATTATCCAAAGGTTTATGGATGTTATTGAATTGGAGGGTAACCTCCAAATTCTGGATACAAGGTTTAACACTATGGAGAGCTTGTTAATCAATATCGCAAACAATTCCAAGATCAACAAAAGACGCTCCCCGGGCCCATGGAAAGATGCTAAGAAAATATGAACAAATTTCTTAGAGAGGCCAAAGATCTTATCGATGGGCATAACCAACACACAGAGAGAGGGTGTTGTCTTTGTTGTTGCTACTTCCTCTGCAACCCCAACCTTCCCACACAAATTAGAGCTTGGTTGACCACGTATGATGGCCTCTTTCAAGAGCTAGAAAGGGAATTTAGAATATATGTGTTGGATTTTCCTTATTTACAGATCATTGGTGTTACTAGTGTTCTTTTAATTCATTATCATAAACACACA
>ML781783.1:1143105-1176141 GCA_009831015.1 Picea engelmannii | reverse complement strand
AAACCCCAAATGGGGGAAAAACACAACAACCTTTCTTAGATAGACTTCATTCACAAAGAAAGTCCAATCAGATAAAACCTATCATAAGTGTTATCTTAACCATAAATACCACCCCATCTACAACAAAAACACCATACAAAGGTAGCACACCTCCTTGAGGAGTAGCGCACAAGAGAGAGATACCAAAAGATTGAACAAGAAGAAACTGGGTCATTGCAGCAGCTGCGTCTCCTTCTACAAACTTGTGCCTTGCTTTTTTCTAGATGGGAGATTGTGAGTGAGTGAACAAATGAGCTAAGGTGCCTCCTATTTATAGTCTTCCTGTTCTTCTAGCTGGTCTGACTTCTCTTCTGGGAAGGTGTCTTTTCATTATACTTTATTCTTTTGGGTTGAATTCTCTTCTAAGGTATTTCAACATCTGTCCAATGGATCTATTTCTTCTGGAATATTCTTTGTATCTAAGAAAGGTCATCTAGGAGGGAAATATCCCCCCGCAACTACCAAAACATAAACACTCCCTCTTAGATAGGGAGGCTTCTTTTATGATGTCTTCATCTGGTAGTCCATTGACTACTCTACAATCTACTAGCAGACACACAACTGCTACAATTCCTTTGGTAGCTTGAATCATCAGGCACAGTTTCTGTGATAAAAAAGTAGCACACATAGCTACATCCAAACGATCTGGTAATATCCATGACAATCAGCTAGTAGCACAAAACTACTACAATGTCATCCAATAGATCACAGCTACTGCTAAGTAGTATACAACTATTATCCAGTGATGCACAGTCATTGCTAGTGGAACACATACACTGTAGTAGCACACAACTACTGTTCGGAGTCACACAGCCTCTGCCAGTGGAACACATCCACCGAAGTAGCACAAAACTGCTATCTGGAGTCACATAGCCTCCGCCAGTGGAACACATCCACCGAAGTAGAACACGTCTACTGTCTGGAGTCACATAGCCTCCGCTAGTGGAACACATCCACCGAAGTAGCACACAACTACTTTCCGGAGTAACACAACCTCCACCAGTGGAACACATCCACCTAAGTAGCACATATCTATTGTCCAGAGTCACACAGCCTCCGCCAGTGGAACACATCCACCGAAGTAGCACACAACTATTTTACGGAGTCACACAGTCTCCGCCATAATCTTATGACTACGTGTGTGGTGTTTCTTCTCTCAGTAGGTCCAACAGTGCATTACCCCCTTAGTCACTTCACGTGACTGATCCAGGGAACCCTTGGCCAGAGGGGTTAGTTGGCATGAGAAGAAAAATCACACCTCCTTCTCAACGAGGGTGAACATTCGACAACACTCCAAGCTTGTCCTTGAAGTACTCATACTTCACTCTTGACAAAGTCTTGGTAAGAATGTTCACTATCTTCTCATATGTGGATATGTACTGGAGCTCCATAGCTCCTCTCTGCACCATGTCTCAGATGTAATGATATTTGATCTCTGTATGATTATACCTGTCATGTAATACAAGGTTCTTGGTAATCTTCACACAACTTTGATTGTCACAATGTATCAGAGTTGGCTCCAATTCTAGATCAAATATCATGGCTAACAACTTTCGGAGCCACACTGCTTCATGACTTTCCACACTTGTTGCGATATATTTTTCTTCTGATGTATTGAGTTCCACTGATGTTTTCTTTCTGATCAACCATGAGATCATGTCTGATCCCAGACTAAAAAAACATCCGAAAGCACACTTTTGATCCACTGCACTCCCTGCCCAATCAGAATCTATATATCCCTGTAGATTCACATCTCCACCCGAGACATATCTCAATCCATATCCAACCGTACCATGAAGGTACCTCAACATATGTTTTGTTGCCATCCAATGTACCTGTCTAGGTTCAACCATGTGTTGACTCAAGGTATTCACTACAAAGCATATGTCTGGCCTGATGTTAACCAGGTACATCAAGGATCCAATCAGTTGTCTATACATCATAGGATCCACCAAATATGAATATTTGTCACTTAAGAGCTTCAGATTTATCGTCATAAGTGTGGTCATGGATTTGTAGTCCATCATCCTGAATTTCTTCAAGATCTCAACAATATATTTTCCTTGGCTAAGGAAAATATCATCTGATCTCTGCCACACTTCCAATCCCAAGAAGTAATGCATCAACCCTAGATCCTTCATCTCGAACTCTGAAGCAATCTCCCTCTTACACCCATCAATGAGCTTCTCGTCTCCTGCCAGAAACATGTCATATACATATAGAACCAAGATCAATGGGCATCCATCCTCAACCTTATAGTAAAGGTTAGGATCTACCTCACTCTTGGTAAATCCCAAGCTCATCATATATCCATCTATCCTTGGCATACCATGCCCTGGGTGCTTGCTTCATCCCATACAAGGCCTTCTTCAATCTACACACATGGGACTCCTTCCTATGGATCACAAAGCCTCGTGGTTGTTCTATGCACACTTCTTCCTCTATTACACCATTCAAGAAAGAAGTCTTCACATCCATTTGGTGTAATTTCCATCCCATTGTGGAAGCAATCTCAATGATTGATCTAATGGAAGTGTATTTTTCTACATGAGCAAAGGTTTCGTCATAGTATTCTCCCTCTTTCTCGGAGAACCCTCTAGCCACAAACCTTGCCTTGTACTTCTCTATGTTTTCATCTACAACATGCTTGAGCTTGTAGATCCATATGGAATTCATAATCGACTTCCCTTCTGGTCTTGGAAGGACCTCCCATACATCATTATTCATGATGGACGAATACTCCTCTATCATGGCATCCTTCCATTCTGGCTTCTCAGTAGCTTCTTCAAAAGTGGAAGGTTCAGAATCAATGATGTTGCTCATTAGTGCCACATAGATGGAAAACTTGTGTGGTCTCTTGCTCTCTCTAAAGGAGCCTTTGGGAGCTGCATGTCCTTCAGCTTCCTGCAAGGTGTTCCGAAGCCAAGCTGGTCTCTTCCTGGTAGCCATAGATTCTTCAGGTAGATCTACAGGTCTTTATGACTCTACCATATCATTATGAATTTTCGGGATGGTTTCTTCAGGTGTAGAGTCTACCATGACTGCATCTTTGGGAGCCTCTTGCTCTATTTGGTCCTCATCTATGTGAGATTTCCTATATCTTTTGAAGGCTTCATATTCATCAAATGTTACATCCCAACTGATCTTGATTTGTCTCTACCCTGGAATGTAAATTCTATAGGCCTTCGAAGTCTCATTGTATCCAACGAATGTGCCCTTCATTCCTGAAGGTTCCAATTTCATTTTCTTTTCCTTGGGAACATGTATAAACACTGGACAACTAAAAATCCTCAAGTGACTGACTTCTGGCTTCTTTCTGGTGAACACCTCTTCAGGTGTCTTGTTTCTTATGAGGGCTTTTGTTCTGTACATATACATTCGTACTAGATTATTCTACCCATAAGTGCATGGGTAGGCCCTGGTCATGTATCATTTCTTTCGTTGCTTCTATGATGGATCTATTCTTTCTTTCTGCAACCCCATTATGTTGGGGGTTGTAGGGATTTGTAATCTCCCTCTTAATCCTTGCCTCTTGGAAAAAGTCTTTAAACTCCTTTGAGGTGTACTCACCTCCATCGTTAGATATCAAAACTTTACTCTTCCTCTCAGAGAGATTCTCAACTAAAGCCTTGAATTCTTGAAACTTGTTAAGGACTTCATCTTTTTCTTTCAAGAAGTAGATCCACGTATTCTTGGAATAGTTGTCTATGAAAAACACATAGTATACAAAGTTGCTAAGTGATGGCACCATCATCTGTCTACATACATCAGAGTCTATGATGTCCAAAATATATTTGGATCTGCTATCACTGCTTGTAAATCTTCCCTTGACATTCTTTCCAAGTGCACAACCTTTGCATACTCCATCATGGTCTATCTGGATTTCTCGTAGACCTGTAACCATTTTGCTCAAAACTGGTAATGATATATAGTTCAAGTGAGCAAGCCTTTGGTGCCATAGTTCACTGGAACTAAATCTATTGTGTACAAGGGCTTGTCCCTTCAACTTATATAGTCCTCCATCTTGGACACCAATCACAGTGGCTTTATTTATGATTGAATTCTTGGGCCATAGAAGGACTTGGTCATCCACAAAAGCCACCCTAAAACCTTTATCTTCTAAAGATGAAATAGATAGAAGATTCTTCTTTAAATCTTGTACAAACAATATATCTTTAATTCAAAGAGGATTACTCGAGTCAAGTTGTAAGGAGGCTTCTCCAATGCCTTTGATTGCATGCTTGGAATCGTCTCCAAGCACCACTTGAAATGAGGAGTCATTTCTTGTTAATTTTGATAGAGATTTTATGAATCCGTTCATTTGCTTGGAAGCACCACTATCTATGAGCTAGGTATCGCTTCCTTGAGTGATGGTTCTGGTGAGTGATGAAATGAATACAAATTCTTCATCTTTGGGTTTGTTTTCTTCAACATCAGATGCATGTGCATGGTGCTGCTTCTTCTTTTCCTTCTCATGTTTGTGAGGACATTGTGCGGTATAATGTCCCATCTTCCTGGAATTGAAGCATTGAACCTTTGACATATCCCTCTTACAACATGGCTTCTTAGACTTCCTTGGACTGCCTTCCTCTCTTTCTTTTCTCTTCTTCACTTGTGCTGCAAGTGCTTGGTTTTCCTCGTCATCTACCTTTTATTTCTTGGATATTAATCTAGATTCCTCTTGAGAGAAATCTTCCCATAACTTGTAAAACTTGGGTAACTTCCTTCTTGCACAAATTCCTTGGACAAATGGGTCCCAAGAGGGAGGGAAACCATTTAGCATAGTGGTTACTAGTTCAACATCTTCTATTGGATCTCCAATGGCTGCTAACTAGTCTTTGATCTATGAGATCCTTGTAAAGAAGTTGGCTATCGTCTCTTACTTGTTCATAGTCACATTTCTAAGTTGATGTCGTAGGGTAAGATTTCAACTAGTGTTCTTTCTTTCATAGAGTATGGTTAGGGAATCAAACATCTCATTTTCAATCTTTAGTTCTAATACATTGGGTATCAGGTGATCCTTGATTGAGTCTGTCAAGATCCTCTTGGCCTTGACCTCATTCTTTCTGAATTTTTCCTTAGCTTCTTCGTCTTTGGGTTCTGGAAGCATATTCTTGACATGATATAATAATTCATTCTCTTCTAGAATGAGTTGTATTCTATGATTCCAAGATCTAAAGTTATCTTCTCCATCCAATCTGTCCTCAACTCTCATACTGGTTGACATTTTCGTCAGTAGAAACCCTAGCACTGGAAACCCTTGATTTTTCAAACTTCACCAAACTGCATGCTGAGGGTTTCAGGGGGTGCGCTAGGGTAGGGTTCATTTCTCATGAAGGAATTATTCCCAACATCCTTGGGATAGTGCTCAACAATCTTGACAAAGTATTGCAAATACAAGGTGTCGCTGTAGCGATCTTCCTTCCAGTGGTCAAATTGTTTTGAAGGTAACCAACTTTGATACCATGTTGGATTTTCCTTATTTACAGAGCATTGGTGTTACTAGTGTTCTTTTACTTCATTATCATTAACATATATATATCATGTACTACGCAGTAGCAGCATAAACAATAGACAAAAAGAACACGAGATTTATCCTGGGAAAACCCCAAATGGGGGAAAATCCCACCAACCTTTCTTAGATAGATTTTGTTCACAAAGAAAGTCCAATAAGATAAAACCTAGCACAAGTGATAGCTTAACCAGAGATACCACCCCAGCTGCAACAACAACACCATACAAAGGTAGCGCACCTCCTTGAGGAGTAGCACACAAGAGAGAGATACCAAAAGACTGAACAAGAATAAACTAGGTCACTACAGCTGTTGCATCTCCTTCTCCAAACTTGCACCTTGCTTCTATGCAGTTGAGAGTGTGTGAGTGAGTGAAAAAATGAGCTAAGGTGGCTTCTATTTATATTCTTCTTGTCCTTCTAGCTGGGTTGACTTCTCTTCTGGGAAGGTGTCTTTTCATTATACTTTATTCTTTTGGGTCGACTTCTCTTCCAAGGTATTTCAACATCTACCAATGGATCTCTTGCTTCTGAAATCTTCTCTATATCTAAGAAAGGTCATCTAGGAGGGAAAGATCCTCCCAAAGCTACCAAAACATCAACAATATGTAGATACTCAACAAATTGTGTATGCTGCAGTGCCTCAGGTAGACCTGCTTGTTCAACCTTTGTTATAATCTGGCTTCATAGGCTTGGGCATTCAATATTCTCAGTATCAACTGCAAACATGGCTCACCAAACCTCATTTCTAGGCTCGTGTGATCAACATGTATGGCATGGGGGGTGTTGGCAAGACGTCCTTGCTCCAAGTCATCTACAACACCTACAAGAAGGAGGCTAGTGGCATCTCCGATGTTGTAATTTGGTTTACAATTTCTTGGAACTTTCAAATTAAAGAGTTGTAGGTTTCTATTCTCTTATGTTCCATCATATTGCTTCATGTATTGCCCCAAATCCAAACTCAATAAGCTTTAAAGGAATGGTTTCCTCACCTAATATGTCAGTTTTCACCAAGAGACTACAATAGTGAAGTTCCAGATCGATTTTGGCAACCAACACGTCCAAGTTGCTTTGCATCTATAATTTTCTGCTATAGTTTTGGTTGACACAATTAATGGCTAGCTTTATCATTTCCTAGAGAGTATCTACCACAACATAAAGTTATTCCTTACATAGAGAATTGTTGGTGAAATAGGGATGGTTTGTCAAGTCCGAGCATTGAAGGAAGTTGATCCACTTTGTTGGAGATATTCTTCCATCTTCCAATAAAAGCTTCAAATTTTCCAATTTTAGCTACAACCAAAGGAACCGGTTCTTCCACCTTACAGAGGCCTGCAATAAGCAGAGGATGGTGAAGAGGTGCCACTCTAGGTGAAGACCAAGTTTGACCTTAGTGTGTTCAACTTTATTATGACTTTGATGGGTCATATTAAATATGTTGATATGAACTAGAGTGTTAAGGGTCTGCAAATTGTTGGAAATTTCTATGTCGACGGGTAACGCAAACAATATGAGGTTAGTTTTTAGAAGTGTTTGGAAAAACCACAGTGTTGTCATTGGGTTTTCGACGTTTCAGATCCATATTAGGATCCATCTTCAGGACAAGAAGTCTGGTTTTAAAATGAAGAGAAGAGCTTGTTATAAATACTAAAGAGAAAGGAAACCTACAGGTAGGCTAGATAAAACCCGAGCAGAACCTTAAAAAACATTAATCAATGACAACACTGTGGTTTTTCCGAACACTTCTGGAAACAATCCTCACCACAAAAATCTCATCAATCAAATATGAGGTTAATTAAAAAAAAACAGTTTTTTTTTTTTTTAAGAAAAAGAAAAAATAATACATTTAATATTTTTTTTCATTGAGTAGATTTTAATTAAACAATTTAAAATATAAACAAAAAAGAGCACAAAAATTTAAAAAAAAACACACTTTAAAAGAAAATGATAAAAATAAAAATAAAAAACTCATAAAATTTAAAAATATATAATAATAATAATAATCTATTTTTAAGGTCACGACCAAGCCACCCCAAATTGGTGTATGAGACCTCCTTGTTTGTGGGATAAGAGCCCAACGATTTGACTAGTAAAGTCTACGGAGGTATACATACCCTACCCCCTTCTGGATTTGAACTTGTGACCTCTTAAGAGGAAACACATGTTCTTAACCATTAAGCCCACTCAGACTATATATAAAAAACCTCGAATTTAAAATATTTCTTTTTTATTACAAAACTTAAAGAAGAAACAAAATTCAAAACAAAAAAAATAAAAATTAAATGAAAACTTAAAAACAAAGTTTAAACAGAAAATTAAAAAAAAAAAAATTTAAACTAAATAAAGCTCTAATCTAAATAATAATAAAATAAAATAAAAATTAAAAAATCATTTAAATTATTTAAAATTTGAATTTAAAATATGGGTGGTAAAGGGCGAGGACGATGCCCAACATCGCCCCTCCCCTTTGTGTTGGTTTTGAAAATTTGTATAGGAGTCAAAACACATTAGAGCCCTTGAAAATATGAGTCATCATAAAGTGGCCCTTGAAAATATGAATCATCATAATAAGATTAAAAGTGGCCCTTGAAAATATGAGTCATCATAATAAGATTAAAAGTGGCATGGGAGCATATCTCAAAAATAAGTCATTGGAGGATAATTAAAAGTGGCATATGAAAATATGGCAAGCATGCATGGTTATTGTTAATCTCAGCCCAAGTTCCAACCCCATAAAGTTGACACGACTAGCATTAATACTCGTGGGACTCATGATTATTGCATGTAATACACAATAAAGTTAATTTGTGTCCTAAGGATGTTCAATGAATTTTACAATTTCACATGTTTTAAGATTTTGCTTCTTTATAACGTTCGATTAATTTCATAATTCCACATGTTAGTTCAATTAATTTTATAATTCCACATGTTAAAACCTTGTATAATGAGTGAACGATGGAAAACACATGATTGCAAAATTTTCATCTTTGAATTTGGTGAAGGATGAAATGGATATGGACCAGATTGTTGTGCTCATCACAAGTAACAATGGTCCATTCAAGAAATGAGATTAGTGATGAAGATTGGATGTACCGAAGGTAACCGGCCCTAAAGAGGAGTTGCAAACTTGTTTAAAAGGATAGAGTTCACGAAACATAACCAAAGATAAACGTTTGTAATAAGTTGTTCTATTTTTTTTTTTAAAGGATCCTCAATAGAAGCATATTGTGTGTTTGCAAGTATTAGAAGCATATTGTGTGTTTGCAAGTATTATTGAATATATTTTCAAGGTAAAATGACCAAACCTCTTTTGCAAACACATTGTTGATTACATGCTATAGAAGCTCCATGAACTGCCTTGGTTGTGACAGAGGCGACCTCCACACTCTTGATAAGCAATGCTACAATTTTATGCTTGTATGGTTTGGTAAACACTTAATGTTATGTTGTTTGTATTTGATATATTAATATAATCCATAGAAGAGCTCTTTAGTGTCTATTATCTCATGTATGTGCTTTTGCAATGGGTATGTAGGGTGTAGAAGAAGACACCCATTAGTTGGAGACACCAAGAAGGAATGATTTTGTAAAATGGTATGAAATATTTATAAAACATATAATATAAAATAAACATGTTATTTTAAACCCTACCTCCTTTTTATTGCTGAAATTCCTCTTTTGAAACTTGATTTTGCTTCAAATCTCCAACAAAGTCCATGTCTCACATTCTCGAATATGTGGGATTGTCATCAATGTAGATTTTCATATTTAATATGACATGGACAATTATTCATATTTATATATTTAATATGACCTCTTAAAGACCTCAAAAGGGTGGTGGGCCTTGGGAGTTTTCAAAGACGAATCAATGTTTGGCCAAGACTAACTGCATGTCGGGACATATATGTTGAGAAGGTGTTTAACCAATAGTAAAGGCTCTACTCAGGCTAATAATCACCCCATGATATACTCAATATTATATATGTAGTAGGTGTCCTTTAGCTGCAAACATCTTAGTTGACATGGCTATTATATTTTACAATAAGAATATGGTCAAAGATGGGTGCAAATCATGGCAATGTAGCTTTTCGACATACCTCAATTTGTTCATAAAAGATCTAGGTATGAACTTTGTCGAGCATTTTGTTTACAATATTTCTAGTAGTCAATGCCCACAAAATGTCATAGTTTTGTTTTCACCAATGTCCTCTAAATGTCATAGTTCGAGTATATTTGTTCAACTTCTAGATTCATTGTGCTTTGATTAAACTAATTTCCAAATTATTGGCTCAAATAATGTATGGGCTAGAAGTTCGAAAGATGTACAGTTTGAAAATTTGAAGTTGGACTAGGACCTTATATTGTTGTGGCCCATTTGCACTGAGTCTATTTCCTCAAAACCTTATCCATGTGTTCTTTGAGTGTCATTTTGATTTCCCATTCTAGTTGCTTGATAGAATCATACTTAGAGATATTTGACTTAATCTTATGATGCTCAATCCAAATGTTTACAAGAGTGTCTAATTGTCTATCGGTTGCTTCATGCATGAACATGGCTTTCAGACTTAAATCCTCAACCATGTCCATATATTCACATGCTTGCATGTAAGCCACTATAGCATTATTAGTCCTATAATAATATTCAATAGCGAATAATTAATATAAATCCTTTGAATGGAGATTTGTACCTTTTCAAAGGTCAACGATGGATTGGGAGAGAATTGATAGTGAGCCATGTCTAGAACAAATAAGAGAGTAGGAGCTAAAACGATCTTGGTTGAAGCACCCAATAGTGGTCACATGCAAAGATTCATATGCCTTCCATGTGCCTGTGGTGCCCCCATTCTCACTATGGTTGAGATTCTTTGTGCAATAAATGAATCAGTATCACCCTTGTTCTCTCATGGAGAAGAAATGGTGTGTGGAACACATGTGGTTGCCACTACCAGGAGATCTGAGACGAGAAGTCATTTTGTATATTAGTGACAATCCCACTCTAATACAATAGTTAAGTATGGTTGGAGACTATAATACAATTATAAATATTAACTTAGGATATCCCTTTATTATAGAAAACCAAACATGATAACAAATACTTAGCTAGCATAGATAAATACATTCAAAGATAATTCAAATTTGCAATCATGCTATCTTTTTGGTCCTACAAAAAATCACATCCTTCTAAACCATCAAGGGATTTTCTGGCATTATTCGTTCCAATCAATACCCATGTAAACAAATATATCATTTGTCTCTTTAGTTAAATGCAACTCTCAATTTGGATCAGACCAGGAGAAAGGTTTTTCCTCTTTGCATCAGCCACTGTTTTTCTTTCAAGCTAACTTGCATTTGATGGAGATTTAATGGAAATAAACTACTATGTATGACTAGGTGTCAGAATAGTAAATAATTAGTGTTATTTGCATACTTTTACGTTTTCTTCCAGGCTATGATGGTTGGTAGTCTGTCCTCTTCCCGCTCTTACGTGGATGTAATCCTTTCAAGCCTCGATCAAAGTTCAGAGTTACAATGCTATGTGTAGCTCTATGAATTAGTGGCTACTTAATGGCGGGCCTTCTTATGATATAAGGTGTCGAGAGAAGTAGACACAACATTTGTTTTAGTGAAGAAAAATGCACATAATTGGCATTTTTTTATAGAGAAGAAAAATGTGAATGGTCCCCAATTTCTCGTTGTTGCTCCATAATGTCATGTGGGACCTTAGTATTTAACAACAACATTTACCACGTGTCCTGGTTATATACTTTGCATCCAGACACCTGAGTAGATGGTTGTTGCTAGCAGTTCATTCCCAACACCCACCAATCTGAACGACATAGATACCACCACCATCCAACATAGAATATAGGCCTCCATGAATTCTCACCAACCTTTTTTGCATGAAAATTGCATAATGAAGACCCTCCACATGGGCCTCCATTCATTGTTGCACAATAGTGCATGGTACATCTTGGGTTGGCGACTTAACCAAAATATCTAGCCTCTGCAATATTTTACTCTTGAGTAGAGGCGAAGAGCACTTGCAAGCAAGCCGGCCATTCTCCTCCGGGACATTAATAGAGGGAGTGACGACCCTATGCTTTATTGTCTTCACTAGGATTTCCCCTCTCCCTCTCCACAATAGATTCTCATCTCTGATCACTCAACCGACACCCTACAAAACTGGCTCGATCACCTCTACTATTGGGCGTCTGGAAACCATGATTCCAAAGAGAAGCTTCCCATATTTCAATATCAAAATCATGTATAAAGGGGGACCTGCAGGAGCCCATGGCCTAGGAAAAATTCACAAAAACTTCATTTGGATCCCTTGATGAAATTTATATTAGGAGTCTCCCACAAGTGAAGGATGACATATATGAAACAACGACACCAAGAACCTCTATTGTCTAGGGAGAGATCATGGTTTCCAAGGGATCTATTGAAGGATAATTAATTTCAACATAAAATATTTTCATAAGAAAGCATTTCCAATATGCAAACCTATCTCCTTCAATAATGAATCCTCCTGTTCCAGTCAAGGCATCGGGTCATAGCCAGGATCACATTATAGTTGAATAAAAATGATGCGAGAGATTGAGCTAGAGATTCATAGCTCTTTTGACTCTTATCCCTGGGTCAAAGAAGGTAATCTTATTGAAAAGCACATAAAATAATTTTTTACTGGAATTCAAGAGCCCATCTGCAATGACTATCATTCAACATAGAACTGGAATTTCCCCTTTTTAATTTATGCAAATCCACATCCCATTGTAAACTTGGGTACCTTAAAAAGGTGGGTAGGAGCTTATACTTGCATTGGGACCACACTGTCTTGATTTTTACACACAAAGATTGGGATTATGCACAATGGTGTCTCTTAAAATCATGTAGTTAACGTTGGAGTATTTTTTTCCATATGGAAAAGGATTTGGTTCTTAATGATGTTATCAAATATGTGAAGAAGTTACGGGAGAGACTCAATTTGCTTGAACAACAAAATCCAAAAGACACGATGTAGTCATTGTTTATGTTAATAAATCTCCTTTATCTTATATTTATTATATCATCAAATAATTATTGTTTAAAAACTAATGTTAGATAATCATAACATAAACTACGTTTGAATTTTCATGTCTCTTATTTATAGAGCCACTCTACCTAACACTCACATAAAAAATTTATTATTGATTAATAAGTGCCACTGTAGTGGCGATGTCCCTACTGAGAGGTATTTTGAAAACAAGAAGTAATTTGCAAATTGAGTTTATGCAAGTGACTTTAGTTGACAGACTATCTAGTTTAATAAAAACCCAAAACCCTAATACTTTAGTTGACAGAATCAAAAAGCTGTATCAAACTGTCTAGTTTAATAAAAACCCCAAACCCTAGTACAATGAAAGATCAAGATCAAAGATAACTCTTATAAATCAAGATCAAAGATAACTCTTATAAATCAGGATCAAAGTTAACTATTATAATAAGCCATTTCACCCATTAATTCGATTGGTTCTTTTCATTGTGCTTTTGATTACGCTGTTGTAGAAGCATTCACATTTTAAAGCAAGGTTGGTAGTTAGAATTTAAAGGCAATTGGCCAAGCAAGTTACTATGCCCCACGTAATACTAGAAAACAAGCGACACAATGTAAATTCAAAGTAAAAGGTTTAATATGTCACATTCATTATTATTTTCAAGGATTTTTAAATTTACATAAATAATAGTGTTACCTATTTTATGCTCCAATAAACTAGGAGCTACAATAAACTAGGAACTACAGGGTTTGGATTTTTATCTAATAAAAAAGTAACTAATAAACACTTGGCCTTTAACACTCGGACTCCAACATATATATTTTCAGCATCACGTGGTTAGAGAATGTGACTTTTAGTTTTCCTAATATAGAGATAGTTTTATAATATTGTAATCATACAACTTCAATGGTGAATGCAATTTTTTATTTCACTCACAATGTCCATTAAGCCCAACATTTGATCTATTTTTCTCATCTATGTTCGCCATCCATGTGATTGTGATTGGATATTCCATTGAATACGCTTTTTATTCATGTGATCGTGTAGTAACCCGACCATTTAAAAATGGTTAGAAACAAGCCCACCATCAAATAAATGGTTTCTTTACATAAAGTGAATCACAAAATTATATATAATTGCAGACAGTTCATTTTCACATAAAACCGTATAATGAAAGTAATGACTAATCATATTAAATGAATTAACTATTAATCAATTTTAACTATATAATAAATGTATGCTATAAATTTAAATTTAAGTAGAAAATAGTGTATATAGTCAATATAATTATGCTATAAACTTACATTTGCTTTTAAAAAGGAAAACAATAACAACACAGAATTGAGACATTCAATTTTTTGAATTTGATTGTATATTCTAAATTTTCAATTTCTATGAAATAAACGGAGAATTTCAATAAAGATTATATGGGACAATTTTGATGGGGATTAATGGAAAAACTGTAAAGAATTTATCCAACTCTCCATAATAAATGATCCATAGCTAAGTGCATATTGTTTGCTGCTAAATTTGACAAAAAACATGTTAGTTTCAATTCACTAAAAATAACATATATTGATTCAAAATTCCTATAACTTGTATCATGTTATCAAATTATTTCGCTATTAGAACAATTCAAAATATTGTGCTATTAGAACAATTCAAAATGGTAATTTCTTAAATCTGAGAATGAAAAAACCTATAATATAAAAAACATCCAAAAAGAACTAGAGCATTTGTTGTTTGTCTTGATAGAATTTTACCAAAAAAAAAAACATCTAAAAAGAACCATAATCACACACTAATAAATCCCCAGTTGGAGTCCGGGCTTACACAAATATACTTATCTCAAGGATCTCTCATAAGAATTTTTACATGTGCGTTGTTAACCTGTAATAATAAACAATGATGATCATTTTTGAAAAAAAAATTACAAAGTGAATTGTTATGCAGCTTTGCACACAAAATTTTAATCCCTTTATCATTACAACATATGATGATTCAGTTTCAACAACAACAACATGGTGATTAAGTAAGAGATGGACTCAGATTATCATAACAACTTGAAACATGTCTGATCAACCATGACTTTTTTCTTTTTCTTTTGAAACAGATTCAACTTGATCAATGGATGAAATAAAAGGATTTGTGGGTTTGATTCTTGCTCTGTTGTTATGGGCTTTGTAGTCGGTGCACTGATAAGACTATCTATTTCTTTATTTATGACATACAACCACTATTATATACATCTCATGTGTACTAATGAAAAAACATAGCATTGTTATATGTGCTCCGATTTTAAGCTGCGTGGCACGTGAGAGTATTTAGCTTGGTAAATGTGTAGCAAAATACCTATAAAGTTGATGCTATACCATCAGAACACCAAAATATGCCCATGAACAACTAACATAAACTATTCAACTGGAAAGTGGCACCTGTTAGGTCTCTTATTTCCATGAGAAGAATTGTCCATCCATCATTTGGATGGAAAGTACGAGTTCCTTCACCACCAGTGTCACTGATAGCACCACCCATCTGTCATTTACATGGAAAGTACATTTTCCTTCGCCACCAATATCCCTAACAACAGGAGGATAAGTGGTAGAGATAGCTCATCTTTCAAGAGTATTGGAAAGGAGATGAAGAGAGAAAAATAGATTGAAGGAGTAATTATGCGTCCATATTTTGCATCCACCCGCCATAGAGGCGTTGGTTTTGTCTCTTCCCTCTTTTTCTAACTTAGGTTGATTTCTAGGTCTTGTTTCTTTTCTCTCTTGTTTCTAAGGAAGATCAGAGGTGACTGAGAAGGTATTTATGACCATCTTTATTTTATGCGGGTGTCAAATCCGCAACCGATTGAATTAGGTTGGTCGATCAGACTCATAACTAGAACTAGTGAAACTTGATTGAAGACAACAAAGAGTTTGAAATTAAATGTTAAGATAGGCGAAGGATGGAAATATTTTGGCATAGTGAATCAAAGGAGGCAGTCTTGAAAACTTGGTGGTGGGAGGGAAATGTGTCAGGGATGAACAAAACAAAACAAGCTCCAATCTTTTATTACCAACCCTACACTCGCACTTGAAAATAGAGGTTATCCTAGATGCTTGTGGGTACAGTTTACTTGTTGATGCTCAACAAATTGACAGTGTTTCTCAAACCATCCTCTACCCACATTCAAGGTAACATGACTTATTAGGGTAACCTAAAACTTGTTTTCCTCGTTCAAGACTTCCCTCAACGACAACTGACGTCCAGTAAGGGGAACATAAGGCGACATTTGATGGTGGAATGAATGAGGATCGACAAGTTCAGAAGTGTTGACCAAAGAAGGGTTGAGGACATATGTAGGAGTGTAAACCAATGACATAAAGCTAGAGGAACAACAAATTATGCTCCTAACAATGTGCCTTTGCTTCGTATGATCTTCACTATTATTTGGAGGCAAAAAAGGTTGTTTCATACTTGTTTTTGGAAACGCTTTTATGATGGGCCTTTACTAACAATTGCATAACTTAGACATCATAGAATAAAAATAAAGAGAGATCCAATAGAGTAGATTGGTTGTTGATTATGGAGCGACTATCTCGCTTCGGAAAAGCTAGAAGCCTAGGCCCAGACCACCTATTTCCTCTTCTTCTGGCTATGTCTTTATAGCTAAATATTTTTTGGGTCTATAGTCTTTCGATCTCCACTAGGATATGGCCCCAAAATAGGACTTGTATGGGACATTGGCACTTTCATTGGCAGTCTAAGGAGTACCAAAGGACATGAAGAATTTGGATTCTCTATGCAAGAAGGACAATGAACATCGTTACCTTATGGAAACCGACCATGGCTAGCGCAATCGCGACCTTGCTCTGCTCCCCAGATTATCCCTATTCAAGTTAGGTTGTTCATTTCATAAAACCTCAGCTCCATCAGGTGCAACGTAATCCATAATTCTCATCTCATTGTCCCAAATCAATCACAACAAGTTGGAACCAATCTCCACCAACAAGAGTAGGGGAGTTCTTAGCTGAAAGGTAAGTGAAATTCCACATTCTCCTTTGCATACAATTGCATGTACAATAACAACGGTCATTCATAAATGAAAATGAAGATAATATTAAGTGCATCTAAGATGCAGTGAGGCGGTGCACATAATTAACTTTGTGGCATCAACATTGAAGTTAGTGAAACAATTAGCAGATGAAAGCTGAGAACGATTTAAGCATGCCTGCCATGTGGTTCTATAGCTCTTGTTAGCAAGAGCCATGGAGCTATGCATGTCAGTGAATTGAAGCAAACTTCAATGTTGTGCACTGAATGACAAAGCATAATTGTTAAGAAATGTTAATGCACTGTACACTTCCATGACGTAAAGTTTATAATAAACTCAAAACTTAGGTTATAAGAATTGCACCTAAGAATTGTATTGTATAACGTTGTATTTAAAGCACTGAAAAGCACTTATAATAAAGTAAGAACTTAGGTTATATTAGGTGAACTTAGGTTGAAATGAAAAATATAACATTGGGAATGGTGAATCACACAATAAGACCTGAAATATATCGTCCAATAAAATTACGAAGAAAAGTCAGTTTTTATTATATAAAAAAATAAACTTTTGAGTATGCTATCTCAAACATTAGAAATTGTGAAAAAATATATAGTTAAACATCAAACTAATATGAAATCAACACACAATGGAATGCTATTATCCCTTCTTACCTTCAACAAGGATTAATAAATCATTATTTTTACTTTAAAAATGTTAAATTTAAATATTTTTGTCATTTATGTTAAAGCAAGTTAATACAACAAATAAAATACAATTGGAATATCATAGAAACGAATTCCAAACAAACAAATTTTGCATATCGATTCACAATATAAGTTGGACCAAACTATAACAGTTTAAATTGAAATTAATATTCTGATGTTTTTTTAATGAAAAGAAAACAAAAAATTAAATGGTCATTGTAACTATTATTTACCCATTTAAATCTATTATATTTTCAATTTATTAAACACTAAAACATTTAAAAAAAACATTTAAACTTAAAAAATCTTAATTAAAATAAATTTACATGGATGTGCTTATATAAAGAGAATAATGCTCAAGGTATATTAAAAATATATGAACTATATTCAATTGATTTGTTGATTTTAGTATATAATTGTATCTGATTATTTAATAATTGATTAATGGTTAATGTAAATATAATATATAAAAATAATATTATATAATGCTTAAGGTATATTATAGACACTTGATAATGATAGCCTTTAGGCTAAAGTAGATACCATATAATGATAGCTTTTAGGCTAAAGTCAATCCCCCTTTATAATGAACTGTATAGGCCCCCAGCTCCTTCGGACCCTTTAAGCCCTTCAAGCCTCATCCAGCCCTTCAAGCCTCAAGACTCACTTATTACGAACATGGGGTCTCGTCCCCCAATGAGTAGGGGGAGGGGGAGGGGGAGGGGAAGGGGGCCCCATGTCCGTAATAAGTGAGTCTTGAGGCTTGAAGGGTTGGATGAGGCTTGAAGGGTTCGAAAGGGCTGGGGGCCTATACAGTTCATTATAAAGGGGGATTGACTTTAGCCTAAATACTATCATTATATGGTATCTACTTTAGCCTAAAGGCTATCATTATATGGTATCTAATTTAGCCTAAAGGCTATCATTATAGGGTGTTTACTGTAAATAAAATATATAAAAATAATATTAATCATATTCCATTGATTTTGATATATAAATGTTAACTTATATAATTGAATAGATTTTATTGCTAACTTAAATTAGTAAATTAGTATATAAGAAAACATAAAATATTAAAATTTATAGAATGATATAATATGATAGATAACCTTTTGACAGCATAGTATATAAGAAAATATAAAATATTAAAATTTATACATGAATGATATAATATGATAGATAACGTTTTGACACTTAGCATGTCATCAATGTGTAAAAATATAAAATATTAAAATTTATATATGAATGATATAATATGATAGATAACCTTTTGACACTTAGCATGCCATCAATGTGTAGAATCCTTGATTTATAATGGCCATAGATAATTACAGGGAATTAACAACTATATAAATAAAATTAATTAATTAATCAAAAATCTTAAATTTTCAAATATTTTTCAAATTATTTATTTATAATTAAAAAAATCCCTATGTCATAATGTATTTGTTGGTATAGAAGCTGTCAATCTTTTGGTTTGGGATGTCTAAGCTTTATCAATATTCTCAAGTATTTAAACAAAGTCCATTGTAGCACACAAGGGAACTCTAAGATCCTGGATACAAAGCTCAGAAGATGAGGATGGGTGTTTCAACCGTATATATTGTTTTTCCTTTTGTTTATGCCGCCTCTTTAAGTATTCAGAAAAGAGTCTAGAATTTCTTTGAACCCCTTAGGGATAATGATCAAGGCTTCCCCAAATGTGATTAATTTCTTTAATCCCTCTCACCATTGAAATTCCAAGAATGTTTATTACAACTCTTTCCTTTTCTAGACGTGTGCTAAGAGAGTCTTCCATGATGATATATAAAAAAAAAGAGAGAGGACATCCTTGTCTAAATCCTCTGCAACATTGAAAAAAGGAGGTGGGCCCACTATTGACCAGAGGAGAAATCCATGGGCATCGAATGCATTTTTTGACCCAATTTATGGATGAATATAAAAAACCAAACCTTTTTAGTACCAAAAAATAAAGGAGTGACGTATCCTTTCAAACATGTTCTCCATGTCCAATTTTACAATGATTCCATTCACATTTTTTCTTCAAATGGAGTGTATGGATTCTTGGACAAGGAGAATATTGTTCACAATTTTCCTTTTTTGGATGAAGCCCCCCTAATTTTCCAAGACTATTTTGGAGATAACTAGAATAATATATAAATTGATATACTCTTTTCAGGGATACAATTTTATATTAGTGTAGCTACTACTCCTAAATACGATACAATTCATAACTCTAGAGGGTAAACATGTGCTCTGGTTGCATAAAATATTTGTATTATATAGCTCTCCATTCGTCATATATCTCATTATTTGCATACAATGTGGAAGACTCTTGCGAAGCTTGCTAGTCGGCTAGGGATATTGGAGTACCCAGTTCATATAGGTTGTTGGCTATTCTTTCAGTGTCTGAGATATTCCTTAGCACTAGCCCCACGTTTTCTGTAGCTTGACCAATTGTGAATAATAGAGGTGGACAAAGCAATCGATAGTTCTTCCAGTGAAGAAAGAAGGAATGGTCGGACAATGTGAACCCATGCCTTGAAGTTGAAATGGAAACACTTGAAAAGAAAACTAATCACTGGAGGTTCAAGATCTCTGTTATGAATTGAACCCGCACAAAAGGGGTTCTAAAACAAGAGAAAACCCAAAGAAGAAGCATACCTCAAGATAAATATAGGCTTCCAGGTGCAAGCAGAGCTAATATTTGAAGGCTAAAAGGCTAGTGAGATAATGATTATCATATCCAAAGACAACCATCTGATTGACGATTGTTGAAGCACATTTCCAGAAGGGATTAGGTGCCAACAAATGTAATCCCATGGAAAAACACAGGGTGAAGATAATATATATAAGAGAAATGTATTCATGTATGAAAAATGAACACTAAAGTAGGTCAATGGGACTGTTGGGAACAATGATGTCTATACAAAGTAGGAGTGCTAAAGTGGCTCCTATGTAAAAGCAAGAAGTATGAAGAAAATAAGAATAGAAGTCAAATCTAAAACCTAGAAAGCCAACTCCAAACATGGAGAGGTGATCCATGTGAGAGATGTACAAGGTGAGTGGACCTAGAGTCTATGGTGCTAGTGATACGAGAGTACCTTGGTAAATTGAAACCATATATCCTAACATTTGAGGCCAAATGGAGAAAGCTCAAAATATATGTATGTTTAGAAGAAGAATCAGAAGAGGGGTTGGAATGAGAGTTACATTGTTGTTTGGAAGGAAAAACACATCGTTGTGGTCTAGAAGATATCATTTGGTGATTGTTCTGTCTGCTATTATGAATTTTGGTCCTACTAGCACATAAATTTGCAGTAGCAAATTTGGTCATTTTGCAACGCTATGGTCCATTTTGCAGTGCCAGTGAATTAGGAGATTTCGCAACGCCAACTTCATCAATGCCAGTTTAAAAAACTTCAAATTTGGCTAATAAAATTGGTTTTTAAAGCCAATTTTGGCTCTCAAGTCTCTATGCAAGGTACTAGTGATTTTGTCAAAAAAATATTGGGCCCGAAGGCCCAATATCCAAGTTAAGCCTTGAGCTATCAAGAATTTAATCCAAATTTCGAGCCAAGCACCTAACACAACACACAACTCAACACTAAATCCAATTCTCAAAACCAAGTGCTAAGCCATGGAGGAGGAGCCCACAAGGGGCGTGTCTAAGTGCACTACGCGTCAAGGAAAAGTGAGGATATTGGTATATAAAAATAGTTGTAAATTTTATTACACCATTGATGTGGGATATATCCCACTGCATAAATAAAAACACAACATTGTCCAAAAGCAAATGACACCAGGTGTTGATGTTAACACTCTAGGTGTTGAGTCAATTCTTCAAATTCCCAACTCTTGAACAATAAATGGAAAAATGCAAACTCTTATTACGAAATGCCAAGAAGTAAATGGTGTGTGCAAGTGTCGATGCAAGCAATTAAGGGTCTCCTTGACTGCCAAGTTGTAGAATGAGGAGGGAGTTTTTAGAGATGGAAGGTGTATTGATGGAGTGTGGATGAAGACGGATTATTCTTTTCCATTTCAAATGCTTTTGTAATTTTAGAGAAAGATACATATCTCAAGTTCGTAGTTGAGCATGTGATTGAAGACAACAAACAAATGTTTGAATGCATCATACACAAGCATTACACACCCTAGGGAATATCAAATGCGTTGTCAAAGGGATGCTCTGTAGGTGTAACAAAGAAGATTAGTGATTTGTTTTTCTTCATGCTTGTGTTGCTTTCTCCAAAACCTTGAGTGTCAGTGATCCATCTCAAGTGATAAAAACATGTAAAGAGACTTACAGTTACCTGGACGAGATGATTATGGAGGGTTTTGATTGCCATGACAATTCGTGTTTGTATTTTTATTTTTTATCCATCACAAGTAGTGCCATCAAATACCAAAGAACCTGCAAATTATCAAGAATATCTCAGTGTCATGACTGCCTTCTTGGTCAAATAAATTCGGCCTAGTGGTTTGTGTATCCAATGCATAGTTTTGAACACATTAATGGGCACAAAATAAACACAAGGCACCATGTGGAAAGAGATAGTCACAATGTGTTTAGTTCATCAACAACGCACACACATAAGGTACTTGATGCATTCCCATGCCTCAGGTGTAAGTTCTAGTGATTTTTCTTAATGCGCCCAATGGAGGTTAATAACCAACACTCTCAATAAAGGCACATGATGTAGAAGTTTATGTTATAACATGCAATCTACTGGAAATGCATCATATTAGGACATATTTATTGAATGCTTTCATCGAGAGGTGACAAGGGAAATTTTGGCATCATCCTAGTCTAGTTTAAGATGCACTCATTAAAGTAGATTTTAGGTTGAGGTGAAAGTAGATGATGATTACAAGTTCTTGACTTCTTCCTCCAATCCGCTAACTTGTAGAGGTTTTACTTTGGGAGTAAATTGGAGAATGCATCCAAGGAGTCTCCTAATACAAAGTACAACATTATGGAATGAACACTTCTGTAGAGGTGTGGGAAGTCTAGGTCACAAAGACAATAGAATCTTCCTATGGACAATTTGACCCAATTTCATATCTATCAGATACAGAGCTCATGAAGTCTTGTAGAATTTGTAATGATTTTGTGATTTAATATTTGAAACTCTTGGTTATCTTTGAGATAAAATTGATAAGAGGAAGAGTATCATGTAATAATGCTTGTTTTGTTCATTTTTGGGATATTTACAAATTAAAAATCTCCAAATATCACCAGGACTTGGCAGCCAAATCCCAAACATTTGTCGAAGTAATTAGATACACAGGTGGAAGAAAGGAGATAAACATCAACAATTTCTTTTTTTCTAGCAGAAGTGGGACACTTATCCTCTTATTTTTCGAGCCCTCTCAAGAAAGTTATCTTCATTCTATTTTTAGGAGATTCGTTCCACAAATGAAGGCAGTAATTTAGCTAATCCTGGGCATCGAGTTCACCAACTCTAGATTTGCAGGACATATGTGGCAGAGTATCCTTGGTTTTAGGAACATAATTAGTGGGAAAAACTTATCTCAAAGACACTTGACCAGAGGAAAGATGAGTGGAAGAAAGAATTGGACACTTGACAACAGTTATCTCCAGCCAACAAATCCACCAACTTTCAATAGCTCAAGATTATTGCGACCAATTCTAGTTTTAGTTTTATTTTAATTGTTTTTCTTTCCAGGGAACAAGGAGGAGATAGTTATTATTTTTATTATTTAAGAAAGCATTTTGTAATGGATATGGGTTCAGTATAGACTTGAGAGGAGCTCGAGAGAGCCGAGGGGCTCAACATTCGGGTTAAGACACACTTGTAAGTTTTTAAGTTTATGAATATATGCTATATATCTTGATTTGAGTTTCTACTGTTTCTCAGGAATCAATTGTTTTTCCTATGTGATCAACTATTTTCTCTCTTGATTAAATGTAATGAGTTCTTACACCTGATGTATTAGGAACTCTTGTATTTCAGATTCATGAGTAATAAAAGATTTGCTGCAAATGACTATCTTACATTTATTATATTTAATCACCTTAATTTGGTGTTGGGACTAATTTCCAGTTATTAAATATTCTATTGTGTGTGTGTGTGAATTAATCC
Organism: Picea engelmannii; assembly: GCA_009831015.1. Classification (NCBI taxonomy): domain Eukaryota; kingdom Viridiplantae; phylum Streptophyta; class Pinopsida; order Pinales; family Pinaceae; genus Picea; species Picea engelmannii. The sequence continues at coordinate 1,152,700 of ML781783.1, read as the reverse complement.
TGATGTGAGATTTATAGATTCATATATGTTTCCTTCATATATTATATTCTTCAAACCTTGGATTATTGAGTATTGGACACAATTTACTTATTTGCGAGAGTATAGTTTGTTTTCGGAGGAACTTGTTATGTTGACTCCATGCCCAATGATATGGAGTTCATTGATTGTCAGTGAGACTGCTTCCCTCTCCCTTTCTCATAAATTCTTGTCGATCCATATAAGCATAAACCAAATTTATCATTCATATCTAAATGGGTACTAGGCTTATCCTCTAGCAGTTTGAGGGTAACTTCTAGTACTATCATTTTTGGTGTCGCTGTCGGGGAGCAAAGACACGAAGATATCTTCCCTGGGAGAATGAAAATGAGCATAGATCCAGTCTTTGATGGTGAACAAGAGCTGGTTACATAGTTTGGACTACAATCATTCCCCGACGACTCCACTTCGTGAAAGAACAATCTGCTGGAAACACTTACAGTTCAGATTTTCAAATGCAACGGAAGTTATTCTGGCTCGAAGGTATGCATTTTGTGACTTCTCTTATATACACAACTTTCCAAATCTTTTACCTGATAGAGAAGTATGGGAACCTTGCCTTCCGAGGTTTGGGGGAAACGAGAATGATCATCTTGGTGAGCACATGTTGTATTTTCATGAGTGTATGCATAGGATAAATATTGATCATGAGGATGTTCTTATTAAAATGTTCAGATTACCTTGGAAGGACATGCTCGGGAGTGGTGTAGAAACCTCCCTGTTGCTAGCATTCATTCATTGAAATATTTTCATACCGCTTTCAATTGTTACTGCAAACAAAATTATCGTGTTAATCTCCTATATGAAGAATTTTTTATGGAGTTTTGCCTTTTATATAAAAAATCTGCCAACCTTAAAGATCGGGATATTTGTAATCAAGAAATTGTTGGGGAAGAAATTGGTCCTGATGATCTTCAACAGGTTTCCTATGCTTTTCAAAATGATGTGCTTTCTCAAGAAACTGAAGTTGAAATAGATGAGAAGATCCCTGACCTGTTTCTTGCCGACAATCTTCTTATTTTTGATCAACATGAGGGTGTGTTTAATCGAGTGGAAGTTCCTTTTGAAGTCAATAAAATCAACCTACAACAATCTTCAGTTTTCCAAGAAAATGGAATTGACAGTAGTAATATAACAAAAAATATTCATAAACAATTCAATTATAAGTCCGAGCAGGGTGATGAAGCTTTTATTAGTGTATTTCCTTTTGTTTCTCATCACCCTGTGGCAAGATTCATGGAGATGCATTGGATTCATCATTTTTATATTTTTGACTTTATAAAAGATGATTTTCATAACTGTAAGAAGGGATTGTTATTTCATGCATGTTCCTATTCTTTAGTGTCTTTAACTATATATATGCTCAAAGGTGAAAGAAAAATGCAGTTTTTAAACTAGATCCTTGTATGGCTTCCTTGGAAGCATGACTTCACTTTAGAAAAGAACAGTTTTAAAGTAGGAGTAGGATGAATAAGCTCGACACTCGAGAATTTGGTTTGCAGTTGTTTTCAGTTTTCATTGAGTGTTTTTCAGTTTTCAATAAATGATCAGAGGTGCTCTCAAGGCATGAACAACTCTCAAGGCATAAAAAAGGATACAAATTGTAGAGATGGAATGGACAAAGGCACTGGAATGTCTATAAGTTCTTATTATCTCGCAATGAGCATGTCATCCCCCATGGAGCCTAGTTAGCACATAAATTTGCAGTAGAAAATTTGGTCATTTTGTAGTATTATGGTCCATTTTGTAGCACCGATGAATTAGGATGTTTCGCAGTGCCAACTTCATCAACTTCAGTTTCAAAAATCTTCAAATTTGCCTAATAAAATTGGTTTTTAAAGCCAATTTTGGCTCTCGAGTCTCTGTGCAGGGTACTAGTGATTTTATCAAAAAATTATTGGCCCCGAAGGCTCAATCTCCAAGTTAAGCCTTGAACTATCAATTATTTAAGCCAAATGTCGAGCCAAGCATCTAACACAACACACAACTCAACACTAAAGCCATGGAGGAGGAGCCCACAAGGGGCAAGTCTAAGTGCACTACGCGTCAAGGAAAAGTGACGATATTGGTATATAAAAAATGTTATCACATAGAATGTGAAGGGGGTTAAAAACACCTTGGTTTTGCTTTATTTTGAGTAAAAAATCAAATGTATTTGCTGCCAACTCACCAGGAGAGTTTGTTGCGTACTCATGATTACCTCATGCATTCATTTGTCATCATTACAGTTAAGAAACATGTCAAAGGAGATTTTATGGTTTTCAACGCCCCCATTTAATTAATTTTTCAAGGATTATGTCCCAGAATTTCTAACAATCTCCTTGAAGTGCACCATTGATTTTGAATTTGGTGCTGCAAACTTAGCACTGCGAACTGGCGTTGAAGAGGATCATTGAGTTTGGATAACTTGAAAACATATCAACTCAAGTCTACAAGCATCAACATCAAAACCAGGTTCATTAGGTATTCCTTGATGGTCTTCATGTTGTTTAAAAGGTTGAAAGAAGGTTTTATGATGCTTTATCTATTGGCACTACGAACTGTTCAAACTCTTTTGCTTCCAACCTTCAAACCTATTTTCATGGCACCTTGGATTCTGCTCACTAGTCCATAATATTACCTTGATCTCAATACATCTTATCCTCTACAAATAAGGCATCTGTCCCACTAAAAACCTCAGCGTTGTGAACTGGTTGTTTAACTCTGCATCATTAGCGCGCACTGGGAACTTGGTGTTGTGAACCCTCTGTTCCGGGATTGTTCAAACCCTATTTTTCTGAATCATTTTAAAGTGTAATATTAAGCAATTGAATGATACCCTTATCAAAATTGAGGTGAGTGGTCAATCATTTGCATAACCTAGCCTAAAATTGCATACTTGATTAGTGTTGCAAACTGATATATATGCTGCTGAAACCCTGTTATTAGCAAGAAGCTTCAATTGTCTTCCTTTCATTACAAATCTCAATGGCTATTACATTATCCCTTATATTTGAAGTGTGATATATCTTATACCATTGATGTGCATAGAGTGATGTATACAAAGCTTTGACAAGGTGAACTTTAGGAAAAATAGGTATGTCATTGAAACCCTGAATTCCCGTGTACTCTATTTTCACACTCCTAGTTGTCATAACAAATTACAAAAAGTGTTCTTTCAACAGTGGTTATGGAAAGTCAACAAAAGAAAAAGACTCACAAGAGAGGGGAGATTGTGAGGACTGAACCTTATGATATGCATCTCCTTAAGTTTGAACCATTGTCCAAAGAAGCTTTTCAGAGGGTAGGTTGTCTAAATTTCTATCAAAAGATGCAGAGATGACATCCTGAAGTGGTAAAGAGAAACTTAGACATGCTGGCCAAGGTTGCTACCAGAAGAAGCTCCAGAACTAGAAGATAAAGACATTGATCTTCCGAAAACCAACATCAATTTTGGTCAAAGTTTCTGTTATATGCATGTACAACATTTTGGGTGATGGCTATGAGTTTTGAACCATAACTATCAGTTTTGGTGTTTTTCCTTTAGTCATACATCAGGATAATGAAGTTTTGCAACATATATGGACACCTAGTATAATTTTTAAGATGTTAAAACTTTGGAAAGAGTGAAACATGCTGCTACAAAAAAGTTCGCAGCGTGTGGACTCACTGGTGTTGCAAATTGATAATTTATGAAAGTTTGTAAGCAATTAGCACACAACAAAGTCATGTTTTGATCATAACTTTTGAATGCCAATATGGGTTCCTCTGCAATTTGGTTTGGAGGGGAAAATTGATGTTTTTGACTTGCTGACAAAACATAAGCCCGACCCATTCCTTATTTTTGGAGAAAAGATAAAAACATCACCTACAATAAAGTTCGCAACGCATGTTGTCAAAGGCACTGCGAACTCTAACAGTCTCACAAATTCGAGCTATGGGAGGGATGCTAGCTGTCAGGGAAGGTTCGAATGGAGTCCTAAGAGTTAGTTGGACATGAGGGACATGTGTTCCATCTCTATATCAAGCAGCATGACCTATTTCAAAAGGAATTTATGACAATGGACAAAATCCAAAAAAATAGGAATTTGTTATGTTTTTGTTGGAATCTTTTGTAACATACTCCTAAATGGAGGAGAATCCTATGCAGCTCCTTGGTTTCAACCTCCTTAGATTAGAGATATACCATTCACTATATATGAAGTGGATTTTGATAAGGAAAGGGTTGGATTCATGATCCAAAAGAGGAGAGAGCTGGAGGAGTAGTTTAGTTGCTCATTTGTAAGCCTGAGGGCCTGTTGGTAATGACATTTTCTTCTATTAAAGATTCATGAGAATTTTTATCATATTTTATTCTTTGTTTTCCATTTCTATTTTCATCTTCTTGTTTGAATATATTGCAGGTTTTGAGGATCATATTTTCCATTGATTGATGCATTCATGAATAACAGAGAATCTGTTGTAGCTTTCCCATTAAATCATTGTTTATTGTTTAACCAATCTTTAATATGTTTGCAGAAAGGATATTTGTACAATGGATGTTCTTCAATTTGTCATATTCACTATGCTTCTACTCATCAATATATATCCCTTTTTTCTAGTATACAGTTTGATTGCCTTTGATCTGTAGGATGTTATGACTCCATGCCCAATGGATTGCATCTACAGATAGTTTGATGTCCTCTCCCTTTATTTCACAATCTTGTTGATCCACCTACTCAAACCAATTCAATTCATTTATATTATGATGGGTACTAGGATTAAACCTACAACAGTATAGGTGTGACTTCTAGTCCTAACAAAAACAATTGAAAATTTTCTTACACCATTGATGTGGGATATATCCCACTGCGTAAATATAAAACACAACATTATCCAAAACCAAATGACACTAGGTGTCAATGTTAACACTCCAAGTGTTGAGTCAATTCTTCAAATGCCCAACCATTGAAAAACAAAGCCAAAATGCAAACTCTTATTACAAAATGCCAAGAAGTAAACGATGTGCGCAAGTGTCGATGCAAGCAATAAAGTGTCTCCTTGATCGCCAAGTTATAGAATGAGGAGGGTGTTTTAAGAGATGGAAGGTGTATTGATGGAGTGTGGATGAAGACGACTTATTATTTTCCATTTCAACTGCTTCTATAATTTTATAGGAAGATACATATCTCAAGTTCACAGCCGAGCATGTGATTGAAGACTACAAACAAATATTTGAATGTAGCGTACACAAGCGTTACGAGCCCCAAGGAATATAAAATGCATTGTCAAAGGGATCCTCTGCAGGTGTAACAAAGCAGATTAATGATTTGTTTTTCTTCATGCTTGATAGCTTGTGTTGCTTGCTCCAAAACCTCGAGTGTCAATGATCCAACTCAAGTGATAGAAACATGTAAAGAGGTTTATAGTTACCTGGACGAGATGATTATGGAGTGTTTTGAATGCCATGATGATTCATGTTTGTATTTTGATTTTTTATCCAGCACATGTAGTGCCATCAAATACTGAAGCACCTACAAATTATCAAGAATATATTAGTGTCATGATTGCCCTCTTGGTCAAATAAATTCGTCCGGGTGGTTTGTGTATCTAGTGCAGAGTTTTTAACACATTAATGGGAGAAAATTAATCACAAGGCGCCATGTGGAAAGAGATAGTCACAATGTGTTTAGTTCATCGAAAACACACACACATAAGGTACCTGATGAATTCACATGCCTCATGTGTAAGTTCTAGTGATTTTTTTAATGCACTTGATGGAGGATAATAACCAACACTCTCAATAAAGGCACATGATGGATATGTTTATGTTATAGCATGAAATCTACTGGAAATGCATCATATCATGACATATTTATTGAACGCTTTCATCGAGAGATGACAAGTGAAATTTTGGCATCATCCTAGTCTGGTTTAATATGCACTCATTAAAGTAGATTTTAGGTTGAGGTGAAAGAAGATGATGATTACAAGTTCTTGACTTCTTCCTCGAGTCCGCTAACTTGCAGAGTTTTTACTTTGGGAGTAAATTGGAGAATGCAACCAAGGAGTCTCCTAATACAAAGTAAAACATTCTGGAATGAACACTTCTGTAGAGGTGTGGGAAGTCTAGGTCACAAAGACAATAGAATCTTCCTATGGACAATTTGACCCAATTTCATATCTATCAGATACAAAGCTCATGAAGTCTTGTAGAATTTGTAATGATTCTATGATTTAATATTTGAAGCACTTGGTTATCTTTGAGATAAAATTGATAAGAGGAAGAGTATCAGGTAATAATTCTTGTTTTGTTAATTTTTGGTATATTCACAAATTAAAAATCTCCAAATATCACCAAGACCTGGTATCCAAATCCCAAACATCTATCGAAGTAATCAGATACACAGGTGGTAGCAAGGAGATAAACATCAACAAATTCTTATTTCTAGCAGATGTGGGACACTTATCCTCTTATGTGTTGAGCCCTCTCAAGCAAGTTATCTTCATTCTATTTTTAGGAGATCTATTCCACAAATGAAGGCAACAATTTAACTAATCCTGGGCATCGAGTTCACCAACTTCAGATTTGCAGGACATATGTGGCAGAGTATCCCTAATTTTAGGAACATAATTAGTGGGAAAAACATATCTCAAAGACACTTGACCAGAGGAAAAACAAGTGGAAACAAGAATTGGACACTTGACAACATTTATCTCCAGCCAACAAATCCACCATCTTTCAACAACTCGAGATTATTGCGACCAATTCTAGCTTTAGTTTTATTTTAATTGTTTTTCTTTCAAGGGAACAAGGAGGAGATGGTTATTATTTTTATTATTTAAGAAAGCATTTTGTAATGGATAGGGGTTCAGTCTAGACTTGAGAGGAGCTCGAGAGAGATGAGGGGATCAACCTTGGGGTTAAGAGACTCTTGTAAGTTTTTAAGTTTTTGAATATATGCTATATATCTTGATCCGAGTTTCAACTGTGTCTCAGGAATCAATTGTTGTTCCTATGTTATCATCTATTTTATCTCTTGATTAAATGTAATGAGTTCTTATCTTGATGTCTTAGGAACTCTTGTATTTCAGATTCATGAGTAGTAAAAGATTTGCTTCAAATGCATGTCTTACATTTATTATATTTAATCACCTTAATTTGGTGTTGGGACTGATTTCCAATTATTGAATATTCTTCTATGTGTGTGTGAATTAAGCCTAATGTGAGATTTTGACATTCATATATGTTTCCTTCATATCTTGTATTCTCTCTTCAAACCTTGGATTATTCAGTATTGGACACAATTTCCTTATTTGCAAGAGTATAGTTTGTTTTCAGAGGAACTTGTTGTGTTGACTCCATGCCCAATGATATAGAGTTCATTGTTTTGCAGTGAGACTATTTCCCTCTCCCTTTCTCGTACATTCTTGTTGACCCATCTAAGCATAAACCATATTTATCATTCATATCTAAATGGGTACTGGGCTTATCCTTTAGTAGTATGAGGGTAACTTCTAGTACTAACAGGTCCAACGACTTCACTGGTGTCTCACTAAGGTAGAAATAGTGCCCCATGTCCACAAAAAAATTTAGGGGCTATATATCAACCATGGGATATTTTTCCATGCTTTTTCCCAAAAGATGATTCCCAAATTTACATTTTTTTCTAAAAATGATTTGCCCAAATTTTATAAAATAATTTTTTTTACTTGAGAAATAGCCCAAATTTTATAGAAACTATATAAAATCCTTAGAAATTTGAATATTTTTATAAAAATACAACCAAACATTTTATAGTTTTCATATTAAGAACTAGTAATATTCACCAAGGTTTCTATAGTTTGAGATAAATTTCCATCATTAAAATTATCTATGCTCGTGTCCTCACTGATATGGGGTCATCTATATCCATCCACTGCTTGGTGCCCCTAGTTTGGAGAACCATAAAAAAGAAGTGATCTTCTGGGTCAGAGCTATTCTTGGATGTGGGTGTCGTTGGAGGATAGAAGAATGGAGATGGAGGGCCTCCTCCATGTATAAAACCAAGCATCTTTGGTCAAGGTCTGTAAAGAAACTATCAAGCATCTATATCTCTCTAAAAATACAGTGGAATTTTCCTTGTATCTCATAGTAAACTGGGAAACGACCGGTGAAGTGGTACTTAGTCTCAACCTATCGGAGATGGCACAGTTGGAAGATCGTGTCTGATCAATGAATCTGTTGGTAAGTGTCAATCCATAGTCCATGAGAGCCAACTATTAACTATCCCAGGGGGATATGAAGAGCATGCATCCAATGTCGAAGTGTGTGATGGGGCTGAACAATGAGTCCATCCCTCATAGACATGAAGTTATCAACGTAAAATACCATGTTCAAATGTAACCCACCCTGAGGGTTTATCCATAATCCAAGTGACCAATACAAATTGTATGCAGATATCTTCTCTGATGATTTTGTTCATCCCTTATCTAGTATGTAAGAGGTGGTCAAGTGCATCAAGGGAATATCTAAATGAAGGGATTTGGTCCATTGTAATACCAATAGATGCCAAGAGATTCAAGACTCTGTCATACCAACGCTGAGAAAGAACTAAAGAAATAGCCGATATAATAGAATATGATGAGAAATATGCCAAGTATGAATACTAGTCTTGTCCCTTCATTGTATTAGTGAAACTATGAAGGCAGTGCAGGTGTGACATGAAACCAAACATTGTCTCAATTCGAAAGGGCCAAGCACCAAAATCTGCAAGAATGACGGGCTGAGGGACTGTCTACTTGCATTTGTTGATGCGGTGAAGGAGGATGATCTATACTCTATCAGTTGAAGAAAGATCAAACTCTAGTAAAACATGTCCCCAAACCTTAGAATAATACAAAATTTTGGACCAGATAAGAGTATCCATGAGTGACATCTTGGATGATATGCCTAAAAATGCTTCCCAAAACACTGTCCCTCAAGAAAAAAAAGTTACTAACTTAACAATATCTCTCTAGAGTTATCATTGTTTTAGAGGTTACATTTAATGTCTATTTTAACATCTGAATAAAAAGGTGGCGCTACTGGTAGCACCCTTTTTGGGTGTGGCTAAAATCCTATCTTGTTTGAATATGGGGGAGGGCGATTCCTAGAATTTCCCATCCCTCCTTCCCCCTTTCCACACACCACAATGGCCCCTCCCTCGTCCCCACCCACTTGCAATCCCCAACCCTCCCCCTCCACATTGCTCATCAACCACCCCAATAGTGGCGGGTTCAAACCCATTACTGTTGGGGTAGCTTTCCAATGATGCGGGGGTTGGGAGGGGAGGGGAGGGGTTATTGTAGTGCACACAGAGAGGGAAGGGGGAAAGGGTGATTCTCACGCTCCCCCAAATTCAAACATGTCGCTACTAGGGTGGCATGCAAGCAATACGACGGAGGAAGGGGCCATTACAGTGTGCTTAGAGGGGGAAGCGGAGGATGGATGATTTCAGGAATCTCCCTCCTGCCCCCCAACTTTGCTGATTGACATTAATTTTTTAAGTTTTTCTTTTTTTATTTGATTTTTTTTATTAGTTTGGTTTTTAAATTTTGTTTGTATATATATATATATATA
>ML781783.1:1129105-1142985 GCA_009831015.1 Picea engelmannii | reverse complement strand
TTGTCGAGGGTCCAAAAAAGAAAATATCGGAAACATCGGGAAAAATATCAAAAAATGTCAACAAAACTAACATATCAAAAAATATCGAGAAAATATCGTTGGCCCTCCAAACTATGATAATATCGTGATGTTGGATATAATATCACAAAGTTGGTAACATTGATTGTTGGACACATAATTCTTGGGATTGTTTTATTGTAACTATAATGTAAATATGAAGAGTCTTAGGTGATAGGAATGGTCACCCATTGGGGAAGACCAAGAGTCATTTACTTATGTATATATGCATCTATCATACTAATGCAAAGGACATCAAGTGTGGAGTTATCTTTTCCACCATCCCGGCCTGATAGTGGTATCAGATCCTGGCCTAACTCCATGAATAGATTTCTTGGCATTCTAAAATGCCTTTGTTGGCGATTCTCTTCCTTCCGCCTTCTATGTCTGCTAGTATACCTAGCACACTCCTTCTCTGATATATTCTCAACCTCTGCAGGATATCCCTCCATTCTCTGTCATGAGTTAAACCAAACTCTACCATTAAAACCCTAATTTTTGAAACTAAACCCTAATTTATCTCTAATCTCTCACTCTTGGTGTTTGTGTCTCCTTTCACATGACTTCTGGTTCCAATGTAAAGAGATCCTCTCATGATCACACCCACAAAGCATTAAATCAACCATTAGGTATCCGACTATTCCCATTTCCTCTCACGCAACCTCCATCACCTTACAGTCTTGGACAATGGCGATCAGGGTGAAATATTGTGACCTTATTAAAATCGCGACCTCATGGACCTGATACGAGTCTTGGTAAAGCTTCTTGGGATGGTAATGGTCTCCATATTAGATGTAGCGCTATTTTTTGTGGGTATCTACTCTCTCTCTCGTTCCAAACAATCGAACCACTCAAACCCTAAAATCGAACATTCTTCTATCCAAAACCCTAATTCACATTGGTAAGAGGAAAGATTATGGAACTGGATTCCATCTTGGTAACGAGAGCTCACTTTTGTGATAAGAAGCATGTCAATTTATCCAGAGATGTTCAAGTATTATGCACTTTTGGGCACCTTTTAGTAGGAATACTAAGAGGTAGTTTGATACCAACAACACTCCGTTGAGACTCTCAAGGACTCACAGGATGATATAAATCCATGTTTGTTGAGTCTCAAGGGGATTTTTCCATCGCATGATTATGGGAATGCACGAGATTCCTCATGCAAACACCAATTACCATATTTTTGTTTGTAGTTATTTAAGTTATATCCTATGACTATTGATGAATATGGTCAGACCTCATTCTTTTACCCATCATGGGCGTGAAGTTAAAAAGTATATTTCATTGTATTTAGCATGATTCTCCATATTAAATATCTATTCATGCTCAAGCACATTGCAAAAAAAAATGTGTAACTTCTTCCACGTCGCATGTAAAAGCATGTAGCATGTTGTTTATTGGATCGAAAATATTATCTAATTGTCTTTTACAAATTTTCTCAGGAATGGTGAAGTTATAGGTCTAGTATACTGATCTTTACACATTTCCAAGGTTTTGGACACATAACTTGTTAATGTTTTGGCCAAGACTTGTGAAAGATGCATAATATTAACCATTGTCTAGTAGTCTTTCTCACCTGCTAGCTGTCTTTACGACCTCACTTTGTGCTGGTGTGTTCTTTGTGCAAACATGATGCTTCACTTACACATAGTTTGAATCCCAAGATTTGAATTGTCGTACTTCTATTCTCTTGGCATGGGTTTTGGAAGCATTTCCTTTAATGTGAAACATGAAGGTAGTAAGAAATGACATAGAAAGAAAAATATTAGAGGTAAAGGGGCTAGCATAAACCCCAAGAAAAATTCAACCTTCATTGTACTCGTTGCGAAATGAATGGGTCACATGAAGCCACCAATTGCAGAGTTCCATGGTAGAATATCAAAGAAGAAAGACAGAGTAAGAAAGAAGACAAATATAGAACTTCAAGACCAACAAAAGGTAAAGAACCTATTCATTATGTTGTTTTCTATTCAATATCGGAGTAACTGAAGATCTATTTAATACTTCATTTGCTTCTTGGGGAGATGCATGGATTCTTGACATGGGAACGACTTCCCACATGAAATTTCAAATAGATTTCTTTGAAGACTTCAACGCCAATGTAGATGGTGTAGTGTACTTTGCAGATAGATAAAGTCTTAATCCTTCGAGAATGGGCACCATCATGCTTAAGTTGCATGGACTCTTGGATTTTCTTCTGCACAATGTACTCTATCTTCCTGAGTTGCAAAGAAACTCATTTCCCCTTATGCACATCAAATAGCAAGGACACTTTGTTCATATGATCAGTGACAAAGTTGAGATAAGGAAGGATTCTGACAACATATTTGTCATGACTGGATTGGAAGATGGAAGACTGTTGAATGGGACATCTACCCATACACACACTGCTTCATACCTCTCTCATCACGACTCGGGTGTAATTCCATCCAGTCTTTTGTGACATGCTAGATTTGGCCATATTAATTATAACAATCTTCGTTTGTTGAGAAATAATGGTGTTTCTAGATTGTCTACTATTCCTAGAAAATTGAAGTAATGTGATGCTTGCATCCTTGGAAAAAATAACAAACAACCCTTTCATGATTCCACTTCCAGAGCATGTATAAAGCTTGAATTGATTCATTTTTATTTGTGAGGCTCTATGCCTTTTCCTTCTGCAAATGGAAACAAATATATCATGACTTTTATTGATGATTACACCATAATGTGTTGGGTGTACTTGCTGAAAGATAAATCAAAAGATTTTGAAACTTGTAAAAATTTTCATGTATGGATTCAAAATGAAGCTCAGTCTTGTATTGACACTCTTCACACTGATAATGGAAGAGAATATACTTCTAATGAATTTGAAAGCTACCTTCACCAACATGGGATCAAACATCAAACCACAATTTCAGACAATCCCCAACAAAATGGTGTGGCTGATTGAATGAACGAGACACTCCTAAATATGGTTCTTTCCATGATGTTTTTCAAGAATGTAAAATTGATGTTTTGGGCTAATGCAGTTCTATGTGCAGTTTATGTCAAAAAAGGTGTCCATCTCATGCTCTTAAAAATGAGATTCTGTATGAAATGTGGTATGGACACATTACTTTTGTGAGGCATCTTAGGGTCTTTGGTTCCACCTACTATGCCTTGATTCCTAAGGAGCAAAGAAGCAAACTTGATGAAAGGAGTCATAAGTGCATCTTCTTGGGGTACTCACATACTACCAAGGGGTATTTTCATTATGCTAATACAAACAAGAAGTTCATCCTTTCCAGCGATGTGATCTTTCTTGAATCCACCAAGAAATACAAAATTGTTAAGAGGCATCTTGATCATTAGGATATATTCACTTGTGTAAAGACACATCATGAATTTGATGACATGATTCCACATCTTGAAAGGGGGATCCCTATCATGGGTCAGTCTCTAGAATGTCCTTTTGAAGTACCATCTTCCCCTCCTGAAGAAGTTCTTGCCACTTCATTAGAACTTGAAGTTCAATTGGATGATGTGATCAAGAAGATAGAAAAGTTGAGGATTAATGAGAAGTCAACACCATCTCAATCAACCGAGCAACCTAGACCATCTCATAAATGTCCACCAAAATGGCTCACAAAAAAACTTGAAATTTTTTATCCTGATGAGATCAGAAAGACATGAACCATATTGCCCTCAAAACAATATGGAGGTAATGTAGATAATTCAAACTTAGGTGATGTATATGACATGGATGTTTTATATGATTGTGAGTTGAATTTATCTACTAACCATGAACCGACTTCTTTTAAAGAAGACAATTCTCATGATGAATGGAAGGAATTCATGCAGAAGGAACATGATGCTCTCATCAAGAATGGGACTTGGAAGTTGGTAGATCCTCCATATGGAACCAAATCGATTGGTGCAAGTGGGTATTCAAGAACAAGTACAGATCAAATGGATCACTTGAAAAGAACAAAGCAAGGATAGTGGAAAAATGATTTGCACAGAAAAAAGGTGTTCATTCTAAGGAGAATTCCCCCCCCACAACAAAATGGGCTACCATCCACACTCTATTTTCCATGACAACACAAAATGGATGAAAAATTCATCAAATGGATATGAAGACTTCTTTCTTGAATGGAGACTTGAAAGATAATGTTTTCATTTCTCGACCAGGAGAATTTGTTGTGAAGGGACAAGAACATAAGGTATGCAAGATCATCAATTCCTTATATGGCTTGAAACAAGCATCATGATCATGGTATGAAAAGTTAATCGGGCATATTTTGAAATTAAATTTGAAGCATTTCAATCTTGATGATGGAACTTTGTTTGTCAAGAAAGTTGGAAAAACTGTTGTATATCTTGTAGTATATGTAGATGATCCGTTCTTAATAGGGAACAATGAGAACTACATTACATCCATAAAGAAATAGTTGAAGAAAGGATTTGAGATGGAAGATTTGGGACATCTTCAATACTATTTGGGCATTGAAGTGATACAAAATCCAAAGTTCATATTCATCTCTCAGAAGAAGTACATTGGTGAAATATTGAACAAGTTTGGCATGATTAAGTGCAATCATGTTTCTACTCCAATGGAATGGAATTTGAAACTCACGTCAAAATAAGGAAATGAATTTGAGAATGCAACCAAGTATAGACAACTTGTAGGAAGTCTTATCTATCTTACTACCACCATGCCAGACATTTCATTTGTTGTTGGGATTCTTTCCAGGTTCATGCAAAAGCCTTATGAAGGACATTGGTTTGCTGCAAAAAGAGTTCTAAAATACTTAAAAGGAACTCAATATTTTGGACTCAAGTACTCTAAGGTAGATGCATTCAACCTGATTGGATATTTAGATTCATAATTTGTCGGGGACAAGGAAAATGGAGTATCAAATTTAGACTATCTCATGAGTCTTGGATCAATAGTTGTCTCCTAGAGATCACACAGACAATTAGTTTCAACATATTCCACAATAGAGGTGGAATATGTGGCATTTGCAGAAGCAACAAAGGAGATTGTGTGGCTCATGGAAATACTTGAATATTTGTAGGAGAAACAAGTGAATTCTACTCCTCTTCTAGTTGAAACTACTTCTGCAATCAAGTTGGCCAAGCATCCTAGATTCCATGATCGAACAAAACACATCGACACAAAGTATCACTTGATTCGATATCATGTAGAGGCCAAGAAAATTCACTTGAGACATTGTTCCACAAATGAGCAAATTGTAGACATCTTCACCAAAGCACTTGGAAGAGAAAATTTTGAGAAGTTCAGAATGATGCTTGGACTCACACACACCCCTTCGGATTAAGGGGGGGGAATGTTGGACACGTAATCATTGGGATTGCATTATTGTAACTGTAATGTAAATATGAAGAGCCATAGGTGATAGAAACGGTCACTCGTTGGGGAATACCAATAGTCATTTACTTATGTATATATGCATGTATCATACTAATGCAAAGGACACCAAGTGTGGAGTTATCTTTTCTGCCATCCTGGCCTAACACTGATATATATGTGTGTGTGTGTGTGTGTGTGTGTGTGTTGTTTTTTAATTAGCATTGTTTTTAATTTTAATTTTTTAAATAGTTTTTAAAGTTTGTTTAATGTTTTTTTAATTTTTGTTTTTTAAATGTTTTAACTTATTTTTCATTTTTTTTTTAACTTTAGTATTTTAGAGTTGTTTTTTAATCAATATTTTCCTTTTTTCTATTTTCTCTCTCTCTTTTTTTTAATTGTGCTTTTAAGGGTCATTTTTAAAGTCATTTTTTTTTTGTAAAATTGCGTTACAAAATTAAAAAAAAAAATGTATTTTTTCTTTTTTTTAAAAGACTCTTTTGCAGAGTTTTTGTTTAAATTAATTTATCTTTTAATGTAAATAAAAAATAAAATAAAATTGATGAATAAATAAATTTTCGAGAAGCAATTTAGCAACCGATTTTAAGTTTTTTATCTACAATGGTACATGTTGTCAAGGTCACAATTTCAATTAATTCATAATTTTAACTCCAAAAATAAAAACGAGTGTTTCTGATAGTGTCGCTTTTTTATTCGAGGATCAATTTTTAATCTTTTGAGTTTTTATCAACATCATGATTTCAAACAAGTCATAATTTTAGCCACCCACAAAAATGGTGCTATCTAAGCACCACTTTTTTATTCGAGGGTAAATTTTGGTGTTTTAATCCAAAAAATATGAGTTTCTTGGGCTAGAGTTCTCGTTTTGAGGTCAGAGTTCTCGTTAAGTTGGTAACTATGTTAGAAGGGATAAGGATCTGTATCCCTTGCTAACTTAGTACTGAAGTGCATGCTATAGACTAAAGCAAGGTCCTATGAACAATACCCCCAAATAAGTATACTTGTTGGTGATCTCAATCTCCTCTCCTGTGAAAAAAAAATGGTGATCAAAGAGGATCTTCTTCGTCCAATTGAAGATCATGACCTTGGTTTTACCTAGGTTGATCATCAACTGAAGAAGGTCACAAGATAGGGCTAGGGCATAACGTTGTCTCTGCAACCCTTTGAGGGACGAGGTTAAAACTAACACATCATTTGTGAAAATAAAGATAGAAATAAGGACCTAGTGGAGAAGGCACCCATCTTTGTCCCCAATGTGCTCATGCAAGAAGGACTCTATCTTGTCAATGTAGATCCCAAACAATGTGGGGGACAGGGGGAAACCTTGTTTGACCCCAATTTTATTCTGATAAAATTTGATATCCCATGCGTTGTGTGTAGATGACCAAGGACCGACTTGTGTAGGTGCATGATGGTGGTCAATAAGGTCTTTGAGATACCAATGTCTCTAAGTCTCTGGAACAAAGCCTCCTAGGGGATGGAAAAAAAAAAAATTTGAAAGTCCACAGAGAAACAATAAACTTTCGAAGAGTGATGCCACACCTCCTCAATGATGGTCTGGAGTGTAAGGATGTCATAACAGTTTAGTACTCAGGTTGAAATCTAGCATGTCCTCTAGCTCTAAGTTGCCTCCTCTCGAGATCCACAGAGAGCTTCTCCTTCGTGACTCGAGGGAATTGGAACAAACTATGGAATCAAAACAAATGGATATGGATATGTATTTTTATGTAGGATAGGCTTTAGCTTTGAACCATCGTTGTTATTCGTGCTTGTGGAACGATCGAGTCCTCACTATAATGACTTCAACAATAACTTCAGTATCAGGTTGCTAGCAACCCAATTTTTTCGACACTCTGCTTTGTTCTAGTGATCCCCATTCTCTTTCTCTCAACTCCCATTCTCTTTCTCTCTCTTCTATCAACTATGGTAGCCGATTTCAAGGTGAAAATGGTGGCCAACCTCATAAACACCATTATTGATACAATTATCCAAAGGTTGATGGATGTTATTGAATTGGAGGTTAACCACCAAATTTTGGATACGAGATTTAGCACTATGGAGGGCTTGTTAATCAATATTCATAACCAATTCCAGGATCAACAAAAGAGGCTCCCTAGGCCCGTAGAAAGATGTTCGAAAAATATGAACAACTTTCTTAGAAAGGCCAAAGATCTAATTGATGGGGCCAAGGAACATAGAGAGAGAGAGGGTGGTGTCTCTGTTGCCGCTACTTCCTCTGCAAACCCCAACCTTCCCACACAAATTATATCTTGGTCAATTACATATGAATTCCTCTTTCAAGAGATGAAAAGGGTCTTTAGAATATATGTATATCCTTAGCAAATTGTGTATGCTACAGTGCCTTAGGCATACTTGTTTGTTCAATGTTTGTGTGAATTTGGCTTCATAGGCTTGGGCATTCAATCTACTTAGTATCAGCTACAAACATGGCTCACTAAACCTCATTGATAGGCTTGTGTGATTGCTGTGTATGGCATGGTGGGTGTTGGCAAGATGTCCTTTCTCTAAGACATCTACAAGTGAACTACGCAAAGGAAGTTAGCGACATCTTTGATGTTGTAATTTAGTTTATGGTTTTTCAAAAATTTTAATTAAATAGTTGCAAGTTTCTATTCTCTTATGTTCCATCATGTTGCTTCATGTGTTGCACCGAATCGAGACCCGATAAGCTTTAAATGAATGGTTTCCTCACCTAGTTTTGGTCGACACAATTAATGGTTAGCTTTATCATTTCCTAGAGAGTAACTACCACAACCTAAAGCTATTCCTTACATAGGGAATATATATTTAAGCAATTTCATAGTATTGACATCGACATAGCATGACAACATATTTCTGGCGTGTATTAAGGAACACATTAAGCTCTCTTTTAAACGGTTTCTAGCATCTTAGAAGCTATGAATAGTGATCCATAATTTAAGGATCCAATTCACCAGAGGATCTTAGAAGCTATGAATAGTGATCCATAATTTACTGTATGTAAGCTCCCACACTGTTCAAAAGATGGTAAGAGTACATATAAGATTTAGGATCTATATAACCCATCATATATGCATTTAAATTTAACTAAAAATGTATTATGCTATATAAAACATTAAAAAAAATCTCCCAATAATCTCAGTCTTTGGATTTGTCTCCATTTCTCTGTGATTTTACTGTTTGTTCCTATTCTATTGTTGGATACATGATTGCATAATGAATCTTAGAAGCTATGGAAGTGAACTGCCACATTGTTCAGAAGATGGTAAGAGTATATGTAAGATTTAGGATCCATATAACCCATCATATATGCATTTAAATTGAACATAAATTTTATTATGCTATATAAACCATTAAAGAGATTCTCCCAATAATCTGAGTCTTCGGGTTTGTCTCCATTTCTCCATGATTTTTAGCTTAAAGGTACAAAAAAATAATTCATCTTAATAAGCTCGTATTTGCCTCCATCTCTCTTTGATTTCACGCTAGTGGAAAATCATCAAACTATAGTAACGTAATTTAAGTTGATGTTAGCAGAAATGAAAGTTCTCGGGAAGATAGGGGTTGAACACTTTGGAGCTATGTATAAGGAAGAAAGTATGGTTACCATTGCTGAGGTGGTCAAAATGACTACTTATTTCAAGTTTTATTACTGAAATGAGAGATTATTGGAGGAGGCTTCAAAATATGAGATGCAGGAAGGGCTTCACCGTTTTCAAAAGGATAAAAGCCTAGGTCAGCTATCTGGCCTGTTGATTTTTTCTTGGGATTTTATGAGTTGCTCGAAGATGATATTTTGAGATCTGTTTACTGAAGATTAGTACATCCCCTAAGCTGCTTTATCATAGTAATGTGACAGCTGCGGATCTACTGACAATGATATGACAAAGAGAAACTGAATTCCATTATGAAATGATACAATCTTTATAATTTCTGAAATCCATATTTACAATTCCAAATACTCCCAATTTTTATTTACAATTCAAAATACTCCCAAAATTATTCTAAAAATGCATGAAAAGTTCTGTTTATTGCAGATTGCTTTATTATAGTAGTGTGACAAATGTGGGTCTGCTGATCATGATATATCAAAGTGTAATGTTCCTGACTTGGCTAGTCTAGGTAACACTGCTAATGCGTGTGTAAGATCAATGGTCTACAACATATAAATGATCATACAAATAATAAACGCGACAAAGGACTGCAAAGTTTGTATGATGATATCTCTATGGATTACAAAATGGCCAAATGCGGCTGAAGAAACTGACAATACTTGACTAGATCAATAGACAAAGGATCTTAGCCAGAATACAAATATGCAACTAAAATATAATACCCGGAATATGGGAGCACTGCGGAATAAATGGATGCGCTGGGACTATGGAACCTCTAACGGTAACTGTTGGAAGTCTGGAAAGTTCACACTGGGATATATACTTCTCGGAATGGTCTGGAAACTATCCCAAATGATGTGCCATGCTCTAGTCCTTAGTAATGGTATCTGTCGGACCCCTCTACTGATGAATATGGACCCCGGATGGATACCCCTGGGGGAATGCGCCCCTCTTCTTCTGGAAAAATGAATCCTAGTGATTCCACCATTAGAATCAGATGAGATATGTCTCAAAATGACTGCCTTGGTCAAATGGGAAATGGGTTGGAAGGGTTTCCCTAAATCTGGTCTAATGATCTCTTTGGAACCCCAAATGCGCCCGCCAAAAGTGTCGCACGTCCAAGTCTAGAAAATGCATCCCAGTTGATTCCTCCATTGGAATATGATGAGGAACCAGGAAAAAGATGTTCCTTTCCCTCCTCTTAAATGGGTCAGAGGGAAATCTTAGAATTCTCCCTGGATGGGATAAGTCGACTAAAAACCCTCTCAGAAGTTGCGCCCTCACTCTAGATGAATGCGCCCTTACTGCTGAACACTGTGTAACTGATGCTGAAGAATAATGGAAGACTTGAATGACCTTCAAGGTGACGGATGTGTCTCTCAACACCGAAATCAGCCAATTGGTGTCTTCCTCCTGGAATCCACTGAACTATCTCTCCTGAGATGCACCTCTTCTCCTCAATGACAAGTCATAATCTGCATAATAATGAATTAGGTCACTGACCCTTCCTTTATAGCTTTCCAAAACCCTAAATCATGATGAAACCCTTATTCATTGTTGACTTCCAAAACTCTAAATCACTGCTGAAACCTTAATTCACTGTTGACTGTTATTTTTAGCTCATAATGACTTAAAGTGCTTTTAACCCTTTTTAGCTCAATGTCACTTTCTGAATATAACACATGTGACTGGAGTGACCTCTAATAACCCTACTTACCCCTCTTTGGCCCTGGATATAGTCTAATGGGGTGCTTTAGACCATTAATCCTCCTCTCTGGAGCTCTTATTTGAAAAGGGACATTACAGTCTTCCCTTCCCAAAATTGCTTTTCCTCAAGCAATAACAGTCTAGGGTGCTACAAAACCTGCTCTCTCTCCCAAGTAGCATCCTCTACTGGAAGCCCTCTCCATATGATCAAACACTCTATGATGACCCTGCTCCTCAGTTTCCGCTCCCAGACCTCCAAAACCTCCTCTGGAACTAACTCCAACTGTCCCTCCTCATCCAACGGGGGAAGCTCCTCTTATGTGCTAATGAATTGTCCCACTGCCTTTTTTAGGAAAGACACGTGGAACACGTTATGAATATTTCTCCCCTCTGGAAGCTCTAGCTTGTAAGAAACCTCGCCTACTCGGTGCATGATCCTGTAAGGACCATAAAATATGGGCTTGAGCTTCTCGACCCCACTCTTCTTCAGAGATGACTATCTGTAGGGTTGGAGTCTCAAGAAAACCAAATATCCAACCTCGAAGCTACACTCTATCATGTGCCTGTCTGCACTTATCTTCTGTCGGTTTTATGCCGTTTGCAGGTTCTCTTTCAACAACTTGAGAATCTCCTGACTCTCTATGATCCAATCCTTGGCCTTCGGAGATCTGCTCTCCCCGAAGACCAAGTTTACCAAAGTGGGAGCATCATATCTGTACAATGCTCGGAAGGGTGTCATATCAATGGACATGTGGAAGGTGGTGTTGTAGAAATGTTCTCCTAAATGTAACCATTTTATCCATGTTCTCTGCTATCCTCCTACATAGTTCCTCAAATACCCTTCAACCCACTTGTTCACAATCTCAGTCTGCCCATCTTCCTGAGGGTGATAGCTGGTGCTAGGTGTCAACTCTGTCCCCACCAACCAAAACAAATCTCTCCAAAATTTCCCTATGAACCGACTGTCCCTATCATTGACAATGTTCTTCGGCAACCCATGAAGTCTGAAGACCTCTCTGAAGAAAAGCTCGGCTACCTGAACTACGTTGTACTCTGTCGGTATGGAATAGAAGTGAGAAAACTTGGTCTGTTTGTCAACCACTACATAGATACAGTCCTTACCCTAGACCTTGGGTAGACCTGTGATGAAGTCCATAGATATACTCTCCCATTTCTGCTCTAGAATGGGGAGTGGCTGAAGTAGCCCTTATGGAAGAGCATGCTCTGACTTGTTCTTCTAGCAAGTCACACACTCACTGACGTGTCCCATAACATTCTGTTTGAGGCCCTTCCATGAGAACCTCTCTCTGATCTGTCTATAGGTTTTGAAAAACCCTTGATGGCCTGCTAGAGGTGAATCATGAACTGTGGTGAGGATCTTCTTCTTGAGCCCTAAATATGGCACCAAGTAGACTCTATCCTTGTAAAATATGACATCGTCAATGACCCTATATCGGTCATCCTGTATCTTCCCATCCATCACCTCACAAGCGAACTTGTTCTTGAAATATTCCACTAACAAGTGGGATTTCCAATTTGCTGAAATATCCATCAAAGAACATGTCGCAGGTCTCCTCGATAGTGCATCGGCCACAATGTTATTCTTCCCCTTGACATACTCTATGTCAAATTTGAATGCCTGTACCTTCGTCACCCATTTCTGTTGGCGCTCACTGAGGTCCTTCTGC
The DNA here is from genome assembly GCA_009831015.1 of Picea engelmannii. NCBI lineage: Eukaryota > Viridiplantae > Streptophyta > Pinopsida > Pinales > Pinaceae > Picea > Picea engelmannii. The sequence continues at coordinate 1,130,563 of ML781783.1, read as the reverse complement.
TCAAGGAAATACTTCAAACTATTGTGATCGATCTTGACCACGAATTTGTTGCCCACCAAATATTGTCTGACCTTGGTCAATGCATGCATGATTGCCAACATTTCCTTGTCATAAATGGAGTACAACCTCTTAGGTTGACTAAGCTTCTGGCTCTCGAATACAATGGGGTGTCCTCCCTGCATCAAAACTGCACGGATCCCTTCGTTGGATGTGTCAGAATCTAGTACAAATGGAAAGGTGAAGTCTGGTAGTGCCAACACTGGACAAGTGCCCATGACTTCCTTCATGTGATAAAAGGCTTCCTGTGATTTCTCAGTCCATATGATGGCCCCATGCTTGGTAATATTTGTCAACAGTGCTCCAAGCTGAGAAAAACCCTGGATGAACTGCCTATAATAGCTGCACATCCCAATGACTGTCTATAGGGTTGGAATCTCAAGAAAACCAAATCTCCAACCTCAAAGTTGTGCTCTATCCTATTCCTGTTCACACTTATCTTCTGTCGGTTTTGCGCCATCTGCAGGTTCTCTTTCAACAACTTGAGAATCTCCTGACTCTCTATGATCCAATCCTTAGCCTTGGGAGCTCTACTCTCTCCAAAGACCAAGTCTACCAAAGTGGGAGCATCATATCCGTACAATTTTCGGAAGGGTGTCATACCAATGGACATGTGGAAGGTGGTGTTGTAGCAATGTTCTCCTAAATGTAACCACTTTACCCACATTCTCTGTTGTCCTCCTACATAGTTCCTCAAATACCCTTCAACCCACTTGTTGACAATCTCGGCCTGCCCATCTGTTTGAGGGTGATAGCTGGTGCTAGGTGTCAACTCTGTCCCCACTAACCAAAACAACTCTCTCCAAAATGTCCCTATGAACTGACTTTCCCTGTCACTGATGATGTTCTTCGGCAACCCATGAAGTCTGAAGACCTCCCTAAAGAAAAGATCGGCTACCTGAACTACACTGTACTTTGTCAGTATGGCATAGAAGTGAGCAAACTTGGTCAATTTTTCAACCACTACATAGATACAGTCCTTACCCTGGACCTTGGGTAGATCTGTGATGAAGTCCATAGATATACTCTCCCATTTCTGCTCTGGAATGGGGAGTGGCTGAAGTAGCCCTGCTAGAAGAGCATGCTCTAACTTTTTTTGCTGGCAAGTTACACACTCACTGACGTGTCTCATAACCTCCTGTTTGAGTCCCTTCCATGAGAACCTCTCTCTGATCTATCTATGGGTTTTGAAAAACCCCTGATGGCCTACTAGAGGTGAATCATGAACTGCGGTGAGGATCTTCTTCTTGAGCCCTGGATCTGGCACCAAGTAGACTCTATCCTTGTAAAATATGACATCGTCAATGACCCTATACTGGTCATCCTATATCTTCCCATCCATCACCTCACAAGCGAACTTGTTCTTGGAATATTCCACTAACAAGTGGGATTTCCAATCTG
>ML781783.1:1088020-1116284 GCA_009831015.1 Picea engelmannii | reverse complement strand
GTATAATCCTTCTTTTACCTCCCCATCTGCTTCAAAATTTTTTGTGTAATGATACCTTTCAAAGAGTTAAAACTTAAGAGTCAATGAGTTTGAAATTTGAAACATTAGCTAAAGTTTAAACATTTGCAATTAAAATTTAATAACATATCTTAAAAACTTTGAAATTATTTACTACTTATTGGGATTCAAGTAATGTCCTGCAACATGTAAAGGTCGATGGAGTTGTTTATTCCATCTTTCATCAATGATTCTCCACAAAGGAAGATACTTTTGTCTTTTACCTTGATATGCTTCCTTTATTGCCTCCTTGGCTTGATCCATGGCCTCATAAACAAAACCCATAGCTGGTTTACCACCATCCACCATTCTCAAGACTTTCACAAGAGGCGCACTAAATAACACTATCTCCTTTGCCCTTTTCCAAAATGATTTCTCATACACTTTTTCAACAATCTCTTTGCTTGCTCCATTAAGATGCATTCCACTCATCACAACAGAACATCTTCCTCAGGTTGTATTTTTGGTCGATCATGGATTGCAATGTAAGAAAATTCATTGCAAAATGTGTGATAACTAACATGACAAGATCTTTTACACAAGTGTTTTTTCTCATAAGGTTCAAAACCCATGAGTGGTTGTAAATGTACCTTGTTATGCTTTTAACTTGTTCCACTGTTTTTTTCACCCATTCAATTTTCCCAATATCCTCAAGCATGAGGTCCAAACAATGGGATGCACATGGAGTCCACCAAATGGTACGATGCTTTTCCTCTAACATCCTTCCATCTGCAACATAATTTGAGGCATTATCTGTGATAACCTGTACAACATTCTGCACCCCCACCTCCTCAACTACTTCATCCAAAAGACGAAATATTAAATTTGCATATTTCACTTGATCAGATGCATCCACTGATTTAAGGAACATAGTTCCTTTAGGGCAAGCAATAAGGAAGTTGAGAATGGTGCAGGATCATTGATCAGTCCATCCAACAGACATGATTGTGCACCATGTTTTAGACCATGACTCCTTGAACTATATGAGGTATTCCTTTACTCTTTCAGCTTCATTTTTTAAAAGATTCCCCCTAATATCCTCATAACCAGGTCCCTTGAAGCCTGAAACACATGAAGCTACAACATCCAACATAGGTTGATAATAAATAGACCTTGCAGCATTAAAAGGTATGTCTGCATCATACCACCACCTAGCAATGCATTCCCAAGCAACCTCCCTTTCTATCTTCTTCCATTTGGCATCAATAGTGGTCTGAGCACCAGGGGTAGTGCGGGGTACAAAAAATGAGTCAAGGTTACCACGAGGCCTTTTGGATGCTGATGCACCAACACCACTTCCACCAACATGCTCTACTTCTTCCCTAGGATCAATATAAGGATCACACCCAGGGATTGGGAAAGCAGAGGATTCCTCAAAACTAGGCATTCTATCTTGAAGATCACTATCAAATCGAGTTCCACTACTACTTCTCCCCATCTCTTTTCCAACCTTCTTATTCTTGGCTTTATCTGCTTGAAAGGCATCAAGAAGGCTCTACATCTCAGCTTTTAGTTCATCAAAAACTTCCAAGCATGGTTTTATATTCCCCCTTGCATGGGCTAAATGTTGCTTGATCCTATGAATACCTCCCCCACCAACCTCATTTTGACAATAGTTACAAACCATTTTCTCATCAATCAATTGCCAGTGAATCCATGCTGGATCCCTCTTTTCTTTAGGAGCCATGGAGACAAATAAAAATATGAAAATAAAAACCCTATGTTTTTTTAATTGCTATAAGAAAACAACAATAATTTTAAGGAGAAAACAACAACAATTTTAAGGAGAATAATCACTATGGTTTTTGGGATTAAGTGCATAGTTTACATACCTTGAAATCTGTCCAAAAAAACAGGCTTCAAATCTGCCCAAGAAAACTTGTCCAAGTCTTGCTCCAAATCAAGCTGCAAATCAGCGCCAAATATGGTCCAAGAAACTCAACAAAAGAACTCTCTAAATGAGCCCAACAATAAGCTCTTCAAATCAACCTAGCAACCTCTCCAACTCAGCCCTGCAATCAGCTCTCTAAAATCAACAAAAACCCTTAGCACACAAACTCAAGAGAACCCAAATGAGTAGTGTGAGTGAAAGATAGGGGGTGGGGTTTCTTTTATATCTTTATTAGGGGCTCTATACAATTATAGAAGCTTCCCATGCATGCCCTTTTTCTTATTTTTTAAAAACAAATTGACTTGCCCCACTTTTCCGGTCATAAGTCATCTTCACAGAATCGGTCGATTCAGGAAAAAAAACCAGTTCCGTACGGAACCGGTCAAAAGCGGTTTGGAGGGGCGGTTTGGACCAGTGGGGTCTATGAACCGGTCAGACCGGCCAATTTTATTGGTTCTGGTAACCTTGATTGAAAGTAAAAAAAGTATGATTTAGTAGTGTGTAATTCCTTCAATGTGGCCCATAAATACAATATTTTTGTTTCTATGTCCACCTATTTTAACATTGTCATATATATATATATATATATATATATATATATATATATATATATATAACAATTGAAATAAAAAAACATGTTATGGTAAACACATTTGAATGCTAATTGAGTATGAGAGAGATGTGCAATTCCTTATGTGCTCAACATGGAGTTGATGTAGAACCAGAGTAGATCCATCTTATCTCTGGATCTATCATAAGTCTAAAGGTTCCAAATCCTTTGAGATGCAAACATTTCAAATTTTGTACTCTAAAAAAATTCGCATATCCAAAAAATTGATGTCTCTCAGTCCATGATAAAATCATATTACAATGCATAGAGAAGATAAAAATAACAAAAAGTTACACATAAAACATCTTGTGTATTCTTGAACCTTTACTATAAATTAAACTCTTTTGAATTATTTAGATATTTTATAATGGTAATTATAAATTACACTCTCATAAATTATTAAGGTATTTTATAAAGGTAATTAAAGGAAATAGCAGATTGACCATCATTTTTTGGGGAACAAAGAGTTCACAGTGATTCCAAAACACACTTAGTTATCCAATCAGTGACTCCATGACCATTTCACTCATACATTCTGTTATCCTTGAGACAACCATTTCACCTTTCCGAAGCCCGTTTCCCCATCCTTTTTGGTTGGTGTACCTGGTTAGCTTGGAGCGGGATTGAAGAAGCAGGTTGTCAGGCCCGTGAGTAGTTCTCTGGGTGAGAGAATTGCTGGGGATTGATTTCCATAGGTGCTAAACTGTAGCTACAACGCTCTAAGACTTCCAGTCCATTCTGTTGCTGAAGCCCTAGAAGGGAAGTGGGGTAGCCGAGGGACTGTTGAGCAGAGAAGGGGAACACTTCCTTGGGTGGGACAAGCATGTGGGGAATGAGAGGCTGTAGGCTGTTAGTTGAGTGAGCACCTGAGACAGAGTCTTTCCTGTTGTCCATGAGCCTTAGCCTGGATAGGAATCCCTTTACCCTGGGTGGAGTTCAGTCCCAGCTTGGGGGTGATTCACTATTGAGAGTGATGAACAGTGTAGTCTATGGCTAGGAGGTTCGTGGACGGCCTGTAAGTAGTTGGTGACAGTATTTTTAAGATAAGTACCAATTGTATGATATATGGATATGATATTTTGTTATTTACATGTCCATGTTACGATTTTATCATATATGCGACTATGATTGTTTGTGTGCTTATGGGTAATTTCCTGTAAATGATGCATATTGGTAATTACTGTTATTTTAATATAAAAATCATATGTTACAGAAAGTAATTGTTGTTTATGCTTAGATGTAAAGCTTACGCGAGCGTGTTGTATGTATATGTTTTAGTTGTATGCAGTCTAAAGAGTAAATTTAGGTGGCATTGCTTAGTTGACTACTGGGTATGCTACTGTATGTTCCGTAGTATGGGAACGAAAGTGTGAAGTGAGCTTGGATGGACCAGAAGGGTGCAATTGAAGTGAATATTCACAGAAAAGTAACTTCGAAGTGACCAGAATTAGAGTCATAGAGTGTCCTTGGAAAAGGTTGGTGTACCGGTGTGCATGGTAAATTTGGCACTGTGCAGGAAACCATGGTGTGCCAGTGTGCGTGGTAAATTTGGCACCGCGCGAGAAACTATGGCGTGACAGTGTGCACGGTAAATTGTGGCATTGTGTGAAAGATTATTATGTGTAGATGCATGCACTGAAATTAGCCTTGTGGGGTAAGCACACACATGGTAAGGTGCACATGGGGTGCACAAGTATTACTTAACGCAGAGGAGTTTTGTTGGTACGTGCATAAGTATGAGTATAAGCTATTTCGCAATGGTGTATTTAGTAGTGTGCGCAAATATTTGAGCGCGAAAGAGTATGTTAAACTTGACATGGTGCATGCATAGGACGAAAATGCATGTGGAATATCGATGCGCAGTATCGAAACTGTGCACAGTGGCTATTGGCGCACAACGCCAGAGTAGTGTGCGTAAGTAGTCGGTACGACAAAGAAGAAACGCGCAGTAGATTTAGGAGCGCGAAGAAGCGTTTACCTTGTAATATTTCTATGCATGATAATATAAATGAACAGGACAAGTTAATGCGCACGAAGTTGCTTGGAAGGTGAGGAATCTGAGTTTAAATTGCACAATAATAAAAGAAAAATAAACACATAACTGCATTGAAGAATTAATTAAAAAGAATTTTGAATTTTAATTTGTTCCGATTTAGACAGATGAAAATAAAATATAAGATTACAAGAAAAAATTGTTATAAAAGAAAACAAGAGTCATAACATTACTAGATAGAAATTATAATAAAATAGTCTAAAATCCGTTTCTGTATTTATATAATCATATTAATTACAAAATTACCAAGGGGTGATGACAACAGTTAGCCTGTTGTAAAAAGGGTCATTGAAGAACATGCCTATCATATCTTGTACTCTTAACCTCTGCTACCGGTTGTTCAAAATTCGTTGAGACATTCTTATCTTAGTTGAAGACTTACTTCAGTTTAGCGATCTCTGCCTTTAAAGAGGAGTCTAACTAGACCGGTTGATTTTCTCCAACACTTTCGACCTCTTTAACCGTAGATTCCTCCTTCTTATGTCGCTTACTCCTTTTCTTCTTAGAAACTGTCCTGTTGATGACTAAATCCTTTATAATGGGATTCAGCCTAACTTCCAATTGCGAGTCTATAACCGGCTCTGTATGGAACTTAGTTGCTAGAAGGTGCGCAAGGACCCTTTCCTCCTTATTCGCAGGAAAGCCTAGCATGTTGCTCGAATAACTAACCTCACTCGACTTAGCTTTGTTCATGTATCTCAGGTTGGGGATACTGAAATGTGTCTTTATAGAGAGCAGGAAGTCGAGTAGCTTGAAGATTACTACAGTTATGGATATGCATATATCTTCATACTTGGGGAGTGGTAATTATAGAACTCCATTTATGAAGCACAGAAAGATTATGTACAAAGAGCATTGGGTTTCCATGCTCGGCCAATCCATTTTGAATGATTAGATTTTGATTTCATTACATGGTGGTGTTCAGTTGACGTCACATGGCTTCGAAGTACTGAACGAATGGAGCAGGGTGACTGACTAGCTGTCACCCGCTCCACGAGTGGTGGATTTGACATGTTGAGACACGTAATGTCGTGTATTGGCAAAAGTGGTTTTGACAAAACCACTTTCTTGCGCAAATGTATCTCGGAAGGCATTGCATGTCAGTGTTCTCGAGACTTGGGTATTATCTATAATTGGCGTGGTGATAACACCAGGAAACCGGGAGTGATAATGTTGATGTGTATGTTGAATCGAAATGGTGCATATTCTCATGAATTGCTGATTTGTTAGTCTGATTAGTTTCGATGGCTGCAGTTTTGCAAAATTAACAACAACTCAGTCAGGTTAGACCAGTGCAGATTCCATAGGAATGGAAGAGGCATAGGGGAATTACAGTCATCCAGAGAAGAGCAGAGGGATGGATGTCCATTTGGGCATGGAAGGAACTAACTCCAACGGACATGGAGAAGAAAGGAATGAAGATATGAATATGGCTTAGACCATTAAGAATTTGTAGAAGGATGTCCAAAGCCATAAAGATGATAAAGAAAGGCTTATGAAAGCCAAAGAGCATCAGGATGACTTCAACATGAAACTATTGGAAGGTTTGAACAGAATAGAGAAGAAATTGGTTAAGGAGAGTGACTCAAGTAGATCTGAGAGTCACAAATCTTCAGAGGAGAAGAGAGAAGTAAAAAGTGCTAGTAGACATAACCATCATCCCCATAGGCATTCCCATAAGAGAGCAGGAAACAACTCAAGTCTATCCCCTGTCAGAAGGTATAACAGACCTGGGGTGGATCAGTTGCGAGGAGAAATGAACAAAATCAAACCTCCTACATTTGATGGTGAGCACAAGAAGGATGAAGATGCCGAAAAATGGTTGCTAGGCACGAGGAAGTATTTTCGATTGCATAATTACTCTTCTCATGCTAAAGGTAGAATCGCTATATATCAGCTCAAAGGAAAGGCCTCCATGTGGTGGGATCAACTTGTGTAGGTACAACACATTGTAGAGAAAAGTGTTACTTGGAGAGAATTCAAAAAGTATTTTGAGAAGAAGTACTTGACCAAGAGATACTATGACAAGAAAATGAAAGAGTTCTTTGAACTCAAGCTTGGAAGTACGACCATAGATGAATATGAGAGAAGGTTTCTAGAACTGTTGAAGTATGTCTCTTTCATTAAGGATGAGACAATCAAGATTCAGCGATACTTAAGTGGATTGCCATCGTTCATCAGTGACAAAATACAGTATGATGATCCCAAGACATTAGAAGAGACCATAAGGAGAGCTAAATTATTATATGACCAGCTGAAATCAAGACCAAATTTCCAAAAGGCTTGGGAAGACAATAAGAAATTCAAGATGGATCAGAGGAAGAAGGGAGCTAAGCCACCATTCTTCATAAATTATCCACAATGGCATCAAACGCATAAGGAAACTAGAGTGATTGACACAGGGAGTCAAGGGCCTAGACAACCACCTATGCAATGTTGGGGTTGTAAAGGAGACCACAGGTTCAGAGATTGTCCTCACAGAGGCAAAAAAGGTAAGGCTGTTCACAATGTACAATGAGATGAGACAGTAGAGGACATGGGAAGAAATGTGCCAAGGATTTATGCAGCCCTGGAAAACAAGCAAGCAGAGTATCCGTCCCACATGATTGAAGTGGAAGGTATGATCAACAACCAAACCCTTGCTATTTTAATTGATTCAGGAGCTATCCATAGTTATATAGACCCTAATATGGTGGAAAGTTTGCAATTGCCAAGAAGCAAGCATGGGAAATCTTGGTTGGTGCAACTGGCTACATGAGCTAGAAGAAAAGTTAATGAGATGGTTAAGTCTTACCTGATAGACATGAATGGACTAAATACCAGGGAAGATTTGAACATCTTACCCTTAGATTCCTATGACTATTTAATTGGGATGGATTGGTTGGACCCACATCATGCTCTATTTGATTTTCATAACAAAGCATTCACTTGCTTGGATGAAGAAGGGAACCAAAGGAAAGTGCAGGGAATTCCCAAGATAGTAACCGTTAGAGAAATTTTAGCATTGCAGCTGAAGAAATGTTATAGAAGAGGATGTCAAATATTTGCAGCTCATATGGAGGAGACACCTGAAGACAAGATGCCAAATTTGGAGGATTATCCAGTCCTAAAAGAGTTTGAAGATGTATTCAAGGAAGTACCAGGACTACCCCCAAGGAGAGACATTGATTTCTCTATAGATTTGATGCCTGGAGCAGCGCCAGTGTCAAAGACTTCTTACATAATGAGTACACCAGAATTGAAGGAGTTGCAAATGCAGCTTGAAGAACATCTGAAGAAGGGGTATATATGCCCAAGTGTATCACCTTGGGGTGCCCGAGTCTTGTTTGTGAAAAAGAAAGATGGAACGTTAAGATTGTGCATTGACTTGAGACAATTGAATAAAGTGACTGTTAAGAACAAATATCCTCTACCAAGGATTGATGACCTCTTTGATCAATTGAAGGATGCAAGGATATTTTCAAAGATAGATCTCAGATCAGGATACCATCAGGTAAGAATTAAAGAAGAAGATATTAGCAAGACCGCCTTCAGGACAAGGTATGGTCATTATGAGTTCATAGTGGTACCATTTGGATTGTCAAATGCACCAGCTATTTTCATGTTCTTAATGAATGGTGTTTTCCAAGAGTATTTGGACAAGTTTGTCATTGTATTTTTGGATGACATTCTTATATATTCCAAGTCAGAGAAAGAGCATGAACATCATTTGAGGATGGCGTTGCAAGTATTAAGGGAACATCAGCTATATGCCAAATTGAGCAAAGTGCTCATTTTATCATAAACAAATTCATTATTTGGGGCATATCATCTCAAAAGATGGGATAGCAATGGACTCTGAGAAGGTAGAAACCATTAGATAATGGTGAACACCAAAGAATGTGACAGAGGTCAGATCTTTCATGGGCCTTGCAGGTTACTACAAGAGATTCATTGGAGGATTCTCGAAGATAGCACACACAATCACTTCCTTGCAAAGAAAGGGTATGAAGTTTCAGTGGATGTTGGAATGTGAAAGGAGTTTCCAACATTTGAAACAATTATTGACAAGTTCTCCAATACTAAGGATTGCAGATCCAAATGAATATTTCATTGTATGCACAGATGCATGTAATGAAGGACTGGGTGGAGTCCTCAGTCAAAATGGATTCGTGATATGTTATGAATCAAGGAAGTTGAAGGAGCATGAAAGAAACTATTCCACTCATGATTTGGAGTTGGCATCCATAGTGCATGCTCTGAGGAAATGGAGACACTACCTCATGGGAAAAAGGTTTGAGTTAAGAACAGACCACAATGGTTTGAAATATTTATTTGATCAACCAAATCTAAATGCTAGACAAAGCAGATGGTTAGAATTTCTAAGCGAATATAACTTTGATATAAAGCATATCAAAGGGAAATAAAATAAAGTGGCTGATGCACTCAGTAGGAGGGTGCATGAGCTTCATGCTACAACCATCAAAATGTATCAGAATAATGTTAAAAGAAAAATTATGTAGGCTGCAAATACAGATCTACAGTACAGAGAATTGGTAGCAATTACCAGAGAATTGGTAGCAAAATTCTGGAGGCTGCAAATATAGATCTACAGTACTTTTGTTGACAGGTTCAAGTTACTATTGTTAATGTTTAAGCCATTATTATAGTTCTTTGCATTTTAATAGATAACAATAGCATAATGCAAGATCACTGAGAAATACACTATCACAAGAGACACAACATTTATCCTGGGAAACCCTCTAGGGGAAGAAAACCCAGCAAAAATTCCTTATTATAAATAGCCAATACAATGCCAAGAGATAACTTAAACTAATGCATAAGATCCTCTCCCAAAATATGTGCCACTCTCTCTCCTTCTTCTCCAACTGCAGTTCCAAAACTTGTCTCTCAATGAGCAAGTGAGGTGTGTGTCTAAGTGAGGCGCTAGCCTCCTTATTTATCAAATCTGTCACGTGTGAAGTGTCTCTTCACTGGCAGGGCCGACTTCTCCAACTGGGTGGTTATAATCACTTTTATTATATTTCGGGGCCTCTTGATATATTATGGGGATGACTTCTTCTTTTGCCTTTTACAATTACAATATGACCAATCCACAAAAGGGGATTTGGTCCTTATACAATAGCCAACATGATAAATCCACAATGGGGATTGATCCAATGAATAATATATCAAATAATAATAAGAATACACTTTGCAATTACATTATTTTAACACTCCCCCTTAACAAGAAGGGTATTCTTCAACAACATCATGTGAGAGAGAGAGGACAACATCATCAACAACATCAAGTGGGTGAGAGGACAACATCATCAATATCATCTTGGAACATTGACTGGCGTATCTATAAATCATCGAAAGTTTTCTTCATCGGAAACATCGTCATTCTCAAAGGAATGCAATTATCACCTACATCAATATGTATTAGTATAAAACTGATACATCATCATCATCACAACATGAGGCTGGCTCATCATAATACATGACTGGATTTACATCACAACTTTCAAGTTGGAAGCTCAGTACTCGTCTTGCTTTACGTCACAACAATCAAGCTGGAAGCAAGATACTAGATTGGATTTACATCAGAGCTTCTCAAGCTGGAAGCATAGTACTGGTCTCATCTCAACATCTTTCTTTACGTCACAACCATCAGGTTGGAAGCAAGATACTCATCCTGATTTACATCACAGCAATCAAGCTGGAAGCAGGATACTAGACTGGCTTTACGTCATAGCTGTCAAGTCGGAAGCACAGTTCTAGTCTCATATCATCATCTTACTTTACGTCAAAACCATCAGGTTGGAAGCAAGATACTAATCCTACTTTACATCACAACAATCAAGCTGGAAGCAGGATACTAGACTGGTTTTACGTCACAACTGTCAAGCCGGAAGCATAGTTCTAGTCTCATCTCATCATCTTGATTTACATCACAACCATCAGGTTGGAAGCAAGATACTCGTCCTACTTTACATCACAACAATCAAGCTGGAAGTAGGATACTAATCTGGATTTACGTCACAACTGTCAAGGTAGAAGCACAGTTCTATTCCCATCTCATCATCTTGCTTTACGTCAGAACAATGAGGCTGGAAGCAAGAGATGTCTCATCACAACAACTACTCCCCCTTTCGAGGAAGGTACTTTTAGACTATACCAAGCTTATCTCAAAAGTTCTCAAACTTTACATGAGATAGAGGCTTGGTTAACACATCAACACCCTGTTCATATGCACCATGTCACGGATGTAATGATATGATATCTCTATGTGCTTCGACTTGTCATGGAATACATGATTCTCTGTCATCTTTATGTAGCTCTAGTTGTCACATAGGATCATGGTTGCTTCCATCTCTAGGTCAAATAGACCGGTCAACAACTTTCGAAGCCATATAGCTTCGTAGCTGGCAGAACATGCAACAATGTATTCTTCTTCCACTGTGCTGAGAGCAATGCTAGATTTCTTCCTACTCTGCTACGAGATCATGGCATAACCCAAACTGAAACAACATCCTGAAGTGATTTTCCTGTCATAAACACTTCCTTCCCAATCTGCATCAGTATATCCACTCAATGTGAAATCATGATCTCCATCATAGATGAGACCACAATCTATTGTACCCTTAGGGTACCTCATCACATGTTTTGCAGCCACTAGGTGAACATGTCTGGGTTCTACCAGAAACTGACTCAAGGTGTTCATGGAAAAAAAAATGTCTGGTCTGGTGTTCATCAGGTACATCAACGATCCAATAATTTGTCTGTACAACATGGCATCAATCAATTTTGACGAAGTGTCGACCAACAGCTTCAGCTTTGCTTCCATGGGTGTGTTCATGGACTTGCATTCCAACATGTCAAATCTCTTCAGGATTTTGACTGCATACTTCCCTTGATTAAGGAAGATCCTCTTTGGACTCTGCCATACCTCAAGACCTAAGAAATAATGCATTAGGACAAGGTCTTTCATTTCAAATTCTGAGGCAATTCTCTTCTTACATTTAGTGATGAGATTTTCTTCTCTAGTTAAGAATAAGTCATCCGCATATAGTAGTAATATTACCGGCTCATCATTCATGACCTTGAAGTAGAGGTTAGAATTTGCTTTACTCTTGGTAAAGCCTAAGCTCATCATAAAACTGTCTATACGGCCATACCAAGCTCTAGGAGCTTTCTTTAATCCGTATAAGGATTTCTTCAATTTGCAGACATGAGACTTCCTGTCTTCAACTTCAAATCCTTGAGGTTTCTCTATATACACTTCCTCTTCGATGACACCATTTAGGAAAGCTGTCTTTACGTCCATCTGGTATAGCTTCCCCTTCATCTTATCTACAATAGCTATGATGGTTCTGATCGAAGTGTATCTGGCTACAAGAGCGAATGTCTCTTCATAGTCAATGCCTTCTTTCTGAGAAAGTCCATGAGCGACAAATCTTGATTTATACTTCTCAATACTTCCATAAACAACATGTTTTATTTTGAAGAGCCATTTGGAGGATACCACATCTCTACTCTTTGGTCTGAGAACTATTTCCCATACTTCGTTCTTTATTATGGATTGGTATTCCTATGTCATAGAATCTGCCCATTCTTTCCTCTGAATGGCTTCTTCAAAGCAGGTAGGCTCTTCCTCTAGAACATCACACATCAAAGCCATATAGCTAGAGAATGGATTTGGTCTTTTCACCCATCTCGTAGTTCCTTCGGGAACACCGTACTTCTCTCCATATTGAATAATCTCTCTAGCCCAAGATGGCTTTCTTTTATGGAGGATCGTCATCTTAGGAGGTTCTTGAACTTCTACTATATCATGGTCTTATAGAATTTCCTCATCAGGGGATGTTACGACTTCCCTTAGTGGTTCTGCGGCTCTGGGAACCTCCCTCATTGCAGTACTGGGGATTACGGGTTCCTCTTCATATACTTCTTCAAGTTGGCATCTTCTAGATTTCTTGAACGTTGCATCTTCATCAAAGGTCACATCCCTGCTGATCTCAATGTGATGGTGACCTAGTATATAGATTCTGAAGGCCTTGGAGACCTCACAGTATCCCACAAATATTCCCTTCTTTCTTGAAGGTTCCAGCTTGTTTCTCTTCTCTTTTGGTATATGAATAAATACTGGGCAGCCAAATATTTTGATATGGCTTACCTATGGCTTCTTTCTGGTGAACATCTCTTCCAGGGTCTTGAGCCCAAGTGCACTATGGGATAATCAGTTCTGCACATATACAGATGCCATTGTTGCTTCTTCCCATAGAAATATCTTGATCATGGATCATAGTCTTCACAGCTTCCATTATCATTCTGTTCTTTCGTTCAGCTACACCATTTTTTTGGGGATTATAGGGAGTAGTGAGTTCCCTCTTGATCCCAACATCTTTGTAGAAGTTCACAAACTCTTTTGAGGTATATTCTCCTCCATTATCTGACCTGAGTATCTTAATATTTCTTTCATGAAGGCTCTCTATCAAGGCTTTAAATTCCTTTAACTTGTTGAACACTTCATCTTTAGATTTCAAAAAATATATCCAGGTCTTATGAGAATAGTCATCAATAAATGATACATAATATACATACCCACTAATGGAGGACGATGGCATTGGGCCACATAAATCTGAATGAATGAGCTCTAGGACTCCTTTTGCTTTGATCAGGGTTATCGGAAGCTCCCCCCCGCTTCGAAGCCCCAAAGCTCGATCCGGGCAGGTGCATCTTGGAAGCTCCCTTTGAAGTGCGACTCAATTTTTGGAAGCGTGCTTCGGCCCCAAAAAACCTGATTCCTGCCAATTCAGAAGCGTCTCCCTCTGAAGCGCGTTTTAGAAATTTTGAAGCGCACTTTGGCCCCAAAAAACCTGATTCCTGCCAATTCGGAAGCGTCTCCCTCTGAAGCGCGCTTCACGCACGCTTCAAGGGAAAATGCGCACGCTTCCATGGGGACCCACATCTTCAAGCAAAAGTTCATTTTTTTTTTAATTTTTGGACTTAGGGTGGGGTTAGGGTGAGGCCTAGCTTAGGCTTAGGGTTGAGGGAAAAGAATGAGGAGAATAAAGGAGCTCTTTCCCCTCTATTCTCCTCATTCATTCATCTTGAGCTTGGAGGAGAGAGCAAATGAGAGGTTGAGAGTGTAGATTTGTGAGAAGTTGGAGGAGAAAGCAAAGGAGAGCTTGGAAGAGTGAGCAAAGAGGAGCTTGGAGGAGAGAACAAAGGCAACCATCTTCCAAAGGTTTCAAGTTTCAAGAGCTAAAGAGGTAAGCCCAAACCCCAATTCCCTCATTTCCTTGGGTTAACTTTGTTAATGTTTTTTTCCTCCTCTCCTACTCTTTCCCATTCCTTCTTCTCTCTCATTTTATTGCAGGTTGTTCATCTAAAACTTGAAGAAAATGGTTTTCTTTTGGTTTATCATTCCTATTTTGGTTCTCATGGTTGTGGCGGGGAGAAGGCATCGAAGGGAAGAAGATGATAGTGGTGATTCTCATGGTGACCCACAATATGAAGTTGATGAAGGGTTTGAAGAGGAAGAGGGAAATGAAAAGGGAAATGTAGGACGCAAATATTTATTGAGACCCTTGTGGCAATTTGTAACAAAAGTTGAGGAGGGGAGAGGTGGTGGAAGCATTAAATTTGTATGTCCTCATGAATGTCATGATGGAAAACATTATACCGGTTCATATACCCGTCTAAGGAGGCATCTTTGTGGTGTAATGGAGAGTGATGACAACAAGGGGTCCACTGGGATCACATTTTTCCCTAATATATCCAAGGAGTAGAGAAAAAAATATATAAGCATATAGGAAGCTACACAAAAAAAGTATGGTAAAAAACAAAATCTTCAATCCGATGCCTCATCTAGATTTGGTGGCAACACATCTCCATCTCAACGTAGTACCAGTTCTGGAACCTCTAGATATAGAAGAACAATAGCAGATTTCCTTGATATGGGAGGTAGGGATCAGGTGGATGCAAAAGTGGCCCGGTTTCTCTATGCTTGTGGTGTCCCATTCAATGTGCTTCACTCCCCTTATTGGCACGATCTTGTCAAGGAAATCAACGAAGCCCCCAAAGGATACAAGAGCCCCATCTATGAGAAAGCTAGAACTGTGTTACTTGATAGGGAAAAAGCAAAAGTTCAAAGAGCTCTAACACGGTTTATAGATGAATGGTCAGACATTGGGGTATTTGTTGTATCAGATGGTTGGACAAACGTTAGAAACCAACATTTGATCAACGTTCTTGGTGTTTCTTCTAGCGGTGCAATGTTTCTTGCAACACATGACTTCTCTTCAATTATTTCATCTTCCCAAAACATTTCAGATCTCATCTTGAAAACAATTAATGATGTTGGTCCTTCTAATGTGATTCAAGTAATCATTGATAATGCAAAAAATTGTAAGGGAGAAGGTAAAATCATTGAGTGAGATCATCCACACATGTTTTGGTCTGGGTGTTTGGTGCACACCTTGAAACTTTTGATGCATGATATTGTCAAGCATAGAGAATGTGGATGGATTAATTAGTTGTACAAGAAAGGGAAGCAACTCATCAAATTTATCACCGGGCATACAAGGGTCAATTACTTCTACAACACTCACTCCAGGTTGCAACTACTTAAGATTGCAACCACTAGATTTGCTAGCTATTACATCACCTTTAGGCGACTATTGAAGGCGAGACAAGCTTTGGGTGTTATGGTGATGAGTGATGAATGGGATGAATTGAGCAATGATAGAGAAGGTGCAACAACAGTGAAGGAGACAGTCCTTGACAGTCAGTTTTGGTCACAAGTTCGGTTTGTTTTTCAATTCACCAAGCCAATTTATCACATGATCAAGTTTGCATATTCAAATCGGCCAATCATTGGGGAGGTGTATGAGCAAATGGATAGCATGATAGGGTATATTACAGACATTGTTGAGCCTAGAGATGTCAACCTCTATAACCATATTCGTGTAGAGGTGGAAAAATGGTGGGAAATGATAAATATTCCACTACATGCCTTAGCATATGTGCTAACACCTAAATACTATCATGTATCATGTCTTTCATCACCAACACCTGGTGGTGGGACCAAGAAAAGACCACACCAAGATCTAGAGGTTCAAGCAGGTTACATGAAAGCATTAGATAAACTCGTCCCGGACAAGGAGGAGTGTGACAACATAAGGAGACAATTGAGCCATTACATCCTTAGCAATGGTGCCTTTGGAACCAACCATGCAATTAAAGATTGAGGGAATATGAGTTCTCTTGAGTGGTGGAACATGTATGGTGGTACTGCCCCATAGCTATAGAGTTTGGCAACACGGGTGCTTTCATAGGTGGTGAACACTTCTTCTACAGAGAGGTGTTGGAGCACCTACAGTTTCATCCATAGCTTTAAAAGGAATAGGTTGAATGTAAGTCAGGTAGAGAGCTTGGTCTATGTTCATTACAACTTGATATTGTTGTCCCATTACTGTGAGGAGGCACATATGGATCAAAACTTGAGGCGTTGGGACAATAATCCAGAGGAGGATAATTTGGAGGATGGAGTATTGCTTTTAGAGAAATTGGAGGGTGTTCTTTTGGACGATGATGATCATGTTGAGATGCCACCCCCATCTAGTGCCAGGGTCCCCATGTCCAAGATTCCAACTACAACAATAGGGGCTTCATCTTCAGCTCAGTCGTAGCTGTCTGCATCTGCTTCAGCACTACCACCATGTGGAGGCCCATGCAGTACCCGCGGTGGTGGAAGGAGGACCTAATAGTTGTTTACAATTTGATGATTCTCCTTTTTCATTACTTTATATGTCATAGTATATAGATGATAGATTCATAGTATTTGGCAACTAGTTGAGACTTCAGTTTAATCTTTAAACTTTAAACTTTATTGTTTTGGACATTTCGGTCTTCATAGTAACTTCAGTGTAGATGGCCTATTTTGTAAACATAACTATTTGGTCATGACTCATGTTATTGTTGACAGTTTTTGGATATATGATTTCATTTCATAAGTTTATGGTCTACTTTCTACAATGGGTATAATCTATACTCTAGATGGTTGATGCTCGAATGATTAATCATTGATGAACTATGTAGTATGGATTCCATTTCTATCTATATTGATGTACAAATATGCATGTTTTCATATATTCTAGAGCTAATTTGTCTTTCTACATATTTTTTTGAATATAAATGCAATATATATAAAAAAAAATTTATATATATATATATATATATATATATATATATATATATATATATATATATATATATATATATATATATATATATATATATATATATATAACAGACGCTTCCTGGATGCTTCGCTTCCGAGGATTTTTGGAAAATGACGCTTCCACTTCCTAAAACACTCCCGCTTCTGGAAACAATGGATTTGATGTCTCTCTTCGGAAAATGGTTCTTGATGTTCTTCCCTTGTGCACATCCATTGCATATGCCTTCATGGTCAACCTTGAGTTTTGGAAAACTTGTGACCACTTTGCATATGTATGGTAGCGCCTTGTAGTTGATGTGAGCTAATCTTCTATGCCAAAGTTCACATGAGTTTTCAATGGCGTGGGTCATGGTGGCCTCTGAGTGACCCTTTAGTTTATACAGGTCATTTTCTTCACTTCCAATGATGATTGCTTCATTTAAGGTTTCTCCTTTAGCCCACATAAGAACTTCTCCATCTATAAAGGCAATTATGAAGCCTTTATTTTCTAAAGATGAAATGGAGAGTAGGTTCTTAGTCAAACCTGGTACATATAGTATGTCCTTCATCTTCAATGAATTCCCTGAATTCAATTTGTGGTTTGATTCTCCCACTCCCTTGATGGAATATTGGTAATCATCTCCAAGTGTCACTTTCTGAGAAAACTTGTTTTCTAAGATACAAGAGAGAATGTTTCTTTGTCTCGTCATGTTCTTGGATGAACCACTATCAATGAGCCAAGTTTCCTCTCCAAGTGTTACAGATCCCGAGAGGGACGAGATTAAGACATGGTCTTTTATGTGCTCTCTTATCATCTTTGTGGGTGGCTCTTCATCTTTAGCTACATGGGCATGGTGCCTCTTATGTTTTATCTTGTATTATTCTCATCTAGATGGAGAAAATTTCACAATGTGTCCCATCTTGTCACAATGATAGCATTGTACAAATGAGTAATCTCTTTCCCTTTGCTATCCTTTCTTCTGAAATCTCCTTGGATGAGATTCTTTATTATTGAATTTTTTTGGCGGTTGAGGCTCTTTATGAGTCTCCTTTTGGAAGTAGGGTTTCTTCCTTGCTATTTTGGTGTGAGTAGATAGGGCTTGATAATCATCTCTTGCTAGTAGCGCTTCACGGTTAGCTACTCTTGTTTCTTCTTGGATGCATTCTTCCCATAGACTATCAAACTTCAGTTTCTCCATTCTGGTGCATATCGTTTGGATGAATCCATCCCAAGGTCTTGTGAGACCATTTAGGGCCATAATTATGAGTTTGTCTTTGTCTATGGTATCTCCAATCACTTCTAACTGTTCTTTGAATTCTAAGATTCTGGAGAAATATTCCTGAATTGTTTCTCCTTTCTGCATCCTTGTATTCTTCAGTTGAGTTCTTAGATTCATCTTCCGATTTATGTTATTTCCTTCATAAAGTCTGGTCAATGAATCAAACATTTCTTTCAGAGTATTCTTAGATGAAACATAAGGAATAAAGTGGTCTTTGATTGAATCTGCAATGATTCTTTTGGCCTTGATTGTGTCCTTTTGATGCTTGGCTTTTTCTGCAGCATCGTCGGGTTCCATAATTTCTCCTTTGACGAATTTTTCTAGTTCATTCTATTCAAGAATGAGTCCAATCCTATACGTCCAGGAACGTAAGTTTTCCACACCTTCCAGCTTGTCAACAAGCTTAGTGTTTGCAGACATCTTTTACCTGGAGCTAGAAAAATGACCGAAAAATGAAAGTGCTCAAAATCAAATTCTGAACTTACCAGGAGATGCGCTTGGCTGAGGCGAGTAGCCTGGTGTGTTTGGATTTGAGAAAATCAACATTTTCTCCTCCAAACTTGATCTGTGGATTTCTGGACTGGTGCTTCTGGTTTTCTGGTACCTCTGGTACTTCTGGTACACTAGTTTTCTGGTACTTCTGGTACACTGGTTTTCTGGTACTTCTGGTACTTTATGAAACTAGGGTTTCAATTTTTGGGAGATCTAGCCACTGAAAAGGTGCACTGACAGTGCCAAAGTAATTCTTGGGGGAGGGCGCACTTTTCTAGATGGTTTTAGGGCTGAAAAGCTTCACCATCAAAAAGCCCTAATTTGCATGTATGACAACAGTCACGTTTTTCACTCTTGTGAAAGATGCTCTCTTCATCTTGGCTCTGATACCATGTTAATGTTTAAGCCATTATTATAGTTCTTTTCATTTCAATAGATAACAATAGCATAATGCAAGATCACTGAGAAATACACAATCACAAGAGACACAACATTTATCTTGGGAAACCCTCTAGGGGAAGAAAACTGTTAGGGTCCTAACCCGCACATAGGTAGATCAATATATTCAGATGTAATAAAGGTCAATATTAATAAGGCCTTTCAATAAAATAGAATAAAGTGGATGTAAGAAGACCTAATAGAAGCTTCCGCTTCTAGAAGGATCTTCCTCTAGATGCTTCTCTTAATAGATATATTTAGTATAAATAAGGGTCGAGGGTATGAAAACCCTAGCATGGAGATTATTGTAACAGAGCCGCATTGCTCGACTGGAGGTTGCCCCCCCAAAGAGGTCTGTGAACATTGCTTTCTGAATCAAAGTGCTATTTTTGTTGTTGTTCTTATATCATTTCTGTGTTATTGTGGAGATTATGCTGGTTATATTACTGTTATTCTGCCATTTCTAGCATTTTATTTATGTTCTGCATAACTTTTTATATCTGGCATATTACAAAAACCCAGCAAAAATTCCTTATTATAGATAGCTAATACAATGCCAAGAGATAACTTAAACTAATGCAAAAGATCCTCTCCCAAAAGATGCACCACTCTCTCTCCTTCTTCTCCAACTTTAGTTCCGAAACTTGTCTCTCAATGAGCAAGTGAGGTGTGTGTCTAAGTGAGGTGCTAGCCTCCTTCTTTATACAAATATGGCACATGTGAAGTGTATCTTCACTGGCAGGGCCGACTTCTCCAATTGGGTGGTTCTAATCACTTTTATTATATTTCGGGGCCTCTTGATATATTATGGGGCCAACTTCTTCTTTTGCATTTTACAATTACAATATGACCAATCCACAAAAGGGGATTTGGTCCTTATACAATATCCAACATGATCAATCCACAATGGGGATTGATCCAATGAATAATATATCAAATAATAATAAGAATACACTTTGCAGTTTCATTATTTTAACAAGTATAAGTAAAGATAAATTCCCCATTGAGGAATCAGATCTTTCAAGTGAGCTTGGAAATTTCAGCAAGTACACCTTCTTGGGAAAAGTGAGCACCTCTCTTAGGCGCTATTATTCTAGGGTTTGAGCACCCTCTTGTGTGCTAGGTTTTATCTTGGTGGTGAAGGTATTTCTCTTGAAGAATATAGCAAAGGATTTGGCTGGGTTTTCTTCCCTTGTTGAGAAGGGTTTCCCAGAATACTTCTTGTGTTCTTGTGCATGGTGCTTCTTCTTGTGATCTTGGTTGCTACAACATTTATGGTTATGGTTAAATGCTAAAAATGGAATGAAATTCATGATTAACCTTGAATATTGAAAAATCAACATGGTATCAGAGCATAGGTCTTGAAATAACCCATTGCAAAATCATCTAACAAGTCTCCTCTCACTTTTGCAGAACCGTACGACCCTCCTAGGGTTTCTAGAAAAATCCATATGACCCTCCCTTCTTTGGTGATCCAACCCTTAATACTTGGATGTTGGGGCTAGTTTTAGCCTAGAAGAGTACGACCTCTTCTAACGCATCTCCAGAAGATATTAAAATCAAATTCTGAGAATTTTGAGTTTTTGGCCCTAGGGTTTCTAGGGTGCCAAAATTTCCTGCAGAATATTAATCTCACATTTATGAAGAAACTTTTTTCTTAAATCAAAAAGCATCTTTGTGACACTTCAAGTTGATTGTTGGCAGTCATAAGTCCAACATAATCTAAGGTTACTAATTCAACCTAATCATTAGGTTTTCAAAATCCAGTTGGCGAGAATTTGAAGAAACCAATCAAATGAAGAACAAAGCCTTAGTAGAAGATAGGCTTGATGGAGCAAGCAACTTCAGCTCCTGAAAATCAAGGCTTCAGGTCACCCTCGAAGAATATGACCTCTTGGATGTGGTAAATAAAAACATAGAAGACACAACTACAAATGTAGAGAAGAAGATAAGAAAGGAAGAATATGTCAAAGCAAGAAAATTAATCATCTACTCAGTAAGAGATCATCTCTTACCTTGTATTTCCAACCTGAAGACAACCTATCATATGTATGAATATTTAAAAGAAATGTTTGAAAGTGACAACACTCTCAGAGCTCTTACCTTGAAGAGCCAACTTCAAAGTACCAAGATGACGAAAGGTGACACAGTTGCCATCTTCTTTATGAAGTTATCAGAGATTAAAGAACAAGCATAGATATTGTCCTTAAAGAAGAGATACCCATTCAAACAAACCTAGAGAACCTTAGATGGACATTGACAGTAAGATAATACCTTCTCCCCCTTCAACAGCTTAGAGGGAGACATACATTATTCAAGTTGATCCAGTTGCTTCAGTTGATATGTTCAGAGATATTGCAGTAGGGAATGAAAGGCCTACTTAGACTCACTCTGCAAGAGGCAGAGAAACATACAAGCCTCTGAAGGCACATCCTGAGAAAGTAAAAGAGTTTTTCAAGTTATCCTTCAAGTCATGAGCCACCTTATTGATGCTAAGCCTCCTTGTCTTAGAGAAGCAATAGGAGAATAGGTATGGTGAGATGACATAACAGAAGAATACCAATATATCTTAAATAATGATGCATAATATATTATTCAGGGACCAGAAGAGAAGTTTGTGGTAACTTCCAAGTGGATCTATAAGATCAAACATGCAGCTGATGGAAGTGTCTAGAAATACAAAACAAGATCTATAGCCAGAGGTTTCTCACAAATAGATGGAGTTGTCTATGATGAGACACTTGATCAAGTAAACCCAATACACTTCTATCCATACTACCATCCATGAGTTGCAAACTATATCAAATAGATAAATTCTTTATGATTTTGGATTTCAAAAGAGTGTTGTTGATCCAAACCTACATCATTGCAATATTGATGACGAGAGCCTGATTTTGGTGATTTATTCAGAAATCCTTGTTGTTGGATACAAGTAATTTTCGACTTTTGAATTCGAGATGAAGAATCTGAGTATGATGCAAAACTTCTTGGGACAAGAAGTATGATAGAGGACCGATGAGATTTTCCTGAGTTAAGGAAAATATACAGTGAATATATTAAATAAGTTCAAGTATGACAGAATGCAAAATCCATCGTGATGAATTTAAAAGGAGAAGATTGATGATGATTCAAACGAGACTGATCCACAACTGATTGGATGACTGATGTATATGGTTAACCCCAAACTTGATTCATTCCATTCAATGAATGTGCTTAGTCATTTCATGAGTCAACCGAGACAGACTCACTAGACAACAACAAAACATGTATTAAGATATATACGAAGTACAATTGAATGTGGCATGAGATATGCCTCCAAAGTGAACTTGAGTTTGCAGGATATGCTGATTCAGGTTGAGCAAAAAGTACAGTGGACCAAAAGAGCACATCTGGTTGATGTTCTACCATGAAGTTTTCCATGGTTTCCTAATGCAGTAGGAAACAAAATCTCTGTGGCCTTGAATACCACAGAAGCAGAGTATGTATCATTGAGTGTGCGAAGCAGTATGGATTCACAAGGTTATGACATATTTACTTGATCATGAGATGGATCCTATGATGATAACCAAGAGCTGTGTATAAAGATCAATGAGAACACAATGTTTCCTGATGGATCAAAACACAATGAGATGAAATATT
Organism: Picea engelmannii; assembly: GCA_009831015.1. NCBI lineage: Eukaryota > Viridiplantae > Streptophyta > Pinopsida > Pinales > Pinaceae > Picea > Picea engelmannii. The sequence goes on along the minus strand of ML781783.1, from coordinate 1,093,616 downwards.
ATTATATCAAAGATATGATGAAAAAGAAAATCATACACATGCAATACCTTCCTACACATGAGCAGATTGCAAACATCTTCACAAAACTAACTTGGTGAAGAATTCCTCCCTAGCTGAGAGGGAGTATTGATGACTCCATCCAAGACAAAATTCAGAGTACATCTGTGTGAGACTTGGCATGATGAAGAATGCCTCTCTAGCTAAGAGGGAGTGTTGATGATTGTAGCTATGTGAGACATTCTCCATCTTACAAACATGTGATATGTGGATCATTGCATCCATGTGAGATATTCTCCATCTTACAAACCTGAGAGAAACACCCTAAAGAGGGTGTGTGGTTCCTATCTGAGACAGAGCTGGAACATAGAGATGACCTCATTCATCAGAGAGTTGAGAATAACTCCATATGATTATCCTGTGGGAAAGGCGATTTGCTGAGTTATTTGCTGAGTTAGACATGACAGTGGCTGAGCACAAGGTGAATGTGTGAAATCCCAAAGTGTTGGGTGCATCGTCATGAGAATAGAAATGAAGATGATGTATTAGCCTCCTCGGAGCAGAAGAGCTGATGAGAAACTCCAGATGAATCTCATGTGTAATGCAGTGGGGAAGAAGATCTGTTGAGTGGACGTGCCTATGGACGAGCACAGGTGAACGTGTGAAGAAGTGGTTCCTCTGTGTAATGCAGTGAGCCAGAGATATGGTCATCTCTATGGATGTGACCCTAGTGGATGAGAACTAGTGGGTGTATCATATCCCTTGCTATATTGTTCAAGAGTCACACCTGCCTGTAACCCTAATTGTAATGTAAAGAGTACAGTTCGGCCCCACCTTAATGTGACTGGTAATTAATGTAAAATATAATTAATCTGGTTAATATTAATTATATTATAAGATAGTGAGGTCGGCCCTATTGTGACAATAGACACTTTTGTTGACAGGTTCAATTTAGTATAAGTAAAGGTAAATTCCCCATTGAGGGATCAGATCTTTCAAGTGAGCTTGGAAATTTCAGCAAGTACACCTTCTTGGGAAAAGTGCACACCTCTCTTGGACGCTAGTCTTCTAGGGTTTGAGCACCCTCTTGTGTGATAGGCTTTATATTTGTGGTGAAGGTATTTCTATTGAAGAATATAGCAAAGGATTTGGCTTGGTTTTCTTCCCTTGGTGAGAAGGGTTTCCTAGGATACTTCTTGTGTTCTTGTGCATGGTGCTTCTTCTTGTGATCTTGGTTGTTGCAACATTTATGGTTATGGTTAAATGCTAAAAATTGAATGATATTCATGCTTAACCTTGACTATTGAAAAATCAACAATGAGGTGTCCTATTGGGTAGATCTTTCCCTAGGTCAAGGAGAGTTTCCAAGAGATCCCTCTCTAAGCCATGTAAAGTGGGTGAAGTGGTTAGGGTCAAGACTCAATGGGCATGGGGTTCATGACATACAAGGGGTTGTAGTGTCTCATTCATGGGTGCCTTTGTAGAGGGTGTGTGGTACATTCGTTTGTAATGCACTTCTTCCAAGCCCATTATTTTTCCATTCTTTGTTTCTTCCATACATTTAAGGAAAAATTGAAGGCCACTGCCTTGGTGTGGTGTCCATATAATTACAGTGTCACCCACAAATACATAGCAGAGATGAGAAGGTTGGCTCGTGATGAGACCCCCTTTCTCTCAACCATGCAACTGAGAGCCGTTACCCTGGCTTGGTGACCAGATGATGGTAATGTAATACCACTAGATATCCATCGACATGATAGGTCATCTTGTGATGAGACCTCCTATCCTCCAACTAACCTTTTAAGCATTCTTGATCATATTTTTTGTGGGTCCCCCTTTTCTCAAAGATAAGTGTTTCATTTCTTTCTTGGGTGATCCCCGGACGAAGCGTGTAGAAGGTTCATACATAGGCTTTTATATTTTACCCAACATCAATCCCTCTGGGCCTTTAGCCCCTTCTTCCCATAGAATGAGGGACAACCCCTTCTTAGGTCAATACACCCTAAAATCCCAAGAGATAAGGAAATGGGGGAAAATAGTGATGGAAAGTGGTAAGTATGGTCATAAACAGTACGATGGCTCTTTAAGGGAGTTCCTAGTAGAAAAACCATCCCCAAGGAAGACCACTTACTAGGGCACAATGCTAACCACCAAGGTGAAGTAGGGAAAAAGGCATAATTTCCAAGCATATATCATGAAATATAAGATACAACATACTCAAATGCCTCTAGTATTGAAATGATACTCACCATAATACCTAACTTTTACCTCATGGAGCAAGGCCCACTACCTTTCGGAAGCAAGCTGGTGTGGTGGATGCCATCCAAAAATCTACGACCTTTGCGATGGTGAGAAGGCTCTCCATCTATGCAAAGGGATACTGCTAGTCATGTAGTCTCTTAACACTCCATATCTGCAACCTGAGGGCCTTGAGACATAATCTCCTTAGTTACCCACAAAATGGGGATAACAGTCCTGAGAGACCATGACAGTTTCTTAGGCTCAAAAATAAAAGAGCCTTCCCTAGTGGGGAAACTAGGCATAAAATGACTTTATGTGTATAGACACTAGACTCTAATAGAGTTTTAGAAAGTATATTCTAGCCATAGCCTGATCTAAAACTAAAGAAAGCGAAATATAACTGCAAAAGCATCAGAGAAGCATAATTCTAAGGAACATTAGGAATATGAGGTTCCAGATCAGTTGGGAAATAGACTGCAGAAGAAGAGACTTGTTTTCTTGGACCAATAGTAGGTGGATGGAAGATGCTCCTGTTTCTGTGGGCCAGCCAAGTCACGACCTCTAGAAAATGTGCGTTCTGATATTCCAACATTTCCATTATGCTTTTAAGATGGAAAAAATCGTCATCTTTGGGAAACATGCCAAGTGATAACATCATTTCAGTATGCCAATATAACTCCAGGGTGTGAAAAAACTTGGAATTCTTGGTTCTGAAACAACCCAGTTAAGAAATAATCGCACCCACTTGGAAATCTACCTTAGCATCCTCCTTAAACTCGTGAGCCAGAAGAAATTCGACCTCCACTGCTGATATCACTGCTTTATCCTCCTCTGCATGAAGTGCTCATAATGGTCTGCAACATGCATCATTGCCTTGGCAACCCAAGAATGCCTAACACCAAAGTTATGAGGTTTGTATCCTTGAGGCGCCATCGATGACAAACCAAATAACAAATCAATGATTGGAATAACAAACCGATGACTAGAGAGCATGCAGTCTTGTAAAAACAAATCAAGCAGAGCAAAATTGGAAAACATAGAACTACATTTTAAAACATATATAGCTATGAGGTCCTCGTTTGGTTTGAGCACCCTTATGACTCTTCCATGACAAGCCATAACTATTAACCTCATGGGAAAATTTCACCAAATCCATAGGTGCATGTATGGATAATTCCTTTGCATCAGATCACTCGTCACCATGATCATGATGTGTGCTAATTCCTTTCTTAGATATGGGCACTTTGTCCTCTTAGTCATGTGAGCAGCCTTGAACTCTGTAACTGACTATGAAACATTCCTCGCCATCATAGTTTGGTGTCTATCCATTTTTGGAAGAGGCAACATCGTATGAAACAAAGTGATGCATGAAGGGACATATGAAATGCCTTGAGGAGGGGGGGAGCTCTCGACATTCTAGAGTTGTGCACCATACGATCCATGACAACCACATTTCCATTTATGCAAGTAGACACCCCATGCAAGGAACCAATTATGATTTATTCTTTAAAATAAATAATCAATAAAATTGAAAGGAGATGTGTTAAATAAAAAATATGTCTATATAGGTCTGGCCTTAACATTCACTAATGAAATTACAATGTTGTATGTTTAATTATTTATGAAAATTATAATAATTATGTAAAATAAAAATAAAATTAATGAATTTTAAGTGTCAAGAACTTAAAAATTCATGAGCATGCAGGTTTTCTTATGCCACAAGTGAAGATCATCACACATAATTAATAAACTTACAAAGGTTAATATATTACTATACAATATAGAGCTTTTGTGCTTCAATCAAAATATAAACTCAACTAATCATCCACATATCAGATTGTTATTATTTTTTTAAATCTTTGACACTATTAGATAAACCCAATAAATTTGATAATGTAACTTCATTCATAACCATATGAATAATGACCATATAATTATTTCCTCCTACTCTAATAAAAAAGTTTCTACTCTATTAGAATGTTGTAATTGTTATTTTTTTCATATTATGTATGAATTTTGTGTGTGTGTGTGTATTATGTTCATGTCTCTATTTCTCACATAATCTACAACATAATATTGGTTTTCAAACTGAAGTTATGCAATCAATTTTGATGAATTGAGATATATGGAAGGAAAATGAAAAACTATCGATTATTGGAATTAACAAAAAAAAATTATTAACAAAGAAAGAGATCAATGATTGACCCTGTGACGAATTTTCAAAAAATGATAACCATAGTGATAATTGAATTTACAAATAGTTGGGACGAAACCTTTAAAGTATATCGTTACCATGTCCAATAATATGCAATCAAAACATATAATTACCATGATCATGAATTCACAATGAAAACATTTGCAATGTAATTAGTGCTTTAAAAAGGGTCAAAACTCTACTCATCTCAAAAATTTGAGTAATCCACTTCACATGGTATACATGTATATGTCATTTTCATTGGAGTGGTTAAGCTCTAAATTTGCTTTCACTATGAGTGCATTCAACTCATGCATCCACCTCATAGTACCCATCACAACTCATGGGAGAGGGAGAAGGCGATGTACCCATTGCAACATGTGGGAGAGAGAGAAGGAAAAGATGGAACATCGTTTATGGATGGTTGATCGGGAAGTGTAGATATGGGTTCTGATTGTATGCACAACCATATATGCTAGTTATAGAGATAGTGTGGCTGGGGTATATATAGAGTAGGAAACTCCTAAAATATATTAGGAGAGTGTGAGAAATGAGACATCAAACCAGAGTGTCAAAGATAATAAAGATTGAGTAATGGAATGTTGATAACTAAATGAAAATTATGTTACAAATTTGGTTACAACATCGTTCAAAAACAAAATACATGGAAACATTGCACTTCACATCCAATACATGACATCGCATATATTTATTCCACTTACATGAATTTAATGACCTCAATGAATAGATGTCGTAGTTATATAAGATTAAAACTCCAAACTTAGGTTATCTAATTTTGGAAAAAAATTGCATTGTGTGCATGTTTGGTGATTAAAACTCAAAACTTAGGTATAACCTAAGATTTAAAAATTTGCATTTCATTAGAGCTCGACTATAAGACATCGAACTAGTTGGCCAATCAGATGTGTAAACCATTGGAAATAAAGAAAAATATTTGTAGTAAAAGGAAAACCAATGGATGGTCAATGACGAATAGAATGTTGTAGTCTTGGCCTTCTGCAGGGACTAGTAAGTCCATAAATTGTACGATCAACAAAGAGTTTTGTATATACTATAATAATAGTAATAATATAGTATATAATCTAATTATTAATTTAATAATCAAAGTCATTCAAGTATAATAATACACTTGTAATAATACTT
>ML781783.1:1053655-1080805 GCA_009831015.1 Picea engelmannii | reverse complement strand
AAGGATCTTCCTCTAGATGCTTCTCTTAATAGACATATTTAGTATAAATAAGGGGCGAGGGTATGTGAACCCTAGCTTGGAGATTATTGTAACAGAGCTCTGCTCGACTGGAGGTTGCCCCCTCGAAGAGGCCTGTGAACATTTCTTTATGAATCAAAGTGCTTTTCTATTGCTATTTCGTATATCATTTCTGTGTATTGTGAAGATTATGCTGGATATTTTACTGTTATTCTGCAATTTCTAGCATTTTATTTATGTTCTGCATATTTTATATATCTGGTATCTTGCAACATAAGACTAGAAAAGGTTGGATCAGAAGGCGAAGAGCACAATCTGGTTGTGTCTCTCAGATTCAGTATTACTGAATGTGTCAGGGGAAGCTACAACCAAGGCATTATGGGATAATTTGGGGACTTTGTATCAATCTAAGTTCCCGGTAAATAAACTGTTCTGGCAAAAGAAGTTGTATAACTTGAGCATGGAAGATGGAGACTCAGTGACATAGCATATGAATGCCTTCAATACTATGGTAAGTCAATTGTTATATGTTGATATTAATATTTCTGATGAAGACAAGTGTATTAGTTTAGTATGCTCTTTACTAGACTCGTGGGATAGTCTGGTTGTCAGAGAAGATCAGGAAGAAAAATATGGAAATCTAGAGCATAGATGCATTATTTGCAAGAGGACGCTCCTATGAAAGAAATAGATCTAAGTCCTCAAGTGGGATATCTAAATATAAGGGAAGATCTAAATCTCCCAGAATGATTGTAAAGGTATGTTGGAGATGTGGAAAAGAAGGGCACTTCAAGAAGTAATGTAGATCCAAAAGTATTGAAAGAGGGAAGGGATCTAAATCCGCTCCTTCTAAAGAAACAAAAACCTCCACGGAAGGAGGGGATGTGTACTTGGCTTCTTCAAGAAAACATGTGTATCATGAAGCATGGTTGGTTGAATCAGGTGCATCCCTTCATATAACTCCTCACAAGGAATGGTTTTGTGAATATGAAAGGTATGATGGAGATGATGTTTTCCTATGTGATGACTCAACATCCAAAATCATAGGATGAGGAAAAGTCAAGTTGAAGCTCATGGATGGAAGGTTTAGAACACTCTATATTGTTCTTAAAATCCTATGTTTGGATATAAATTTGATTTCTATAATCAAAATGGGCGATGCAGGGGTAAAAATAATGTTTCAGAAAGAAACCTGTAGGATGGTTTGAGGAGAAATGGTGTTGTTGAAGGGATTTTGGTTTGGGACTCTGTATAAGATGCAGTGAAGAACTATTAGTGATGGGTGTTATAGTTCCATTGTTCCTCAGATTGGAGTTGAAGAAGAAACAACTCCTACAGTCTCTAGAGAAAAGAGTATGTTGTGGCATCAAAGATTGGGGCATATTGGAGAGAAGGGCCTTTGAATACTACATGATAAAGGTATGGTTGAAGGTATGCATAAATCCTCTCTGGATTTTGATTTCTGTGAACATTATGTATATGGGAAGCAAAATCAGGTAAGATTCCCCTCTGGTGCATCAAGGGCAGAGGGAATTTTACAATTGGTGCATAGTGATGTGTTGGGGCCTGTGTCAGTGCCATCATTGGGAAAATCAGTGTACTCTATCTCATTGATAGATGAATTCTTGAGGAATATTTGGATATATTTCCTCAGGAATAAATATGAATTCTTTTATAGGTTTAAAGAGTTTAAGGCTCTTGTGGAGAATCAAACAAAGAAAATAATTAAGGTGTTGAGGACAGATAATGGTGGAGAGTTCTACAAAAATGAATTCAAAGAATTTCATAAGAAGTGCAGTATGAAAAGGCATAAGAGTACTCCATATACACCTCAGTAGAATGTAGTTCTAGAAAGGATGAACAAGATGATGGAAAAATAAAGGTGCATGCTCAGGAGTGTCGAGTTAGGAAAATAATTATAGGCAGAGGCAGTGGGTATTGCATGTTACCTCATCAATCGATCACCCTCATAAAAAACATTGGATGAAAAGACTCCACACGAGATATGGACTGGTAAGAAACCCTCTCTCACACATCTCATGATATTTGGTTGTGAGGACTATGTTCTCATTCCAAAGAAAAAAGGGAGTAAGCTAGATAAAAAGGATGAAAAGTGTATCTTTATTGGGTATAAAGATGGTCTTAAAGGTTATAAGCTTTGAAACCCAAAAACTAAGAAGGTAGTGTATAGTCGAGATGTGGTATTTAGGAAAACAAAGATGTTGTCAAACAAGAAGTCCTACCAAGGAAGGAAGAACCAGAGAAAATAGAGTTTGTGTTAAGTGATGATGAATTAGACTCTACAAAAGAACAAGAATAATAAGAAGAAGATCATCATACTCCAGTATTGAGTAGATTGGTTCAGGAAAGAAGGGAACTAGAAAGGTATACTCCACATGATTTCCGTTCAAATTTTTCTTTGTCTATTACTGATGATGATCCTAGAATTGTTAGGGAGGTAGTGGATTTAGAGGATGGAAAACTCTGAAAAAAGGCCATGCTTGAAGAAATGGCAACCTTGGATAAGAATGAGGGTTGGGATGTAGTGGAGTTGTCGACTAGAAGAAATCCCATTGGAAACAAATGGGTGTTTAACAAGAAGTTGAATGCATAAGGAAAAGTGGAGAAATACAAAGCTCGTTTAGTAGCAAAAGGTTACTCCCAAGTAGAGGGAATTGAATTTGGTGAGATTTATTTTCTTGTTTCCAAGTTAAGTTCAATTAGATTTATTTTATATGTTGCTGTTGTGTTTGATTTTGAAGTAGAATAGATGGATGTGAAGACAATATTCCTACATGGGGATATGGAAGAAGAAATCTATATGAAGCAACGAGAAGGCTTTGTTGTGAAGGGAAAGAAAGAGTCAGTATGCAGGTTGAAAAAGTCCTTGTATGGGTTAAAACAATCACTATATGTTGCTGTTGTGTTTGATTTTGAAGTAGAACAGATGGATGTGAAGACAATATTCCTACATGGGGATATGGAAGAAGAAATCTATATGAAGCAACGAGAAGGCTTTGTTGTGAAGGGAAAGAAAGAGTCGGTGTGCAGGTTGAAGAAGTCATTGTATGGGTTAAAACAATCACTAAGGATGTGGTATCAAAAATTTGATCCTTATATTGGCTTCACAAGGAGCTAAGTGGATCATTGTATGTATTTCAAATTAATCGATACTTTTCTTATTTATTTGGTCTTTTATGTGAATGATATGTTGTTGATAGGAAAAGGCAATGAGATTATCCAAGATGCGAAAACTCAGTTGTCCTCTAAATTTGACATAATGGATCTTGGTGCTACAAATTTCATTTTGGGCATGGAAATTAAAGAGATCAGGAAAACATGAAACTCTGGTTAAATAAGATAAAATATGTCGAGACAATACTGCAGAGGTTTAATATGCAGGAATGTAAACCGGTCAAGGTCCCTATTCCTGTAAGTGTAAAGTTATATGTGGATCAGTTTCCCAAGACACATGAAGAGGAATAGGAGTCCCAGGGATGATTTTAAGGATGGAAATTTATTTTAAAATTTAGAAACCTTGGCGATCTTATTAATCCTTCATATGCCAACTATAAATGTTTGGCAATATTTTTTTTAAAATATTCAGATTTCTACGGATTTTATATAGTTTGTATAAAATTTTGGTGATTTTTAAGGTAAAATAATTTTATCCTATAGAATTTGGGCGAATCATTTTTAGAATAGGGAATCTTTTTTGGGAAAAAACATGTAAAATTAGCCCATGAGCGAAATTTAGCCCGTAGCTAAATACATGGTAGCCATACATGCAAGGAAGGAAGCAGTATGGTTACAAAGATTGTGTTCAGGTATTAGGTTGGTACAACAAGCTATAAGGACAAATTATGATAGTCATAGTGAAATCTTCCTAGAAAAGAACCCGATTTATCATTCAAAGAAAATGTTTTGTTGATGAAGGTGGACACTTTGAATAATGTTGCAGATTCATTGACAAAATTTGTGAGCACTGACAAGTTGTCTTGGTGTAGAGGATATATGGGAATTTTTTCCTTGGATTGTTGACTATGTAATCTTGTAACCCCCTGTATGCAAATAAAACAACAAGTGGGAGAATGTTGGGTATGTGTTATATTATCTGCATGACTAGATCTAGTGTCTAGTCTTTTCCTTCATCCTCAAATATACAATGTTGTTTAACTTGGACACACCATCATTAAAACTTCTTCAAAGTAGGTTAATAGTGAAATTGTCATGAATTTGTTTTGTTATTAACTATTTTCTAAAAAATCATTGTAAAAATATCTCCACTAGAAAAGAAAGAAACCTATTTATGTGAAAGTCAACATAGCCTTGATAATGGTGACCACCTTACCAAAAAAATCATTAACCAAAAAGAGGTAAACATGGCCATAACACAAACTCACTGATGCCAATACAACAATGCTCTGCATATTCTATTGTAAAAACTACATAACCTCTTTTCGTTATCTTAAGAAACCTATTTATGTGAAAGTCAACATAGCCTTGATAATGGTGACCACCTTACCAAAAATTTCATTAACCAAAAAAAGGTAAACATGGCCATAACACAAACTCACTGTTGCCAATACAACATTGCTCTCCATATTCTATTGTAAAAACTACATAACCTCTATTCATAAATAGTCAACCAAAATGAGAAAAATCACAACAATTCATTATCATAAGTTGGTAATGAGAAACTTGATATATGTTATGACATTCATAAAAATATGGAACCTAAAAAAATGGAATTTGATATCCCATTGACAAATATTATATGTATTATGAAGACAATATTCATATATCTATGTAATGTCACATAAATCTTAAATTTGATACAAAAGAAATTCAAAAGACTCGACCGAGAATTTGTATGGTATCGAGCTAATCAAGCTTTGCAATTCTCAAGATCTAATCATTTTCAATGGTCTAATGAAGTGTCCAAAATCTAACCAGATGACTTGTATCCATAGGTTGGGTAGCAATGTTGGGGATTATGTCATATCAGATATCCTTGTATACACCAAATAGTTAATTTTGACCTTTTAAACAACCATGATCCTCACTATGACCACAAATGTTTAACCCTAACTATAAAATTTATCATGCACAAAAACCACATGGAAGAGAACTTTCATAACCAAAGGAACTTGCATTTTGACAAGAATAAAGTTAATCTCTTCTTAAAGGACTTAAGCACTGAATTAAATCTTCTATCACATAAGAACAATATTGAATGCCTCTGTCCTCTCTACTTTCATATAAAAATTCTCTATCAAAGTGTTGTGTAAAATAAAAAATATAATTTACAACCCTCGGTATGATAATGAGTGTAAACATTCTAGAAAATCCATTACAGATGCATATAACGAGTCCTTGAAATCTCATAAGATTAATAGATACAAAGCCCTAATTAAAAGGAAAAAAAGGCACTACATAAATAGAAAACAAGAAAAGCTTTTGCACCTATCTAAGCTAGATCCAAAGAAATTTTGGAGGCAAATTTTGACTTGTAAAACCAAATAAAATGGTATGATTCTCTTGACGTACTGGAACTCCTACCTTAAAATATTTATGAATCCCCTAATGTTATCAACAACATTCCAAAATTTTCTACAAAGGATGAATTTTTTTTTCTATAGAAGACATAAAGTTTGGGTTTAAACGACTTGAAAATGGGAAAGATAAGGACATTGAAGGCCACCAAGAAAAAATATTAAAAATTCGAGGGCATATTCTCATCCCTCATATACACAAGCTCTTCAATTTAGCAGTCAAAACAGAGCTTCCCTAAACCCTAGACTCAAAGCCTCACTGTACCTATTTTAAAAAGTGAGGATAAAATTAATCCATCTAATTATAGGACCATTATGATTAGCCCCATTTTAGCCAAGTTATATGGAAGTAATTTGGAAAAAAAGATAAGCATATGGCTAGAAAGCCACATAAAAAGAGCTAAAGGCTAGGCCAATTTTAGAGCTTATCATTCAACTGTGGACCACCTTGTCACGCTTAGCATAATTACAGAGGAGTTTCGCAACAATTAAACTAATCTCCTTTGTTTTTTCGTTGACTTTAGGAAAGCTTTGGACATTGTTCCTAGGACTAACCTTTGGAATAGGTTAAAAGAGCTAAATATTCCCTCTGAGCTGAGAGTTGCCATGGTAAGGTTGTATGAGACTATTATTGTTAACTTTAGGATGGCTGGGGAATGGTTAGAAGAAAATAACTACAATATAGGAGCCAATCAAGGTTTTTCTCTATCCCCTACTCTTTTTGGCATATACATTGACAAGTTAGAAGATTGTTTGGAAGTTGCAGGTTGTGTTGGACCGACTCTTGCTAGTATAGTCATCATCCTTCCTCTCTATGCTGATAATATTTTTCTTATGGCAAGGAATGATTATGAACTCAGTAAGTATCTTAGAATCCTCAAGGACTTCTACTCTAATACAAGAATGACTGTGAACATTGACAAAATGAAGGTTATGATAATTAAATACCAAAAGATCACCTATAATAGTTTTTTATATGACAATAATAACTTGGAGGAAGTGACTTCGAACAAGTATATTGGAATCAATATGCATCACAAGCTCAATTGGAACTATAACATTGATAAAAGGATAAATGGAGGGTGGAGAGCTTATTATGGGCTATAAAATAATTGTAAATTAGTGTACCTTTGGCTATGGGATAAGAAAAATCTCCTATTTGAGACTCTTGTCACTCTTGTTATCCTATATGGATGTGAAGTTTGGGAATGCAATATATCTCGAGTATCCTGGAGAAATACAAAGCAAATCCAAAAGGATTTCATCACTTGTAATATCAAAATTAATGTCAATACACCCTATCATATCATCCTCATAGAAGCGATCCTTTCCCCCATTGAGAGAACAACTATGAATAAGTACTTAATGTACAAGAGAAAGATACACAACATATATGACAAGAGATGTCATGTCCCCCACCTCTTGATGAAGAGGTTTGGAGAGACTCAGTAGTGTAGTCATCCCCACTAGACTATAGTCTCATGCAGCATGGGGAAAAGTCAGCTAAACTCAATGTTATAATATGAAGTTGACTTGAAAAGGTAAAAAGTAACTCACTGAAGAATTAGAACACTTGAGGTTGAGTTAGGAGTTGAACCTAAGGGTTAACTAACTCAACAGAGGAATAGAATGGGGGTATAAAGGAAATCCTAGGGTGCACCTCTCACTCATCTTGGATTATTATTGCAAATTTATTTTGGGCTCTTAAGCACACATTTTTGAGGGTTTTGAGAATACAAACCCTAGAGAACAATTTAGTGGTGAAAGATTCCACCTCTCTTGTTCCAAACTTGGTCTTGGGGATGAAATACTCCACCCACACCATTCTACAAGATTCACAGGTATCATCATTCATCCAGGACATCTGCAGGTCATACCCTTGAGGGTTTTCAGCAAGAGGGCACACCATTCATTGAAGGAAGTTTGATCCAAGAGATTGGCAGGGATTTTAGACATTCTAGCACTTGGGTTTTTCTTGCAGGGAATTGATCATCAGTTCTAGTGCATTTTGAGAGGGCTATTCTTGCCAGATGATTTTCTAGAGAATTGGCACGATTTGGAGAGAAGGAGGGCGCTATTGAGATTCAAATCTACTCAGTATTGGAGGGGTTATACTTCAGATTTGACCTTGAGACTTCACCTAGTGACTTGCAGTGTCTTGATATACCTTTCTAAGGAGTTTCAAGGCACTTGGAGGCCTCCTTCATCAGGGCCAAATAATTGGGCATTGACATGATTCAGGAGGGCACAACTTCACTTAGGGTTTCAACATTTGGAGGAGCATCTCTTTGCATTTCAGTCTGAGACTTTAGGAGGGAGTTCTACTCACCCCGATCTATCATTCTACATGGTTTGGAGCCATTTGGAAGCTTCCATCAGCTAGGCAAAAATATTGGGTCTTCTTAGCTTTTCAGGAGGACGTACCATCAACCAGGGGGTTTGGAATTGACTATGGTTCTTCTTGTATTGGTCTTCATTCTATATTCAGACTTTGGAGGTTTGCATCTTCTTATCGGGAGCATTTTGTAACAGCTCATATGTTAGGGTCCTAACCCGCACATAGGTAGAACAATTTATTCGGATGTAATAAAGGTCAATATTAATAAGGCCTTTCAATAAAATAGAATAAGGCAGATGTAAGAAGACCTAATAGAAGATTTCACTTCTAGAAGGATCTTCCTCTAGATGCTTCTTTTTAGTATAAATACGAGTCAAGGGTATGAGAACCCTAGATTGGATATTATTGTAATAGAGCCCTTCTCAATTGGAGGTTGCCCCCTCGAAGAGGCCTGTGAACATTGCTTTCAGATTCAAAGTGTTATTTCTGTTGTTATTCTTATATCATTTCATTGTTATTGTGGTGAATGTTTTGGTTATATTGTTGTTATTCTGCCATTACTAGCATTTTATTTCTATTTTGCATACATTTTATATCTGGTATATTACAAGTGGTATCAGAGCACTTTCCTCGGTAGAAAGTGTGGGTTAAATTTTTTTCAGGGTAGAGACGTATTCCGACATCTTTAAGCCATAGAGATTTTTCGTTACGCGCATAAACCTGCGGTTGAGGGATTCATACATGCAAGAAATATAAGTGGTACTTAAGCGCACATTTGTTGGCCACCCTTGTAACCCCTGTTGGTACCCCTTCGAGTGGTAGTGCATCAGACAACACCTGTGTACAGATTGGCCTAGATTACCTGAAGCCCTCTTTAGATAAACCGATCGGTCGCCTGACTGCTATAGTGTCACCGAGAACAGCACTCGTGAAGATACTCTCTAGTGCCTGGGTAGTTGGGTAGTACGGCTAAGGGTACAATCTATCCTCCTTAGTTAGTTCCCTGATATATTGGGCCGAGTACTACTGTTGGACCCCACACGTATTTCAGAGATCTATAGCATAAGGCAAACCCTTGTCTGTAGAACCCTTGAATACCTAAACCTTGGGGACAAAAACATAAACAAATTAAAACAGACAAGATCTATTGCCGCGCATTTGAGCATTTCCTCTCTGCAGTATTCTTCAAACCGGAGTATAACTCCATAAAAAAAAAAAAAAAAAAAGTCTGGAAATTTTTTGACCATTATTTGAGACCTATTCCATTGGATTCATCTCTTCTCCCTTATCACATTCATCCATATCATTTTTCAGAAAAAATTTTTACCCCGCCCACCCCTTTTCAGTTTCCCCATCCTCATGGCCCATACTCGTAGCCAAGACTTGGAAGCTCGCTTCAACACCTTGCAATCTGGTCTCATTGAGACCTAACAAGAAGTGAAACAACTCAGTGCTAATGTTGTCGCCATCAATACAACCATGTAGTCCCCAATGGGGGAAATCAAACAAGACCTCACCACCCAACTTAAATCAGTCTTTTCGGTACTCTGCACCAAACTGCATATCCCTACAGATAACCCTTCCTCTTTCTCACCTCCACATACTGAACGTGACCATTCCTCTCATTCCCATACCTTGCAAAACCATCACTTTCAACGTGACCTATGCCTTCCAAGGGTGGATGTGACCAAATTTGATGGCCTGGACCCCACTGGTTGGGTAACCCAAATGGAACATTACTTCTCTTTATACAGCATTACAAATGACTTGGCCAAACTCCGGTATGGTGTTCTCCATCTAGATCAAGAACGTTGGCAATGGTGGCAATGGAGAAAAACTTCTCGTCAAGGGTATATTGCTTGGACACACTTTGTGGCAGAGATTTATGAACACTTTGACACTGACACCAACCATTTGGGCCGTTTGAAAAAGCTAAAACAATTAGGAATAGTGGAAGACTTCATAGCTACCTTTGAGCGCCTGGCTTTTAGAATAGAGGGCATGTCTAATGCCTTTTTCCGAGAGTGTTTTATCAGTGACCTCAAGGATGAAATTCGGGCCCATGTCCTCATGGCTCGGCCTGAGAGTTGGGTGGAGGCTACCAAAAGAGATAAAGAATAACAACAAGTTGTATCTTCTCAAAACCGGAAACCCTCCTTTATTCCTCGCCCTAAACCAGTAAATCCCACTACTCCCTCTGCTCCACTAAAGATCCAAAAATTGTCCAGGGTTGAAATGGCATAATGCCAACTCAAAGGCCTTTGTTATAACTATGATGACAAATATTTCTTGGCCCACAAGTGTAAATAACAAAAGCTTTTTATAGCCATCTCTGAGGAGATTTCGAAAGAAGATGAAGAAACTCCCTCTGTGTCTGAGTCACCTGAATCGACTGACATAACCCCTCCCTCAGACCCTCCCGAAGTAACTGATCATTTCCCTCAATGCTCTCACTGGCTTCTCCGCTCCCCAAACCCTCAAGCTAATCAGTTACATCAAGCATCAGAAGGTCATCATTCTGGTTGATAGTGGCAGCGCCCATAATTTTTTTCATTGCCGCATTACCCAAGAAACTCATTGCTACATCCATGCCGTCAATAATTTCCAAATCATGATTGCCAAAGGTGGTTCCATGAAATGTGGAGGGTGTTGTGAAAAATGTGCGTCTCCAAATTGGTGACTACCACCTGAAATCCCATATGTTTGCTATCGACATGGGAGGTTGTGACATTGTGTTGGGTGTAGACTGGCTAAGGACTTTGGGTCCCATTCTCATGAATTTTAAAGACTTAACCATGCAATTCGACCAAGAGGGCCTCCAATATAAGTTCCAAGGCATCACCGTCGGTTCACCTGAGATCATTAGTTCCCATCGCATGGAAAAGATGCTCTTAAAGGGTCATTCTGGTGTTATCGCCCAACTCCATGCCAAACAAGCAACAGAGACACCCTCGGTACCGCAAGACCTCCAAGCCATCCTTTCTAAAAATCAATCAGTCTTTTCCACTCCCCAAGGCCTCCCTCCTTCCCGTGGTGTTCATAATCATTCCACTCCCCTTGTACCCAGAATCCTTCCTCCCAATATCCATCCGTATCGTCACCCCTTTTCCCAAAAAAATGAAATTGAGAAAATGGTCCAAGAACTCCTTAATGTAGGTGTTATCCGCCCTAGTACGAGCCCCTACTCATCTCCTGTGGTCATGGTCCTGAAGAAAGAAGGTTTTTGGCGAATGTGTCCTGACTTTCATGCCCTCAACAAACTTACCATCAAAGACAAATTCCCCATTCCTGTCATTGATGACCTCCTGGATGAATTGAGTGGCGCCCAATTTTTCACTAAACTGGATCTTCGTTCGGGCTACCACCAGATACATATGAAAGAGGCATACATTCCCAAGACTACCTTTATAACTCATGAGGGCCACTATGAGTTTTTGGTCATGCCCTTTGGCTTATGTAATGCCCCATCCACCTTCCAAAGCCTCATGAGTCATGTATTCCATCCTTTTCTCTGCCATTTTGTCTTAGTTTTCTTTGATGATATCCTCATCTATAGTAAAACCTGGATAGACCATCTTGCTCAGGTGGATCGAGTTCTCCATCTACTCTCTCAGCACCAGCTTTTCCTGAAATAGTCTAAATGTGCTTTTGGCGCCTCAAAAGTAGAATACTTGGGTCATCTGGTTGGAAAAGATGGCGTGAGGGTGGATCCTAAAAAGATTGAATTAATGCAAGACTGGCCTCACCCAAAGACTCTTAAGAGCTTGCGTGGATTTCTAGGCTTAACAGGGTATTATCACAAGTTTGTTAAGAATTATGGGAAGATTGCAGCACCTCTCACTGCTCTCCTCAAAAAGAATTCTTTCACTTGGACTCCAGCCGTTGCTCAATCTTTTCAAACCTTGAAGATGGCCATGTGCACCACTCCAGTCCTCTCCCTTACCAATTTCATAAAGAAATTTGTGTTGGAATGTGATGCCTCAGGGAAAGGAATTGGTGTTGTGCTTATGCAATAGGGTCGACCTTTGGCCTTTACCAGCAAGCAACTATCTGAAATAAATCCGGGAAAATCCATCTATGAAAAGGAAATGTTGGCTATTCTGCATGTCATGGATCTATGGTGTCCTTATCTATTGGGACAACATTTCCAAATTAAGACAGACCATCAAAGCCTCAATTATTTTTTGGAACAATGCATTTCCTCCCCAGAACAACAAAAATGGGTGACTAAACTCTTTGGATATGATTATGAGATCATTTATAAGAAAGGAAAAGACAATGTGGTTTTAGATGCACTTTCCCGAAAATATGAAGATGAAGGATCCCTTTTTTCTCTTTCATTCATTGTACCAGATTGGCTCCAAGCCATTTTCCAGGAATGGCTACAAGATCCCAAAAGTTTGCAATTGATCCACCAATTGCAGTCCAATGCTCCAACTTCCCCAGGGTACTCTTGGCTCCATGAGGAACTTTGATATAAAGGCTATTTGTATTTAAGTAAACAATAAAATCTTAAATCCACGGTACTCTCTGCACTTCATGCTACATCCACATCAGGGCACTCTGGGTTCACCAAAACCTATGATAGAGTCAAACGTTCCTTTTTCTGGGATGGTATGAAATAGGACATTCATAATTTTGTAGCTAAATGTGATGTGTGTCAACGCAACAAGGGAGAAATAGTCAAATCATCAGAACCACTACAACCAGTCCCGATTCCACCTGCTATTTGGAAGGATATCTCTATGGATTTTATTACCGGCTTTCCCAAATCGGGAAATAAATCCGTCATCACAGTGGTTGTTGATCACCTTTCCAAGTATGCTCATTTATGCGCCCTTCAACACCCGTTTACAGCATCCACGGTGGCTCAAATCTTCATGGATCAGGTCTTCAAGCTTCATGGCATGCCACACTCTATTGTTTCTTATCGTGATCCAACTTTCACAAGCAATTTTTGGCAAGAACTGTTCAAGATACAAGGAACTGAATTGCATCTCAACACAAATTATCCTCCCCAGACTGATGGCCAAACAGAAGTTGTCAACAAGTGTTTGGAAACATAGTTGAGGTGTTTTGCCTCGGAAAATAAAAATCAATGGGCTCAATGGTTACCCCTAGCTGAATGGTGGTACAACACTTCATACCATACAGCTAGATGCATGACTCCTTTTGAAGTGATATATGGACAGAAGCCACCTTCAGTTCTCTCATACTTACCGGGTGCCTCAAAGGTCCAAGCAGTTTACCTAACACTTACAGCTCGAGAGGATATTCTCCATACCCTCAAAGAGAATTTGGTCATGGCACATAGTCACATGAAGTAACAAGTAGATCAAGGTCGCTCTGAACGTCAATTTGTAGAAGGGGATCAGGTGTTTCTTCAACTTCAACCTTACAAGAAAACTTCCCTCAAGGCCGAGCATTGTCAGAAGCTAGCACCCAAATTTTATGGTCCTTATACCATTCTCAAGTGTGTGGGACAAGTCTCCTATCAATTAGTTTTTCCCAACCATTCGAAGCTACATCCTGTTTTTCATGTTTCATACTTAAAGAAGGTGATTGGAGCTAAGTGCCAAATTCAAACCAACCTTCCAGAGTTAGCTAAAGAAGGATCCATTTGGCTACAACCACAAGCTTTTTTGGACTAGCGTGAGCATCGCCTACGTCAGAGAACCATCAAGGAAGTGCTAGTCCAGTGGAAGGATACAACTCCATCAGACACCACTTGGGAGCCAGCTACCATTCTACAACAATTTCCTCATCTCAAGCCTTGAGGACAAGGCTGTTTTTAAGGGGGCGGACATGTTAGGGTCCTAACCCGCACATAGGTATAAATATATATTCGGATGTAATAAAAGTCAATATAAATAAGGTATTTCAATAAAATAGAATAAGGCATATGTAAGAAGACCTAATAGAAGCTTCTGCTTCTAGAAGGATCTTCCTCTAGATGCTTCTTTTTAGTATAAATAGGAGTCGAGGGTATGAGAACCATAGCTTGGATATTATTGTAATAGAGCCCTTCTCAACTGGAGGTTGCCCCCTCGAAGAGGCCTGTGAACAGTGCTTTCAGATTCAAAGTGCTATTTCTATTGTTATTCTTATATCATTTCAGTGTTATTGTGGTGAATGTTCTGGTTATATTGTTGTTATTCTGCCATTACTAGCATTTTATTTTTGTTTTGCATACATTTTATATCTGGTATATTACATCATATCTTATCTATTGGAGCTATCTGATGTTATTCCAAATATCAATCCTTATTATATCAGGTCCTTGCTTGTTATATCAATAAAGGTTAGATCTATGTTGTTTGGCTCCATATCTTGTGTTGTTGGTCGTATCTTGTATTTCCATTGTGTATCTTCAGATCTATGCTTGATAACTGAACTATAAACCCTAAGACTTATCTCATAAGTAAACCTACAAGAAAACACTCACACATCAGTTAAATAGTGAGCAGTTAGTGTTCCAAGGGAAAAAAAATTGGCTTGGGAACATTACAGTGGTATCAGAGCGTTGATCCTCCCATCCTGTGAGGGTTAGCGCATGCATAAGTTCATTGGAATTTATATGGGTAGAATAAGGAAACATACATGTGAGATAGAGGTTGAAATGGAAGGGTCAAGTGAGGACAATGAGCCATAGATTCTAGCAGGAATCACTAGGGAATTACAACATTCCATAGAGGTGTCATTGAGTAAAATTGTATGTCACCTGCAAGAAAACCAAGAGATGGTATGTAGGGGATAGATAGAGGTGGAAGAAACCTTGAAAAGGGTAAGTTATAGCCAAGAGTTGATATCATGGATTTTGATGCAGATGAATCATGGGGGAAAAGGTCCAGAATCTTATGCCAACAGGGAAGCTAGTGGATCTCATGGCCGGAATAGACATCAACAGGAGCATGTTCCCTATTATCATACTGAGGGACAAATCCATGGAGGGGGAGAACCACATGGACATAAACACAACAGGACCACTCATAGACCCTATCTACCTTCATGTTTGGATGAACAAACACAACCAGAATTCCAAGATAAAATGGAGGACAGTTTTGCACAGTATGTCAGGGAATATAACTCACTGAGCATTGCAGTCTAGAGACAGATGACATTGGATCAGTATTATGGGTTCAAACTCAGAGACAAACCCAGACCATACCATAGAAGCAACTATGATTTAGAGCATAGGGCTAGAAAAATGGAGATCCCCTATTTTGATGGGTCTCCCAAGATGACTGCACAGGCTTGGGTGCAAGAACTGGATACTTACCTACAGCTTAACCCCATGAGAGAGATGGATGCCATCAAGTTTCCCACCATGTACTTGGAGGGAAAATATAATGACTGGTGGTACCATGGGTTATCTACACTTAGCCACAATCATATAGTGGCATACACAGAGGTTCATTGACAAGTTTGACCAGGGGGATCCAGAACTCCATTTCAGGGAACTCACCCAACTCAGATAGACAAGATCACCTGAGGTGTATATTCAGAAGTTTCATAGGATAGCATTCATGGTACATGATGTGTCACAGTCAAGACTCATGATGCTTTTCACAGAGGGTTTGATGGAACCCTTAAAGGGTTGGGTTAAGGATTTCAAGCCTACCAACTTGCAGGATGCTATATGGAGGACGAGAGATCTAGGCCCAATAATGAAATCCAATTTAATCCCTAGACCACCTCTAAAAACCAGAGGAAGAGACCAAATACCTCCAATGAATCAAGGAGGAAGAGACCCAAGGGGGTTTGAAATGGGAAGAGGTAAGATGGATGAGAACACAAGGAGGGAACTAAGAAGAAAGAAAATATGCTTTACATGCAAAGAGCCTTAGGATCCATCCCACAAGTGCATGGGTAGAGGCAAGGCCCACTACATTGAGGTTACTTCACACAATGAAGAGGAGGAAGATTTCGGGAACCTGCAGAATCTAGAAGCAGATACCACTGAAACTATTCAAGAAGAAGGTCCAGGTCATGACATGACAACATAAGAGAAGGCTACGTTAGCACCCATTAGTGGGGTACCCAATTATAAAACATTTAGGATGAGATGGATATTGCAGGGATAGAAGGTTTCGGTTCTCATTGATGGGGGTGCTTCTCACAACTTCATTGACTCAACACTGCTAAAGAGGATGCACATACCCACAGTTGAATTTGAAGGATTCAAGATGGAGGTAGCAGGAGGAAGCACCATGCCATGTAACATGTATATTCCAGGGATGAAGCTTACACTGGGTAGACATGACTTAGAACAAGACTTTTATGTGATGGACCTTCCAAAAACAAACATCATCCTTGGAGTTCAGTGGCTCAGAACGTTGGGATCTATCACCACCAACTACAAGACTATGGAGATGTATTTCACAGAGGAAAGTTGGAAAAAGGTAGTTCTCAGGGGCATGTTAGGAAACACAGCTAGGGTGGTTACAACAAAGCACATGGAGGCCATTTTCAGAAGGGAGGACATTGTATATGCTGCTAAGTGTAGGATTTCAGAACGTGTGGACAAGAAAGTAAAGGTTCACTATGCACCAGAGATTCAAAGAGTCATTGACAAACATAGAAAAGTGTTTGGACCCATTCCACCGGGAGTACCACTAGATAGGGGGTTTGAGCATATCATAGAGTTGGAAGAGGGAGTGAAACCAATCATCACCACTCCCTACAAACACCCAAAGAAGTACAAATATGAGGTAGAGAAGGCCATCAAATAATTGTTAGACATGGGTCACATTAGACCAAGTTCCAGTCCTTTTGCATCTTCAGTGGTACTAGTAAAGAAGAAGGATGGAACCATGTGCATGTGCATTGACTTCAGGGCATTGAATAAGAAAACTATTAAGAACAAGTATCCCATTCTGAGGATTGATGAGCTCCATGGGGTCGTTTACTTCACCCAGATTTACTTGCACTCTGGCTATCATCAGATCAAAATGAGGGAGTAGGACATCCCCAAAACTGCCTTCAGATGTCACTACGGCCATTATGAATTCCTAGTGATTCCATTTGGATTGACTAATGCACTAGCCACATTCAATCTTGCATGAATTACGTCTTCAACAAGCAGTTGAGGAAGTACCTCCTTGTGTTTTTTTATGACTTGTTGATCTATAGCGGGATTTGGGAGGAACATCTTTAGCATGTGGAACATATTCTAGCCATCAGGGAGGACCAATCCTTGTATGCCGAGTCCAAATGTGAATTTGGAATGACAGAGGTCCTCTACTTAGGACACATCATTGGAGTAAAAGGGGTACAGGTACACCAAGAGAATATCCAAGCCATACTTGACTGGCCCACACCTAAGACCCTTACAGAGTTGAGGGGGTTTCTTGGCATTTGTTGCTATTACAGGAGGTTCGTCAAGGGTTTCGCACAACTTTGTGCACCATTGACCGATTTGACCAAGAAAGGGGCTTTCAGATGGATTTCATAGGCACAATTGACATTTGATAAAATGAAAAATGTAATGAGCACATGCCCAATTTTATCCCTACCAGATTTCGGCCAACCCTTCACATTGGAGTGTGATGCCTTTGGAGAGGGAATTGGAGCCGTGCTTATGCAGAATAGGCACCCCCTTGTCTATGAGAGCCAAAATTTGAGGGGCCCCAAGATTCTCTACACTATCTATGATAAAGAAATGCTGGCCATCATGTATGCATTGGCCAAATTTAGACAATACTTGGTAGGAGCAAGATTTGTAGTGAGATCAGATCACAATAGCCTTAAGTACTTTTTGGAACAAAAAAACTTAAATGAGAGACACCAGAAGTGGGTTAACAAAATACAGGCCTATGATTTTGACATTGAATTTGTCAAGGGGAAGAATAATGTAGTGGTAGATGCATTATCTAGAAGGCCATCAGTTTATGCTATGACCGATATTTCAGTTGACTAGAAGGCCCACCTCTTGGTAGAATACTCAAAAAACCAGTTCGCTTGTTAGTTGATGGATGGACAGATATAGGATGACAACTTCAGAATCACAGATGATGTCATCTACTACAAGGGACAAATTTTCTTGGTTCCTGAGTCAGCCTTTAAGGCCAAGGTATTGTAAGCATGTCATGATTCATTGATAGTAGGGCACCAAGGAATTGTCAAAACATACAGGAAGGTAAGGGAAAGGTTTTCATGGAAAGGTCTCAAAGAATATGTAGTGTGCCACATCAAGGAGTGCACTACCTGCAAGGAAAACAAGGATGAGCATACACATCCAACAGGACTGTTACAACCTCTACCCATCCCAGAGCACAAATGGGAAAGCATCTCTATGGAATTCATCACAGGATTGCCAAGGGCACAAGGGAAAGATTGTATTTTTGTAGTGGTGGACAGGTTGACTAAATTTTCACACTTCTTATCCATTGCCATAGACTTCAGTGCAGCACAGGTTGCAAATTTTTTCTTCAGGGAGAACTTTAGACTACATGGCTTGCCCAAGACCATTGTTAGCGACAGGGATAATTGATTTATGAGCACCTTTTGGCAGGACTTATTCAGGTTGGTTGGTACAACCTCAACTTCTAGCACCAGTTACCACCCTCAGACTGATGGGAAAACCGAAATAATCAACAAGTGGGTGGAAGGCTACCTCAGAAATCATGTGGCAGGGAAACAAAAGGCATGGGTTAGGTGGCTACACCTGGGAGAATATTCTTACAACACCACTTATCATATGTTTATTGGTATGACTCCATTCAGGGCCTTGTACAGTTATGAACCTCTCTCCTTTGTATAGATTTCCTTCGGTGATAGCAAAGCTCCTATGGTATAGGATTGGGTGCAGTAGAGTTAGGACATACTCAGGGAATTAAAAGATCATAATCAAATGGCACATAATCAACAAAAGGTCTAGGCAGACAAACACAGGGTAGAGCATACATTTGAGGTTGGTGACTTTGTCTAATTAAGGCTCTAACTGTACATGAAGGCTTCTATCAAAAGAAGTGGAGCAGAAAAGCTCCAACCTCGATTCTTTGGACCCTACAAGATCAACAGAAAGGTAGGGGCCGTGGATTATGAACTTGAGCTTCCACAGGGTAGAAAGATACACAACGTCTTCCATGTGTCATTCTTGAAGACGGCCATTGGCCAACACATCACCCCTCTTGAGGTACTGCCACCCTTAGATGAAGAGGGGAAATTGATACTAATACTAGAGGAAATACTAAAGGTTCGGGAGAAAAAACTAAGGAGGAGGAGCATCAAGGAATACTTAGTCAAATGGAAGGACTTGCCTATTGAGGATGCTACGTGGGAGAGTGAACAGGTGATACAGGAGACAGGCTCGTAATTTATTTTGGACAAGCTATTTCTAGTAGGGGAGACTGTAATGTCCCCCACCTCTTGATGAAGAGGTTTGGAGAGACTCAAGAGTCTAGTCATCCCCACTAGACTATAGTCTCATGCAGCATGGGAAAAAGTCATCTAAACTTAATGTTATAATATGAAGTTAACTTGAAAAGGAAAAAAGTAACTCATTGAAGAATTAGAACACTTGAGGTTGAGTTAGGAGTTGAACCTAAGGGTTAACTAACTCAACAGAGGAATAGAATGGGGGTATAAAGGAAAGCCTAGGATGCACCTCTCACTCATCTTGGATTATTATTGCAAATTGTTTTTGGGCTCTTGAGCACAAAGTTTTGAGGGTTTTGAGAATACAAAACCTAGAGAAAAATTTGGTGGTGAAAGATTCCACCTATCTTATTCCAATCTTGGTATCGAGGATGAAATACTCCACCCACACCATTCTACAGAATTCACAGGTATCATCATTCATCTAGGACATCTGCAGGTCATACCCTTGAGGGTTTTTAGCAGGAGGGCACACCATTCATTGAAGGAAGTTCGATCCAAGAGATTGGCAGGGCTTTTCAAAATTCTAGCACTTAGGATTTTCTTGCAAGGCCTTGATGATCAGTTCTAGTGCATTTTGAGAGGGTTATTCTTGCCGAATGATTTCGTAGAGAATTGGCACGATTTGGAGAGAAGGAGGGCACTATTGAGATTCAGATCTACTTAGTATTGGAGGTGTTATACTTCAGATCTAACCTTGAGACTTCACCTAGTGACTTGCAGTGTCCCAATCTACCTTTCTAGGGAATTTCAAGGCATTTGGAGGCCTCCTTCACCAGGTCCGAATGATTGGGAATTGACATGATTCAGGAGGGCACAACTTCACTTAGATTTTCGACATTTGGAGGAGCATATCTTGGCATTTCAGTATGAGACTTCATGAGAGGGTTCTACTCACCTCGATCTATCATTCTACAGGGTTTGGATCCATTTGGAAGCTTCCATCAGCTAGGCCAAAATATTGGGTCTTCTTAGCTCTACATGAGGACGTACCATCAACCAGGGGGTTTGGACTTGACTTTGGTTCTTCTTGTATTGGTCTTCATTCTATATTCATCCTTTGGAGGTTTGCATCTTCTTATCGGAAGCATTTTGCAGCATCTCATATCTTATCTATTGGAGCTATTTGATCTTATTCCACATCTGCATCCTTATTGTATTAGGTCCTTGCTTATTATATCAATAAAGGTCAGATCTATGTTGTTTGGATCCATATATTATGTTGTTGGTCGTATCTTGTATTTCCGTTGTTTATATTCATACATATGCTTGATAACTGAACTATAAACCCTGAAACCTAACTCAAAAGTAAACCTGCAAGCAAACAAACACACATCAGTTAAACAGTGAGCAGTTAGTGTTCCAAGCAAAAAAAATTGGCTTGGGAACATTACACGAGACTCCCCAAAATTGCTTTAGAATCCAACCAAAATCATAAGAATATCAAGAGGGGATGACATAATGATTCCAATGATCTAGGTGGATATTGATGGCCACCTACCTATTCCAACTGGCTCAAAACAGTTTGTTGGCAATTTACTATTTTTAGCAGTTTTTTCAGGTCCTAAACGACGTTTTTTCACGATCGGGCACCTCAATGATAGTCAAAAACTCTAATTAATCCCCCAAAATGAAGCTCCTTTTTGATATATTTCCAACGAGCTATCGTGCACCCCAAACAGATATCGTATGCCAAAGTTACGCCCTCGAGAAGTTGATACACCAAACTACCCAAAACGAGGTCCACAAAACTGTTGGCTTTTCATCTTCCGTGGCTAGGCTTTTGGATTTTATTTATGTTAAAAAGGCCTTTCGAGCCTCATTGTAAAAATCATCTTCTTGTGAATGAGCGTATCCATCACATCTCTTCTCATAGATAAGTTGCCACCATTCTAATGAGTCTTTCACTCTGTATTTCTATAGTTTTGTACATTTCGCTCATTAATAAAAATTGTGTATTACTGTATCTCTATGTTTATGGTTAGATCTATGATAAATATCTGTTATATTATTGGATGTATGATATATCTCTATACATTTATTTATTATATCTCTGCTCCCATTTCGTTCCAAAAATAATTCAGATCAGTGGTATCAGAGCAAGTTGTTCTTGATCATTTTTCAATGCATGTCCCCGATGAGGTCCAAGTATAGCAAGTTAGGTCTTGAGCTTGTTTCTCTTGAGGAAAATCACTCTCACACACCCAAAAAACCCTCCATGGTGGAAGAAAAGAAAGACGATAGAGCATAAGATTCTATTAATCTGTTGCTTGAGCAAGCTCTCACGCGATAGAGGGACGAAATGATGGAGAATTTTTCCCACATCCTTCAATACCTTCCGATAACAGCATGCGTGTCTTCATCAAGCGGCCACTTTGGAGGAACCTCTCCTTTCAAGGTACAAGTTAATTTTGATATTCCCGTATTTGAAGGTCAGATAGATGCAGATTCCCTAGAAAAATGGTTGATTCTGCTAGAAGGTTATTTCTTTGTTCATAATTTTTCTGACAGGGAAAATATCACCATCGAACTCCTTAAGGCTCTCCCCCATGTCAAACATTGGTGGGAAACTTACTGGGAGAAAAGTTCCATAGAGGAGTCTAGAATATATGGGGTCGAGCCCACTTGGGATATTTTTGTGGACGCGGTCAAGGAACAATATTGCCCTATTGGTAACTATTACAACCAATACATGAGATGGACCACACTACGGCAAGAGAGGGGCCAAATAGTGTCGGAGTTCACAAATAATTTCCATACCTTGCGCACAAGGTTGGGTATCAAAGACTCCAAGCGACATCTGGTTCTGAAATACCGCGAGACTCTGCATAGGTACTGTTATCGCGCAATGTGTACTTGTCCCAAAGGGTAAGGCTAAATGAGGGAAAATTGGCGTAACATGAGGTTGTCCTATCACTGTCACCTTAATAAGACACCTCTTTCTATTTAGGGATGATAGCCCAGCAGAGACATCCCCGATCACCTGGGGTTTTGAGAAGGAAAAGGTAGAAGTGTCAATAAAATGTATCCCCTCTCACAAATCACTAATCAGAAAGTCCTAAGGTTTTATCAAATGAAGCAATGATATGCTTGAATGGGCGTTGGCTAAACGTTCTACCTTTTGGGATTTTTGGCTAGAATCCGACGATGTAAATATGAATAAAATCATTATTTTTTGTTGTTTAAATTGCATTTTTGAATTCATAAATGGATTTAGTATGTTGGAAAACCCCTGGGGCACTTGGATTACACAAACTTAGCCACTCAAATATGTAGATCGAGTCATTCCTCATCGGATTTTAGGCAAAATCAAATAGAAAAAGTCGTTGAAAAACTGCCAAAAGGTAGAACGTTTACACTACACTTGCTTGAATGTACCTGCCCAAAACAAAGCAACAAGAAAACAATATATTTTTCAAGTACAATTTGATGTTAGTACTCCATAAAACCTTGGACTTATCGATAAAAGCAATAAGTTGATACAAGATGAAGCAAACATAATTTTATAACAACAATGTATATAAGATGATAGCCTCACAATAAATGCCTTAAACAAGCTTCACAATGACCAAAAATGATAACCCAATAATAGCAATATACTAGCACTTGTTAGAAGCTAATTAGGCAATGTAAAAATCAAATTTTTCAATTTATTTTAAGTGCTTTTACTGTTGTAATAGTTGGTTGTAGCTTACTTTTGTAACAACAACAAGAAGGTTAGTGAATTAGTCTAATCTAGGGTTAGGAAAGATTAGTAGGTTGCTTAAGGTAAAGGATTTAAGGGTTGGTTTCATCAATCAATTAGATTCAAGGTCTAAATCAGTGCCTTTTAGGGCTAATGGAGTCACTTTGCAGCAACAAACTTGAAGGAAACAAATGATGATGTAAGAGCTAAGGACAAAGAAGGATAATGATTGAGGTGTTGGTAACCCAAGGCCTCAATCAACAAGCCTTAGAAGGAAAACGACTACTAGGAAGTAGGTAACCCTAGGCCCTAGCGATTTTCCTCCTTTTTTAGCTCAATCTTGAAGCAAACAATGGCTTGTTGAAGCAAATGATACTAGAGTGTTGCATTGGCAGCGCTCTAGTACAATGCTTCAAAGGTAGGGTTTCTAGCACAATATAGTAGGTAAAAAGTTGTTAAGACAAGGACAATAACATGTGCTTTTTCTCCTAGGGTTTTAAACTAGCAATTTCATAATCTTGGAAAAAATGAAAAGTAAATGTACCATAACCATTCAAAGCAAGGAAGGATTGCAGAAATCCACTTACATTCACCAAGAATAATCTAGCAATTAGCCTAGTTGAAGACTTTCCACCAAGAAACACCAAATTTAGCCTCCTCCAAGAAGTGTGCCTAAAATTTCAGCCAATAACCCTTAAGTAGGGTGCAAATTTCAGACCTCACTTGTGAGTGAATGAATCATGAAAAAATACAAGGGGAAAATCCCCTATTTATACAATGAAAATGACCTTTAATTTATAAATTAGGTCAAAAAGGCCGACATGGCCAGTTTACATGAGAAAATTCATTTTTACATAAATTTGGCAATTAAAACCCTAATTTGATCTTTTTAGGGTGACGCCATGCCCCTCCTAGGGTGACGTTAGCCTCTCTATTGGAATGCTATCCCTCCAAGTGAAATGTTGGGGCTCAAAACCCCTCAGGAGCTGCCACACGTGTCAACCCAAAACGTCCTCAAGCTGGACACCTCAACTAGGTGACATCAAGGCTCTGAATGATGATGTCAAGGACCTTTAGGGGCCAATATCATATGGGAGGGAAAGACCCCCCTGGGTCTAGGCCTGCCAGGCTGTCTCTGTTGGAATGTCCTTCTCTCTCTCTAGTGCAAGCCTCTGGTATATGTCTGCCCCTTGTTGAGGTCTCAACATCCATCTGGTGGGATTTTAGCCCTATGGAGATCTAAGCTAATTATCTCCCCATGTGTACCTATCCATCGAGCATGGTCCTGCAGCAACAACAAGTATGCCCTCCATGGGCTCATAAGTCACAAGAATCATAGCAATGCCAATCACATCTAATAATCAAGTTATCTAAACATGTGCATAAAACCCCCCTTTCCCAGACAGGTGCTCAAAGACGTTACGCTATTCTATAAGCCAGGTTTGGAGAGGGTTTCAGGATGTCATATTGGGCTAATTCTCCTTAGATGTGGGATGTTTCTAGGCGAGGACCAATCTAGGTCATGTAAGTGGATAAGGTGGTATGGGGATGTTTGGGCAATGGGTGTAGTGATGACAAGGAAATGTATGGCTTACCTGTGGGGGCCTCTGAAGAGGGTGAGCTGCACCTTGTCATGGATGCAAGTGTTTCCAAGCCCATTCAATGTCATTTTTACATTTTTATCTTATTGCTTTTTCTTTCAAGAGAATAGCTAGGGGACACTTCCTTAGCGTGGTGACCAATGGTGACAGTGTTACCCACAAGCATTTCATGGAGATGAGAAGACTTGCTCATGATGAGACCCCCTTTCTCTCTTGGCTATGCTACCAAGAGCCACTACCCTGGCATGGTGACCAACTAAATGGTAGTGTCATACCGCTACATGCCCATGGGCCTAATAGGTTGGCTCGTGATGAGACCCCTATCCTACAACTAGGTCTTGAGTTTATTTATTTTATGGGTCCCTCCATTTCTTACTGAGAATCCTTTTACTGCTTTCTCAGGGATCCTTGGGTGAAGCATCTAAAGGTTTTGTTTTTTTGGATTTTATCTTTTGCCAGCTACTTTTACCCTCCGGGCCTTTAGCCCCTTTTTCCCACAAGGTAAGGTACAACCCTTTGCTAGATTGGTAAACTGAATGCTCGAACCAATGTTGGGGATGGATGAGAGGGAAGATGATGGAAAGTGATAAGTATGTTGGGAATGGGCCATGAAATTTCATGAACCCACCCAGTGGAAACTCATTCCTAAGGGAACCAACTTGCTAGAGCATCTTGTCATCCCCCCAAATTGTGGACAATTCAAAAGGCATAAAGTCCAAGCACACATCATGAAGTAAAAGAGAATTAAATGCACATATTCAAATGTTTTGAGAATCAGAGTGACACATACCATGATACCCTGACTCATTACCTCATGGAGCAAGACCCACTGCTGTTGAAGGACCAGGCCGATGGGATGGATGTTGTTGCTACTGATAGGATGGAGGCACTGAAGAAGAATCATGGGCCATCCAGGGCCAGGCGTAAGTCAATATGGCTCTCGGTACTCCATGTCTAGGACCTATGGGCCTTGAGACATAATCTCCTTAGTTATCCCTAGGCTATGGGATAGCAGGTATATCCAAACCAAAATGGATTTCCTAGACATATCATCATTGAGAGATGCCTATCGATATGCTGTCAAAATCAAGTAGAAATTTAGGCACTAGAAAAAATGGAAGTTCTGGTCTACGAATCCACAACAACCAAAGTATGGTAAAGACAACCCTAAAAAACAACCTCCAAAAAACCAATCCAAGCCACAAGAAAAGAAGGGTAACGAAAAAACGAAGAAAGACACTGGAAATTGGTGCGATTTCCACAAAATCCCCTGGCACAACATTGATGAATGTCGCTCAAAAAAATCATTTGTGGCCGAGATCAAAGGAAAGGAGTCGAACCTTGATTCAGAATTTGATTCAAAAAATAATGGGAGAAGACAGATCATCGACGCAAACCCCACTGCTACTGTCGTGGCCACAACAATTCAACCAGAAGAATCCATAGATACTGAAGAGGGGAAGTACCTTTTTCATTCATAGATGTGGGTGAATGGGACCCCGCTACATTTTATTGTTGATAATGAAAGCCAGAAGAACTTTATCTCAGCAGAGGTCATCAAACTGTTGGGATTGTCGACAACACCACACCCACAACCATACAACATCAAGTGGCTTCGCTAGGGACGATATATCTGTGTCAATTGCAATGCCAATTGTCATACAACATTCATCCCTTCAAGAATGAGGTATTATGTGATGTTTCCCCAATGGATGTCTGTGATGTTCTTTTGGGCCAACCATATATGTGGAAGCACCATGGTATTTATGAGTCTCCACCTCGTAGTGTCATTGTTACTCTTGGGGGTCATCTCTATAGGATACTAGAGGTAGTTCTGACTATTGTCCCACCAAAACAGTGACTCAAGGTAATCTCTCATACTGCAAAATTCATCCTCTTCACAATCTGTTCAAAAGGTGAACAGAAGGACACTGCAACCACTGTAGCTTGGGCCCAAGACCTTTCTTTCCAATAGAAGATGATTGCAGAAGAGAAAGAAGATATTGTTTCTTCACCTAAAATGGTACCTACACACTTCCCATTGAACACAAGATACAACAGGTTGGTTGAACAGATTCAACCCCATCAACAACAGGTTCGTGACAGCCTTCAACAAGCTGAGCAACGCAACTTCTCTAGCAAGGAAAGCAATTCACCAAGATTCATATTCAACAAATGCTTTCCCCTCTCCCTCGAGAACTCAATGCAATGGAGACCATTTCTTCCTAAGGAGAGACAATTGATCCAGGTGGATATTGGTTGCCACCCACCTATTCCAACTGGCTCAAAACAGTTTGTTGGTAATTTACTATTTTTAGCAGTTTTTTGGATCCTAAACTTTTGGGGCCATTTTGAGGGCTTAAACGATGATTTTTCGTGATCGGGCACCTCAATATTTTCTCTAGTATCTGATTGATCCCCCAAAATTAATCTCCTCGTCGATACCTTTCCAACTAACTATCATGCACCCCAAACGGAGATCGTATGCCAAAGTTATGCCACCGGGAAGTTGATACACCAAACTACCCAAAATGGGGTCCACAAAACTGTTGGCTTTTCATCTTCTGGGATTAG
>ML781783.1:1018950-1030154 GCA_009831015.1 Picea engelmannii | reverse complement strand
TTTTCTTCCGCCATCGAGGGTTTCTTGGGTGTGCGAGAGTGATTGTCCTCAAGAGAGACAAGCTCGAGACCCAACTTGTTATACTCGGACCTCGTCGGGGACATGCACTGAAAAAATGATCAAGAGCAGCCTGCTCTGATACCACTGATCCGGATTATTTTCGGCATGAAATGAGAGTGAAGATATAATAAAGAAATGTACAGAGACTGTAAAAATACAGAGTGAAAGACTCACTAGAATGGTGGCAGCTTATCTCTGAGAAGAGATGTGACGGCTACTTGCATTCACAAGAAGATGATTACAATGAGGCTCTGAAGGCATTTTTACAATAAACGGGAATGCCAAAAGTCCTAGACATCCAAAAACCTAACCCTAGGAGATGAAGCGCCAAAAGTCATGTGGGCCCCGTTTGGGTAAGTGATTACATCAACTTCCCGGGGTCGTAACTTTTGCATACGATCTCCGTTTTAGGCCTGTGATAGCTCGTTGGAAAGGTATAGTCGAGGAGATTCATTTTGGGGGCTCAATCTGCCTTCATCTATCATTTAGAACCTCGATCTCGAAAAACCTTCATTTAGGCCCTCAAAATGGCCCCGGAAGTTAAAACCTGCTAAAAATAGTAAATTGCCAAAATTGCCAGAAAAATGTTTTGAGCCATTCAGACAAGGTGGGTGGCCAACGATATCCACCTAGATCAATCCCTGGGTGAGGCATATCTAGTTTTTATTTTTATGGCTTTTACCTTCTACCAGCTACTTTTACCTTCTGAGCCTTTCGCTGCTTCTTCCCACGAGATAAGGTGCAACCCCACAAACATATCATCCTAATGCCTAGACTAGGGGAATGGGAAAGATGAGTGAGAGATAAGATTAAAATGTGATGATATGATGGGAGCAGATGATGGCTTTTCAGAAATCCCCCCGGTGGAAAACCAAAACCTATGGGTATAGGCTTGCTAGGACACCCTGCAAATCCTCTCAACAATGGTCAAGTGGGTCAATGTAAGATCCAAGCAGTTGTTAGAAATAAAAGGAGTAAGATGCATATATCTAAAGGTTATAATGATCAAAAGTGACACATATCATGATACCTGGACCAATTACCTCATGGAGCAAGAGCCTTCTCCGATACAAGACCAGACCAATGGTGATGGATGTTGTTGCTGCTGACAAGACAAATCTGATGAAAGAAGAGAAGGATGGGCCCTCCAGGGCCATGCTCAGGTCAATCCTACTCTCGGTACTTCATGTCTAGGACCTGTGGGCCTCGAGACATGATCTCCTAGTTATCCCTAGAAATCGGGGATAACATGTTTCAATTCATTAAGTGTTTTAGTAGTATAAGACAATGCATGCGAAATAAGGACAACACAACTCACTGATATATATAATGTGGAAAAAGCAAGAAATACAATAATAACTGGAAGTAGATATACTAATCATCAGTTAGATCTCATGGATCATCACTAGAATACAAATCAACTGATAAGAAATACTTGTTGTCAGAAGACTGAATGTTGGTCTGTGCATGCGCAGATAGATCGACAAAAAGCAGTCTGACAACTCACGGTAACTATTGTAGAATCTGGAAAACTCGCCCTGATAGCGATACCCATACGAATGAGCTAGAAACTATCTCAAAAGAAGCAACCTGGCCTCTAGGCTGATCCTGATGATTGTCGGACTGAAGATCCAACCTCTGAAGCTCCGGATGTCACCCCCTAGGGGTTTGTGCACCTCCTGGGCTATAGGAGTGTGCCCTAGTGATTACACCGGAAAAATCTAACGAAGTATAGCTCAAAATGATCGTCCTGGCCTCATCTTTAATGGGTTGGAAGGGTTTCCTCAAATCTACACCAAAATGTCCCCTGGAACCCCAAATGTGCTTCCTCCAGAGCTGTGCCCTAAATGACTATTTTCTCCTTTTCAAGAGATTCCACTGAACTGGATACCTATAATGCATGGTGAAATACCTGGATGGTATCTCCGATAGGCTAGGGTGTGTATCTCAACACCGAAACCAATGAATGGTGGTGGTTTCCTCCAGAAATCGACAAAACAACAAGTGGGTTGATTTCCTCCTCCTCTGCAAATATCTCAACATCAAATCATAACATAATTCTGAATTAGGTTGCTTTAACCTTCCTTTATAGCTTCCCAAAACCCTAATTCATTGTCGACCTTTTCCCTCCAAGTGACTTTTACTTTATTTTATTATTCCTTGAATAAATCACTTAATTAATTAATTAATTAACCATTTTACCTCTAAAAAGTGATTTATCCATCCTTATGGCTTCTCCGACCACTGAAAGTCACTTCTCATCATCTTTTCCTGTAATGTTCTTCTTCCCGATTCCAATGAGATATTACACTAAGAGGTTTCTCCAAGAAATATTCCCATTATGACCTTCTTAGTGAATTTAATTAAGATATGACCCATAATAACTCAAAATTACGAAAATCATCGGAATGCAATGGAACCAAAGCTAAGCTATGTGGAATGGATCCTCATGATGAATGATGCAAGTCGGGCCCAATAAAACTCATCAATATCTCTTGAACTCTCTGTCACCCTTAACTGGCTACTCTGGTAGGCATAAAACTCTGTAATGTTATAATGTCCCAAAATGGGGACATTACAGTCCTCCATGCCGGAATATTGCTTGTCCTCAAGAAATAACTGAATCCAACTACATATGATATCGGGGTCCCATATCCACATGTGTGACACAAGGTAGAATCCCCTCAAGATGTGGCCTCTCCAAGTGCTCACCATGCATGAGACCCACATGCTCCTGATAAGTAGAATAATCAATGGCCAAAGAATCTCAGTCAACTCCCCGAGCAACCAATCTACTCGAAACTCAACTCCATCAAACATTGAACTACCAAGCACTCCAATCCATGGATCCCATATCAGAATGTGAACTGCAATGCCTTGTGAAATATAGCCCTGTAACATATCAATACCATGAGTCTCCTGCAAATAACACACGGTCTCAACCCGGAATGAGTCTGTCCTCCAATACCATACCAACCCCAACAAATCCTCCACCAAATGAACATGTTGTTGCCATAGTGAGGTACTACAATACCTCAATGAATCACCAACAAGTGACGTGCTCCCCCCAATACTGAAGCTCATTGGAAATTCAAAATGACTTTCCCCAACAAAGATCCACTCATCTCCATCTGTCAATGAAATTCCCAACCCTGTAATCTTAGGGTCCCATGCTAGCCTCTGACAAGGATCATCACATGGACACTGCAAAACTATGATCATGACTGTCTGCTCAAAATATACATATTGGATCCCCCACTCCTGGATCCTCATGCTGAAATACCTATGAAAACTGGGCCTACTGTCAAGAAGATGAACCTGTAAAGGTATCTCTGTGGAATCATCATCTGCCCAACCACCTCCATACAATATCATGAGTATCAATAGGGAGAACTTGTCTCGTCACATA
Source organism: Picea engelmannii (assembly GCA_009831015.1). Classification (NCBI taxonomy): domain Eukaryota; kingdom Viridiplantae; phylum Streptophyta; class Pinopsida; order Pinales; family Pinaceae; genus Picea; species Picea engelmannii. The sequence goes on along the minus strand of ML781783.1, from coordinate 1,026,685 downwards.
GAAAAAGTCCCTGCAAGCCCTCTCAAAACCATCCAAGAGTGAAGTATGTTGCTCTCTAGTGCAACTTGGGCCATCATAAGATGAAACAATCCACTAACCAAATGGACTCCCGGATCCCATGGCAAAATTGGAAGTTCATCACTTCTAATCCCCACTAATTGCTCAGGAGTCATAATGATAACTGTTAGAAGCCCTGCATCCTCATCCCAATGAGAATCTGAATATGTGTCACCCTCTGAGATATCTGCTATCCCACGACCTAAGATTCTCACCATCACGCCCAAGGTCTCAATTGTCTATCTCTGATGATCCACCCCTATCCTGATGTATGCAATAAATACACTCATGTCAGGTGGTCTCGGCCTACCAACTCTCCATGTCCCCTTCCACTGTCTATCTACACCTATGCTATTGTCAATAATGAAAGTATCAGAAAAAGATAACAAAAACATATGTAACAAACTGTAGGAATTGAAAGTATCATATGCTTTGGTCAATCCCTAGGATTGGACCAAAAAATCTTCCAAAATCACCCATGGTGAACAATTGTATAAACTCCATCTATCAGATACAACAATAATAACTCCACAAACTGCTAGTCAATCACTCTCCCTCCATCATCACTCAGATAGTTGTGGCTACTGTGAAGGTGATCTCCCAAAACTATGTGCAGTTGAAAGGGAGAGGAATCTCCATTCTCCACTAAGTGTGTCTCCTCCCTACAATCCAATGCATCCCCATGAATCCCACTATACATCTCTCTCATCATCATATGTCCAAGGTGTACTGTCGAATCAACCTCTGTGTGGATATCAACCAATCCTGGAACAAAAATGAAAGTGTCCTCGTAACTTCCCCTGGCTCTGGAATCCTCATGTGTATGTGTATGATCTATTGTCTCGGAACTACCCATGAATGGTGGCCCCTGTGACACCTAGACATCCTCCAGCAATGTAACTGAGGAACATATCTGACTCTCTGTCGATATAGATATAGTGTATCTCTGACTAGTCTCCTCAAGGAGCTCATCTAATATGGACTCTGATTCTTGAATGGTTGTCTGTGTTCCTTCTAAGAATCCTCGTGTTCTCACCAACTCATGAGTGAGTCAGTCCACCTCAACCTCCTGCTCTCTCAGTGCCCTGTGATACATCTTGCCAATCTCCAATAGGTAATCCCTATCCATCAATAACTACCAGTAGTCGGACCTCATCACAATCACTCTCTCCATGAGTGTATGGAAGTCATCAATGGAAAGTCCCCTATCTAAACTATCATGTGCCATCGAGGCCCTCCAACAATAACCTGCCACCAATGCATGTGTATCATCAATGCATCTAGTGGCTACCATGATCCTGTCCTCATTAACTTTCAATTGTCCTGTCAAGTGTCGTGACCCCTAATCACAACCCTGTTGAGGTGCAACCTCATGCCTCACTGCTAGTGTGAATAATGGAATCCTCAACAACACACTCCTCAAAAGATAAGGTATTGAATTGCCCACTTTGCACTGTGCTATTGAGTCCTCTTGTATGCCACTGCACGCCATCACCAACAGCGACCCCCATATGAATCAAACTATATCCTTTATGGATAGTTGTATCCTCCTGTGCACTCACCCTACTAATATCATATGTGCCTAGATCCCATACAGATGTGTCCCGACATGTCCTATGGTCATCCCGACCAATAAGGAGTGCATCCTCATCACTGTAGAATGATCCCGGGAGTAAGCGTCCCAAAAATCTATCATTCTCCACAACCTGGTCCACCAATGGAATCTCCAAGAGTGGTGACTCACTCTCCTCATACTGATAGGTATGTGTAAGGTCAACTAACTCCAATCCATACCTCTCCTCTTGGGTCTATAGGTCCATATGTCCCTTGTGTACAATCCCCACACAAGGCTCCTCTACCATATCAGGAATGCCATTGATATCCTCATGTGTCATGGCTAGCATAGGTTACTGAGAAGATGAAAAATGTGGATCACTCATCATAGGAAGCTCATCAACCTCCATACATGACTTACTGGAAGCCACGTCTACACCCAATGGTTTGTCATCCAACCAGCTAATCTCATCACGTCCAAGTGCCAACACATATGAATCCTCACAAGTGTCATCACTATGTTGAAGTGTTGAAGTCTCAACATTGCCTGGTAGGGAAAATTAATAACATGTGCTATCATTCTGTCCATCCAACTGTCCCTCAGATGTGCAAGAGTCACTAGCCTCATCTGACTGCTCTAAATAGGCATAGGTGGTTGCATTCTCATGCAACTCCTCATCCTCACTCTCATAGTGTACCTCAACAATGTGCACCTTCCCCTTCGTGTCCCGTGATAGTTGGGGTTCATACCACTCAGGATGTTTGATGGTGCAAAAATCCTTGAATGACATGTCTTCATGAAATTCTGTACCAAGCTCCTGATGTTGTCTCAAACAATTTACAAAATCTTCATCATGTCCTTTATGTCCTGTTTCTTTCCTCTTTGAACCACTAGGCCCTCCTGCGGCATTGGCACCTATAGTGTTCATGCTATGCTGGAGCATCTGTGCATTAAGGTTCATCTATTGTATGGTGATCAACAGTTCTCTCTATCCCCTAGCTAGGTCATTCAACATGGCCTGCGTAATGTGAAAATGTATCTTGGGGCCTTTCCCCTTACCCTCAGGTATCTCACGCCTATCACCCATAGTCCCCTCTATCTCGGCCTATGTGTCTGAACTGATATGCTCTATGTCATCTATCTCTAGATTTGTATCTGACTGAGTGTGGAAGGGGGTGTAATCCCTTCAGTTTCTATCTCTCCTATCTCTGTTATGACCTCTGTGGTACTGAATGTACTCGTCCCCAATATGTCCTCAACTCTCTGGGTGTTCTTCACCTATTCCTGGAATCATGGGGTCATGAGAAACACTTCTTCAAAGGATGGCAGGAAGAAAGCTCTGATACCACTGAAATATCCCTAATCCAGCTGATCTGGATATCTATTTTTGAACTACGGTTTTACCACTGAATCTGATACTCTGGGGGTTTTTGAATGTGTTTGAGTTATTGTGTGAACATTCTTGGTGATTTTCGCATGTGTGTTTCAATTCATTAAGTGTTTTAGCAGTATAAGACAATGCATGCGAAATAAGGACAAAACAACTCACTGATATATATAATGCAGAAAAAGAAGGAAATACAATAATAACTGGAAGTAGATATACTAATAATAAGTTAGATCTCATGGATCGTCACTAGAATACAAATCAACTGATAAGAAATACCCGTGGTCAGAAGAATGAATGTTGGTCTGCGCATGCACAAATATATTGACAAAAAGCAGTATGGCGGCTCACAGTAACTGCTGCAGAATCTGGAAAACTCGCACTGATGGCAATACCCATCGGAATGAGTTGGAAACTGTCTCAAAAGAGGTGCCCTGGCCTCTAGGTTGATCCTGATGACTGTCGGATTCAAGATCCGACCTCTGAAGCTTCGAATGTCACCCCCTGGGGGTTTTAGCACCTCCTGGGTTGTAGGAGTGTGCCCTAGTGATTCCACCGACGGAATTTGACGATGTATATCTCAAAACGATCGTCATGGCCTCCTCTGTAATGGGTCGGAATGGTTTCCTCAGATTTGCTCCGGAATGTCCCCTAGAACCCCGAATGTGCTTCCTCAAGAGTTGCACCCTAAATCACTATTTTCTGCTTTCCGAGAGATTCCACTGTCGAAAATCGATGACAAGTGGCTCAATAGGTGCACCCTGGCTGGCTCTTTAATGGGTCGGAAGGAATCTACAAAATACTGAACTGTCTCAAGTGACCACACAAATCCTCTCTCTAACCCTTGTGCAATCACTGAACTGGATACTTGTAATGTACGGTGAAATACGTGGATGGTATCTCCAATAGGCTAGGGTGTCTCTCAACACCGAAACCAATCAATGGTGGTGGTTTCTTCTAGAAATCAACAAAACAACAAGGGTGTTGATTTCTTCCTCTTTTGCAAATATCTAGACATCAAATCATAACATAATTTTGAATTAGGTTGCTTTAACCTTCCTTTATAGCTTCCCGAAACCCTAATTCTTTGTTGACCTTTTCCCTCCAAGTGACTTTTAATTTATTTTATTATTCCTTGAATAAATCATTTAATTAATTAATTAATTAATTAACCATTTTTAGGGGTTTCCATTGGCGGTGGTAATCATTTTAATTTTAGTTTTAGACATTTAAGGGTCGTCGTCGCCTTCTTATGACTTATCTCCCACTCAAAATGGGTTGACAATGCCCAGCAAACATAAGCGTCTAGACAGGGCCTGGACTGACCCACTGAAACTTATAAGGTTAGGGTTACGCCTTACCAAATGATTAGGGTTGAGAAGATCGGTGGAATGATGCAGTTTAAGAGCACGAATATTAACCCTAATATAGTCGAAGGTTTTTCCATAGCAACGATAGTCGAAGGTTTTTCCTTCCAAAAAAAATGACACTGCTGGACGAGCCACGACAATTTGAGATATAAAACAAAAAATGATTTTTGACCAGTTGTATCTTTGTTTTGGATTGTTCTGTGGCATGTCACTCCACAACACTACTGCCTTAATACCTGTTGAAATATGTATATATGCTTTTATAAACACAAAGGCGTGCAGATATCCTTGACATTTTTAACTAGGGAATCGGCCAGAAACTATGGAAGTCTTGGTTGATTAAACTGAGTTTACGATCTCTTACTCATCGATGCATCGACCACAAACTTTACGCACATAAACTGAGTGAAAACTTAACATAAACTCCAACGCTTGTGATCATAACACTTAACATCAACTCCAGCGATGAGGCTGGAGCAATTTCCACATAGTCTAGTGGTGAATCATAGTGTAAAGGCTTTTATAAGAGGGAGCGTTATATAATATGAAAAAGACAGACTCTTTGCAAATATAAAAAATAGTTTTCGTTTGAAAAATTAATTGTCATGACAACTCAGAAAAGTTCTGTGAAAAATGCATGACCCAGTGATGGAGACAATAGGGGCATTGAATAATCAAAGACCTTGAGTGCAATCCATCTATACATCGAGGGTTTTGAGAGGAAGTCCTCTGAATCCATAAGAGGTTTTGAGATGAAACTCACCGATGGTCATCGACGGTTTTGAGAGGGACTTCGCCGCTTGCCCTCGACGACCATTACGACATTGACTCCGATGCAAATGAAGAGGGCTATTTCAAAGCCCAAAAAACTGAATACTTTATCCGTTAATGGAGCGAACATCAGTGATACTAAAATGTCCATCTTGGAAGGTAGAAAGGTTTCATAAATATCCTCATCTCTTTGTGATTGCTAAAGAGTAACAAGCAGTAGAGTAGTGCTTTTGTTGGAAGGTTCCACTAACAAGACATTGTGAAAATCTGATTTGGGATACATGCCTACCATATCATACAAGACAATAAGAGTATTAAAAAAGCAAGACCGGAGATGGTTTGACCCTGCAATCACAATTATTTTGTTGTCACAGGAAAATCTGTCCCAGATCTTTAGGGACAACAAGAAATCTCATGCAGCTAAGGAGCATTGCGTAGTGATTTAAGCTAAGTCCGCACACAACATGACAACCATACGAAAACCTAGCCTAGGCTCAGTTATTGCAACGATCACTTTCCTAGAGAGCTTAAAAGAATGCACAACAACACGATCACTCGATGAAGTTCATAACTTATCCCCAACTTACATCGGCGAGGTTCATAACTCGGCATCTGATTCACATTGGAGGAGTTCATTCAAACTCATCCAATGCACATTAGAAGAGTTCATTCAAACTCTTATGATGCAAATCGGAAGAGTTCATTCAAACTCATCCAATGCACATTAGAAGAGTTCATTCAAACTCTTCCGATGAAAATTAGAAGAGTTCATTCAAACTCCTCTGATGCAAATTGGAGGAGTTCCCATCAAGTCCTTTGATGCAAATCAGAGGAGTTCCCATCAACTCCTCTGAAACCTAAAAAAAATCCCTTTCATAAATCGACCATAACTTTTGACTCAGGTGTATGTTTCCCGTGTTATTTATACCGTTGGAAAGAAATTTCTTATATCCACAACTTACTGGGTAGACAATGTAATAAATTCCTCACCAATGGTATTCATTTTTCAGGATAAATATATGACACCTTGTTAACATCCCTAGGAGAACACAACACCTCAACTACAAGTAGAGGAACCACATATCATACGTAGGGAAGCTTACGTTAAACTTTGATTAGTTAATGCTTAAATTTTATGGCTTTGGATGATTGTTTATAATAGTTTTCCTCTAAGATCACTCATTGTCTCATGTTGAACATTGTTAGGTACTGATGTCGAGAGGAAGATGTTGTCTTGCAATGCGATCTACAGCCAAAGAAAATAGAACAATAAAATTATATCAATTGTTCCAACAATGGGAAGAAGCGAGGGAAACCAAGCTCAAGGAGTCTGAACCCTACGACGACTGATGCCCCTAAGGCCCCAACCAATCATTACGGTGGACAAGGTACACCACGACCAAAATCCATGTTGTCCCACCGATGCTAGAGGACAAATTCGAAATGCAATTGATGTCTTCTCCCTCTCATCATTACAAAAGAAATAAAGACTAATCCAGGAGGATCCAGGAATGCTCACAGAGGTCCAGAAAGATTTGGAACATCCACAGAGAACCAAAATGGTTCAGTAATGCTCAAAATCCATCCATCTCAAATCGTCATGAAAATGACATCATTGCAAAGAGCTCGTCGTCAAATTTCCAATGGTGCAAACAACAAGTCAAACATAGTTCATATGCAAAAGTTATAAACGGTCAAAGTTCCAGTCAACTAGGTCAAAGGTCAAAGTACATGGGAAAAAAGGGGTGACACATGTCACCATTGCAAGAGTGATACGTGACACATAGTTATTGGCAGTTGACTGGGTAGATCATACCTCCAAGTGGACAAATTGCAGGATGAAAAGTGGGCACAAGTCGTCCATTGACATATTGATAAATGGCATGTACAAGCCAATGAGAGGTCACCATCTGGAGACCTCCAATTGGCCAATATTGGTTAGTGTGTGTAAAATTATGGAGTCGACGGGGGTCAAACCCGCGACCTGCATAACCTCTAAAGGTCTAACGAAGACTTCCATAACAACGCACTACCACAATGTCACTTGACATATATATAGTTGCAATTGTATTTAAATTTGCAATAAAGTTATAATGGGTGGCCAAAGGGCCAAGGGCCTAAGCCCTTGACCCTTGGCCTATAAGTATATCATGTAACCATTACACTAAACATGGAGCTATCCATGAAATACACATAATGGTTATACTATTCATAACATATAGTTTCAACTATATGCCAAACCATTGTAACATAAAACGTTATATAGTTTGGTCGGTGGGGCTCGAACCCCCAACCTACTATATATATTACCAACGACTTAACCAATCCACCTAAAGCATGGGTGATCCAGGTGGATATTGGTGGCCACCCACCTTTTCCGACTGGGTCAAAATAGTTTTCTGGCAATTTTGGCAATTTACTATTTTTAGTAGGTTTAACTTCCGGGGCCATTTTGAGGGCCTAAATGAAGATTTTTTGAGATCGAGGTGCTCAATGATAGCCGAAGGCATGATTGAGCCCCCAAAATGAATCTCCTCGACGATACCTTTCCAACGAGCTATCACACACCTAAAACGGAGATCGTATGCAAAAGTT
>ML781783.1:987491-1014696 GCA_009831015.1 Picea engelmannii | reverse complement strand
AAGGCAAATGGCTCACCGGGGACCAAGTTCAGCAGAAGTTTCCTCATCTCATGGAGGAACTCAACGCAATGGGGACCATTGCTTCCTAAGGAGGGAGGATTGATCTAGGTGGATATTGGTGGCCACCCACCTTTTCCGACTGGGTCAAAATAGTTTTCTGGCAATTTTGGCAATTTACTATTTTTAGCAGGTTTAACTTCCGGGGCCATTTTGAGGGCCTAAATGAAGATTTTTTGAGATCGAGGTGCTCAATGATAGCCAAATGCATGATTGAGCCCCCAAAATGAATCTCCTCGACGATACCTTTCCAACGAGCTATCACACGCCTAAAACGGAGATCGTATGCAAAAGTTACGACCCCGGGAAGTTGATGTACTAGCTTACCCAAACGGGGCCCACATGACTTTTGGCGCTTCATCTCCTAGGGTTAGGTTTTTGGATGTCTATGACTTTTGGCATTCTCATATATTGTAAAAAGGCCTCTAGAGCCTCATTGTAATCATCTTCTCATGGATGTGAGTAGCAGCCACATCTCTTCTCAGAGATAAGCTACCAGCGCCTTAGCTAGTTTATTTACATTCTGTCTGTAAGCATTTTTAGTCATTTGTTATCAATGAAATAAAGTCTTATTTCCGTTGCATCTCTGCGTTTATGTGTATTTCTGTATTTCATTGTGTTCCTACATAAATCCGGATCAATGGGTTTGGTTATAAAACCTGCCAAAATACATTTAATATATGCCCAGAATTTCAGAGGTTGGTTAGGGGGGTCGTGCTCTATTTAATGACGCATGGCCCAAGGTAAAACACACTTAATTTTTTCAAAGTTTGGTCTCGTAACTCATGCCGGAGGGTACCAAATTTATGAAGCTACATCGTAAAGCGTGCCAAGGGGTACCTTTACGAATTTTCAAGAATTTTATATGCATTTTGCATCATTTTTTACCAGGAATCCAATGGTACACTTCGTTTCAGAATTTGAACAACATGTAAAAGGTTCATTGTAAAAACAAGTATTTGAGCATTAATAAAAGGTCTCTATTGGAAGCGAGCCCAGAGAGGTAGCCCAAATTGGGTGAACTTAGTTTTTCCAACTTGTGTATTTGATTACATTAGTGTTGTTCATTTCAAGTTCAATTATTTGCAAGTTAATTATGATTAAAGTGGAATTGGATAGATAAGTTTTTCACATGTAATTTTACAACAATCAAGCGATCATTTTATGTCGAAGATCAAGTAAATGTTTATGTGTATTTTAATTTGACAACATTTAAGGATTTTTCGGATCAAGTAGGTATTAGAGCGGGTTTGACAAGTATTTTGAAAGTGAATGCTTACAAGAGCCAAACTCAAACTTGGTAAAGGAAAACTTGCAAGTTAAAATTATGAAATTGGAAAGAGATTTTGACGACATAAGATGGCTTCTAAAAAATGAGAAGAAGAATATCAACCCATGAGTCATGAAGAGATCAAAGCTACGCTTCAATCACTAAAAGAAACAATAGATGAGTTAGAACGAGTAATTCAAAATCCTACAAGCGAAGAATCCTCGGTAAAAGGAGAAGGAGGAGGTGAAGGTGGTGGACCTTTAGAGCCCCCTTCCCCTTCCTCGTCATCATCATCAATTTCTTCTGAAGAAAGTGAACATTCTTCTTGACGAAAGAAGTCCTCTAAGAAGTCTGAGAATAATATGCCATTACTAAAATTGGATGTTCAATTCGAGTTGTTGACCTATGATTGAGAATTGAATGCCAAGAAATTGGACAATTGGATCAAGCAAATAGAGGTATATTGTAGGGTTCAAAAGATCATGGAGGAGTCTGCAAAGATATAGCTAGCTTCTCTTCGACTAAGTGGCACTCCCTTAATATGGTGGGAGAGTAATATGCAAGTTGATATTGTTCAAAAGGGTAAAATAATCTCTTCCTAGGATAAGTTTACCTAGGATATAAGGAAACAATTATATCCACTGACACATACAAAGAAGACAATGATCAAGTAGTAGCATCTAAGACAGGGTAAAGGCCAGAATATTCAGACATATACACAAGAATTCAAAAATAAGACATTATCACTAGGAATTCCATTGTATACTCACGAAACTCTTTTGAAGTATATTAGTGGCATGCATTCATATCTTCATCATACTATTCTAATGTTTAGCCCTACTAACATTGGTAAGGTGTTAGTACAAGCTACACATCTAGAGGCTAGTAAGGGTAAGCATATGAGCGAAGATAAGAAGCCATTCAAGTTTGAGAAGAAACCAAAAGGTAAATGGACGAATAAGAAATCAACCATAGTGAAGCAAGTCGAGGGAAGACTGAAATATCCTTGATCTAGCTAATCTGGATATCTACAACTGAACTATAGTTTTACCATTGAATTCGATACTCTGGGGGTTTCTGAATGCGTTTGAGTTATTGTGTGAACATTCTTGGTGATTTTATCATGTGTGTTTCAATTCATTAAGTGTTTTAGCAGTGTAAGACAATGCATGCGAAACAAGGACAAAACAACTCACTGATATATATAATGTGGAAAAAGCAGGAAATACAATAATAACTGGAAGTAGATATACTAATCATCAGTTAGATCTCATAGATCATCACTGAAATACAAATCAATTGATAAGAAATACCTATTGTCAAAAGACTGAATGTTGGTCTACGCATGCATGGATAGATCGACAAAAAGCAGTCTGACAACTCACAGTAACTGCTGCAGAATCTGGAAAACTCGCCCTGATGGAGATACCCATCAAAATGAGATAGAAACTATCTCAAAAGAAGCGCCCCGGCCTCTAGGCTGATCCTGATGACTGTCGGACTGAAGATCCGACCCCTGAATCTCTAGATGTCACCGCCCAGGGGTTTGTGCACCTCCTAGGCTATAGGAGTGTGCCCTAGTGATTACACCGGTGGAATCTGATGATGTATAGCTCAAAACGATCGTCCCGGCCTTCTTTGTAATGGGTCGGAAGGGTTTCCTCAAATCTACTCCAAAATGTCCCCTGGAACCCCAAATGTGCTTCCTCTAGAGCTGTGCCCTAAATGACTATTTTCTACTTTCCGAGAGATTCCACTATCAGAAAATGACAACATGTGGCTCAATAGGTGTGCCCTGGCTAGCTTTCTAATGAATCGAAAGAAATCGACAAATACTAAACTGCCTCAAGAGGTCACACAAACCCTCTCTCTAACCCTTGCACCCTCAATGGTTGAGCTACACAATCACTGAACTGGATACCTGTAATGCACGGTGAAATACCTGGATGGTATCTCTGATAGGATAGTGTGTGTATCTCAACATCGAAACCAATAAATGGTGGTGGTTTCCTCCAGAAATCCACAAAATAACAAGTGGGTCGATTTCCTCCTCCTCTGCAAATATCTCAACATCAAATCATAACATAATTCTGAATTAGGTTGCTTTACCCTTCCTTTATAGCTTCCCAAAACCCTAATTCATTATTGACCTTTTCCCTCCAAGTCACTTTTACTTCATTTTATTATTCCTTGAATAAATCACTTAATTAATTAATTAATTAACCATTTTACCTCTAAAAAGTGATTTATCCATCCTTATGGCTTCTCCGACCACTGAAAGTCACTTCTCATCATATTTTCCTGTAATGTTCTTCTTCCCGATTCCGATGAGATATTACACTAAGAGGTTTCTCCAAGTAATATTCCCATTATGACCTTCTTAGTGAATTTAATTAAGATATGACCCATAATAACTCAAAATTATGAAAATCGTCGGAATGCAACGAAACCAAAGCCAAGCTATGCGGAATGGATCCTGATGATGAACGATGCAAGTTGGGCCCCATAAAATCCATCAATATCTCTTGAACTCTCTGTCACCCCTATCTGGCTACTCTGGTAGGCATACCACTATGTAATGTTATAATGTCCCAAAATGGGGACATTACAGTCCTCTCTGCTGGAATATTGCTTGTCCTCAAGCAATAAATGAATCCAACTACATATGATATCGGGGTCCCATATCCACCTGTGTGACACAAGTTAGACTCCCCTCAAGATGTGGCCTCTCCAAGTTCTCACCACGCATGAGACCCACATGCTCCTGATAAGTAGAATAATCAATGGCCAAAGAATCTCAGTCAACTCCTCGAGCAACCACTCTACTCGAAACTCAACTCCATCAAATGTTGAACTACCAAGCACTCCAATCCATGGATCCCATATCAAAATGTGAACTGCAATGCCTCATGAAATATAGTCCTGTAACATATCAATACCATGAGTCTCCTGCAAATAACACACGGTCTCAACCCGAAATGAGTCTGTCCTCCAATACCGTACCAGCCACAACACATCCTCCACCAACTGAACATGTTGCTGCCATAGTGAGGTACTACAAGACCTCAACGAATCACCAACAAGTGACATGCTCCCCCCAATACTAAAGCTCACTGGAAATTCAAAGTGACTTCCCCCAGCAAAGATCCACTCATCTCCATTAGTCAATGAAATGCCCAGCCCTGTAATTCTAGGGTCCCATGCTAGCCTCTGACAGGGATCATCACATGGACACTGCATAACTATGATCATGACTGTTTTCTCAAAATATACATATTGGATCCCCCACTCCTGGATCCTCATGCTGAAATACCTGTGAAAACCGAGCCTACTGTTAAGAAGTTGAACCTGTAAAGGTATCTTTGTGGAATCATCATCTTCCCAACCACCTCCATACTCGATCATGAGTATCAATAAGGAGAACCTGTCTCACCACATAGAAAAGATCCTTGCAAGCCCTCTTAAAACCATCCAATAGTGAAGTATGTTGCTCTCTACCGCAACCTGGGCCATCATAAGATGAAACAACCCACTAACCAAATGGACTCCCGGATCCCATGGAAAAATTGGAAGTTCATCACTTCCAATCCCCACTAACTGCTCAAGTTTCATAATGATAACCGTCAGAAGCCCTCCATCCTCATCCCAATGAGAATTTGAATCTATGTCACCCTTTGAGATATATGTTATCCCACAACCTAAGATTCTCACCATCATGCCTAAGGTCTCAACTGTCTATCTCTGATGATCCACCCCTATCCTGCTATATGCAATAAATACACTCATGTCAGGTGGTCTCGGCCTACCAACTCTCCATGTTCCCTTCCACTGTCTATCTCCCCCTATGTTGTTGTCAATGATGAAAGTATCGGGAAAAGATAACAAAAACATATGTAATTGACTGTAGGAATGGAAAGTATCATATGCTTTGGGCAATCCCCAGGATTGGACCAAATAATCTTCCACTAGCACCCATGGTGAATAATCGTCTAAACTCCAACTATCAGATACAACAATAATAACTCCACAAACTGTTGGTCAATCACTCTCCCTCCATCATCACTCAGATAGTTTTTGCTACTGTGAAGGTGATCTCCCAGAACTATGTGTTGTTGAAAGGGAGAGGAATCTCCATGCTCCACTAAGTGTGTCTCATCCCTGTAATCCAATGCGTCCCCACGAATCCCATTGTACATCTCTCTCATCATCATATGTCCAAGGTGTACTGCCGAATCAACCTCTGTGTGGATATAAACCAATCCTGGAACACAAATGAAAGTGTCCTTGTAACTTCCCCTGGCTCTGGAATCCTCATGTGTATGTGTATGACCGATTGTCTCAGAACTACCCATGAATGGTGGCCCCTGTGACACCCAGACATCCTCCAATAATGTAACTGAGGAACATATCTGACTCTCTGTCGATATAGATATAGTGTATCTCTAACTAGTCTCCTCAAGGAGCTCATCTAATCTGGACTCTGATTCTTAAAGGGTTGTCTGTGTTCCTTCCAAGAATCCTTGTGTGCTCACCAAATCATGAGTGAGTTGGTCCACCTCAACCTCCTGCTCCCTCAGTGCCCTGTGATACATCTTGCCAATCTCCAATAGGTAATCCATATCCATCAATAACTACCAGTAGTCGGACCTCATCACAGTCACTCTCTCCATGAGTGTATGGAAGTCATCAATGGAAAGTCCCCTATCTGAAATATCATGTGCCATCGAGGCCCTCCAACAATAACCCGCCACCAATGCGTGTGTATCATCAATGCATCTAGTGGCTACCATGTTCATGTCCTCATTGACTTTCAATAGTCCTATCAAGTATCATGACCCCTAATCATAACCCTTTTGAGGTGAAACCTCATGCCTCTCACTGCTAGTGTCAATAATGGAATCTTCAACAACACACTCCTCAAAATATAAGGTATTTAATTGCCCACTTTCCACTGTGCTATTGAGTCCTCTTGTATGCCACTGCACGCCATCACCAACTGCGACCCCCATATGAATCACACTATATCTTTTATGGACAGTTCTTTCCTCCCGTGCACTGACCCTACTAATATCATATGTGCCTGGATCCCATACAAATGTGTCCCGACACGTGCTATGGTCATCCCGACTAATAAGGAGTGCATCCTCATCACTGTAGATCGATATTGGGAGTAAGTGTCCCAACAATCTATCAGTCTCCACAACCTGGTCCACCAATGGAATCTCTAAGAGTGGTGAATCACTCTCCTCATACTGATAGGTATGTGTAAGGTCAACTAACTCCAATCCATACCTCTCCTCTTGGGTCTGTAGGTCCATATGTCCCTTGTGTACAATCCCCACACAAGGCTCCTCTACCATATCGGGAATTCCACTGATATCCTCATGTGTCGTGGCTAGAATAGGTTACTGAGAAGATGAAAAATGTGGATCACTCATCATAAGAAGCTCATCAACCTCCATACATGACTTCCTGGAAGCCACGTCTACACCCAAGGGTTGGTCATCCAAACAACTAATCTCATCACGTCCAAGTGCCAACACATATGAATCCTCACAAGTGTCATCACTATGTTGAAGTGTTGAAGTCTCAACACTGTCTAGTAGGGAAAGTGAAGAACATGTGCTATCATCCTATCCATCCAACTGTCCCTCAGATGTGCAAGAGTCACTAGCCTCATCTGACTGCTCTAAATTAGCATAGGTGGTTTCATTCTCATGCACCTCCTCATCCTCACTGTCATAGTGTACCTCAACAATGTGCACCTTCCCTTTCTTGCCTCCTGATAGCTGGGGTTCATACCACTCAGGATGTTTTATGGTGCAAAAATCCTTAAATGACATGTCTTCATGAAATTCCATACCAAGCTCCTGATGTTGTCTCAAACAATTTGCAAACTCCTCATCATTTCCTTTATGTCCTATTTCTTTCCTCTTTGAACCACTAGGTCCTCCTACGGCATTGGCACCTATAGTGCTCATGCTATGCTGGAGCATCTGTGCACTAAGGTTCATCTGTTGTATGGCGATCAACAGGTCTCTCTATGCCCTAGCTAGGTCATTCAACATGGCTTGCGTAATGTCAAAATGTATCTTGGGGCCTTTCCCCTTTCCCTCAGGTGTCTCATGCCTATCACCCATAGTCCCCTCTATATCGGCCTCTGTGTCTGAACTAATATGCTCTATGTCATCTATCGTTGTCTTTGTATCTGACTGAGTGTGGAAGGGGGTGTAATCCCTTCGGTTTCTATCTCTCCTATCTCTACTATGACCTCTGTGGTACTGAATGTACTCGTCCCCAATATGTCCTTGACCCTCTGGGTATTCTTCACCTATTCCCGGAATCATGGGGTCATGAGAAACACTTCTTCAAAGGATGGCAGGAAGAAGGCTCTGATACCACTGAAATATCCTTAATCCAGCTGATCTAGATATCTATTGTTGAACTACAGCTTTACCACTGAATCTGATACTCTGGGGGTTTTTGAATGTGTTTGAGTTATTGTGTGAACATTCTTGGTGATTTTTGCATGTGTGTTTCAATTCATTAAGTGTTTTAGCAGTATAAAACAATGCATGCAAAATAAGGACAAAACAACTCACTGATATATATAATGTAGAAAAAGAAGGAAATACAATAATAACTGGAAGCAGATATACTAATCATCAGTTATATCTCATGGATCGTCACTAGAATAAAAATCAATTGATAAGAAATACCCGTGGTCAAAAGAATGAATGTTGGTCTGCGCATGCATGGATATATCGACAAAAAGAAGTATGGAAACTCACGATAACTGCTGCATAATCTGGAAAACTCGCCCTAATGGCGATACCTGTCGAAATGAGTTGGAAACTGTCTCAAAAGAAGTGCCCTGGCCTCTAGGTTGATCCTGATGACTGTCAGACTGAAGATCTGACCTATGAAGCTTTGGATGTCACCTCCTCGGGTTTTTTGCACCTCCTGGGTTGTAGGTCTGCCCTAGTGATTCTACCAGTGGAATCTGACGATGTATAGCTCAAAACAATAATCATGGCCTCCTCTATAATGGGTCGGAATGGTTTCCTTAGATTTGCTCTGGGATGTCCCCTAGAGCCCCAAATGTGCTTCCTCAAGAGTTGCGCCCTAAATTCCACTGTTGGAAATTGACGACAAGTGGCTCAATAGGTGCACCTTGTCTGGCTCTTTAACGGGTCGGAAGGAATCGACCAAATACTGGATTGTCTCAAGTGGCCACACAAACCCTCTCTCTAACCCTTGCGTAATCACTGAACTGGATACTTGTAATGCACGGTGAAATACTTGGATGGTATCTAAGATAGGATAGGGTGTGTCTCTCAACACTGAAACCAATCAATGGTGGTGGTTTCCTCTAGAAATCCACAAAACAGCAAGGGGGTCGATTTCCTCCTCCTCTGCAAATATCTCAACATCAAATCATAACATAATTCTGAATTAGGTTGCTTTACCCTTCCTTTATAGCTTCCTGAAACCCTAATTCGTTGTTGACCTTTTCCCTCCAAGTGACTTTAATTTATTTTATTATTCCTTAAATAAATCATTTAATTAATTAATTAATTAACCATTTTACCTCGAAAAAGTGATGTATCCATCCTTATGGCTTCTCCGGCCACTGAAAGTCACTTCTCATCATCTTATCCTGTAATGTTCTTCTTCTCGATTCCGATGAACTATTACACTAAGAGGTTTCTCCAATTGATATGCCCATTATGTCCTTCGTAGTGAATTTAATTACGATATGACCCATAATAACTCAAAATTATGGAAATCGTCAAAATGCAATGAAACCAAAGCCAAGCTATGTGGAATGGATCCTGATGATGAACGATGCAAGTCGTGCCCAATAAAACTCTTCAATATCTCTTGAACTCTCTGTCACCCCTATCTGGCTACTCTGGTAGGCATAACACTCTGTAATGTTATAATGTCGCAAAATGAGGACATTACAAAGACCTACATGTTCCCATTGTAAGAAAAAGGGACATGAGGAATCACAATGTTGGAAGTTGCATCCAAAATTACGACCGAAGAAATTCGAGGATAAAGGGAAGTAGAAGATTGTTGTATCAACTCATTAGGATCTAGGGTCATATTTCAGAGATGAATCCAAGATCATGTCCATAGGGAGCAATGATGTATCAACTATCAATTCAAATTCTTCAATTATGTCTGCCAAAATGGAAAGTGATATCGATCAAAAGAAGAGAAGCGAGTTTTTTCATGTCAGAGTTATAGTCAAGCATACTAAGGTAGATACTTTATTTGACAGTGAATCTCAATTTAACCTAATATCTAAAGCAATTGTTAAGAAGCTGGGATTGAAGATGACACCTCACAAAAATCCATATCCATTAGGTTGGGTGTGTGACAATGCTAAGTTGCATGTAACAAAGCAGTGTAAGATCATGTTTGCAATTACATCTAAGTTCTTTGATGAGGTCGAGTTAGATGTTGTGCCTCTTGACATTTCCGAGATTTTCTTTGGTAGTCCATATTTATTTGACAAAATGGTTATGTTTTATCGAGAAGAAATAAATATCACCTTCTTAAGGATGGAGTTGAATATATTGTCAGAGCTCATTGCATCAAAATTAATGTTTCTTTAGTGAGCACAGGGAAAATGAAGAGACTTGTCAGCACAAGTAAATTTTTTTTCTCATGATAGTGATATTCCATAAGAGCAGTTTTTATGCAAGTAGATATGCCATGGGAGCAATCTTTATGCAAAGAGGTAAACCTATATGTTATCATTCTGAGACTTTCACTCAAGGTACGATTAATTATCCAACATATGATAAGGAACTGTATGTGTTGGTACAAAGTGTAAAGAAATGGAAGCATTATTTAATGGGAAAGGAGACAATAATTCATACTGATCATCAACCATTATAGTATTTGTAGTCACAGACCAAGTTACAACAGTCACAACACTTCAGGTGGATGGGTTTTCTACAACAATTTTGTTTGGTAATCAAGTATAAGAGGGCTATTCATAACAAGGTTGCAGATATGTTGTCAAGACTGGTAATTAATACATCTACAATACTCAGGTATAATACTTTAGCACATGAAATCTATGTAGAGAAATATGATAGGGATGATGATTTTAAAGAAGTATATGATGCATTAACTTAGGACAGTCAACAGTCAAATTACTATATGCATGACAGTTTTTTATATCATCTTGGGAAACTATGTATACCAAGAGATGAAAGAGTGAATGTAATGAAAGAAGCTCATACATCTCTCATCTCTAGTCATTTCAAGGTTGGTAAGACAGTTTCATAATTACAAAGATATTACAATTGGCCTCAAATGAACGAGATAGTTTCCAAGTATATAAAAATGTGTGTCATGTGTGCCACAAGTAAGCATAGCAACAAAAAGTTAGGACTATATACACCACTTCAGTACCTTCACTTCCATGGGAAAGTATCTCCATGGACTTTGTAGGGGGTTTGTCGATGTCCAGGATAGGTCATGATTATCTATATGTCGTAGTGGATAGATTCAACAAAATGTGTGTTCTAATGCCATGAAAGAAACATGTCACAGTTGAGCAGACAACACATGTGTTATTCTCTAATGTATGGGTTCATTTTGGAATTTCGAAACATATTATATCATATCGAGACTCTCATTTTTTGGGAAAGTTTTGGTCTCATTTATGGGAGCTAATGGGCACTAAGTTGAAGAAGAGCATGAATTTTCATCCGCAGACAAAAGGATAGATAGAGGTGGTGAACAAAACAGTGGTACATCTACTTCGAGGATATTGCAGAAGCATCCTAAATTATGGGATGAACAATTACCTTATATCTAGCATGCCTATAATCATGCTATGCATTTGTCTACTCAGAAAAATCCTTTTGAAGTATGTTTGGGGTACTTGCCTAAATCACCTATGTAATTTTTTTTGGAGAAGCAAGTAAAGAAGATGGACATGATGATATAGATAAAGCTAAAAGGTTCATTCAAAAGATTCAACATGTACATCAAGCAATATAGGAACAATTGGAGAAGAGCCAAGACAAGTATAAGGAAAGGCACAATAAACATCAAGTGGATCATCAGTTTGAAGCTGGTGATCAAGTATGGTTACATATCAACAAAGATAGAATGAAAGGTGAAGGTAAAAAACTAAGGCCAATTTGATATGGTCTGTTCAAGATCGTTCAAGATCTTAGAGAAGATTGGTACTAATGCCTTTCATTTAGATCTACCAGCCTACATGCAAATGTATTCAATAGTAAATGTTGAGAATTTGAAGCTTTATGAGCCTCCTATGATTATGGATCAAGATGAAAGCATCCAGGTTCCAAAAGTTGATGATTTTTCTCCAGAGTAGTTGGACTAGATACTGGAAGATGTCATTCTCGATGGAAGGATCAGAACTTCACAACGAGGTGATGTGGAATATATTTGAGATGGTCTTAAAGGGGTAAAACTAGGTAAATCAAAATAGATAGAGATCAGAAGGGTGAACGAACTCTACCTGCACTTAGTTGCTGAGTAATCAAAATTTTTGGTGGTCCAAAAGTCCTTCAATGGGGAGGAATGATCCAGGAGGATCCATGAATGCTCACAGAGGTCTAGAAAGATCTGAAACATCCACAAAGATCCATAATGGTTCAATAATGCTCAAAATTTGACCATCTCAAATCATCATGAAAACAACATCATTGCGAAGAGCTCGTCGTCAACTTTCCAATGGTGTAAACGGTAAGTCAAATAGAGTTTGTATGCAAAAGTTATAAGCGGTCAAAGTTCTAGTCAATCGGGTCAAAGGTAAAAGTACATGGGAAAATAGGGGTGATGCGTGTCACCACTGCAAGGGTGACATGTGGCACATAGTTATTTGCATCTGACTAGAAAGATTGTACCTATAGGTGGACGAATTGCAGGATGACAAGTGGGCACAAGTGGTTTAATGACATATTGACAAGTGGCATGTACAAGCCAATGAGAGGCCGCCATGTGGCGACCTCCCATTGGCCAATATTGGTTAGTGTGTGTAAAATTATGGAGTCGATGGGGGTCGAACCCATGACCTCCATAACCTCCAAAGGTCTAAAAAATCCCTTCATACCAACATGCTACCACAATGTCACTTGACATATATATAGTTGCAATTGTATTTAAATTCACAATAAAGTTATAATGGGAAGCCAAAGGTCCAAGGGCTTAAGCTCTCGACCCTTGGCCTATATGTATATCATGTAACCATTCCACTAAACATGGAGCTATCCATGAAATAAGTGGGGGGGAGGGGGGGATACTATTTATAACATATAGTTTTGACTATATGCCCAAATTGGGTGAACTCCGTTTTTCTAACTTGTGTATGTGATTACATTATTGTTGTTTGTTTCAAGTTCAATTATTTGCAAGTTAATTATCATTAAAGTGGAATTGGCTAGATAAGTTTTTCACATGTAATTTGCAAACATTCAAGCGACCATTTTATTTCGAAGATCAAGTCGATGTTTATGTGTATTTTAAATTAACAACATCTAAGTATTTTTCGGATCAAAGACAAAAGATGGGAAATGAAAGATCACTAGAGTAGGCAGAACGCCAAGGGTTACATTGACCTACAATAAATACCAGAATTGTATCCAAGAGAAAGGATTTTTGGCTTTTCAAACCTCGTACACTTATAAACTATTTTGGGAATACAATGTCAACTAAAATTGGAGAGATTTCCTTAGAGTTTTCATGTAATATTGCTAAAATTATTAATACGGAGAATCCCTTAGGGCCAACTTTTGACAGAGAGGACTCAGATGTGTTGTTGTTTTTGTTGAGATATGGGTACCTTGGAAAGTGGTCCCCATGTGCTTATGAGTCTCTAAGCACAAAGGGGGAAGACTATTACCCTTGTACTTTACTTTATGATTCTAAATTCACTTTGACTTAGGAGTTTTAAGTCAAAAGTGAAATATGTCACTTAAGTCATAAAGTGACAATTAATTCACAATGTGGGTGAATTAATAGACATAAAGCAACTAAGGAAAGTGGGTTTCCTTAGTGAGATTTTTGGAGTTGATCTCACCCATTGATTAGACTTGGCTAGATCTAATCTAGGCCATTGATCTTTTAGGGTTGGCATGAGGAGGCTAAAGAGAGGGTAAAGGCATTTCGGAGACTCATTCTTCACTTGTGAGTTTTGGAGAAGAGAAGAGGGGCACATTTCTTGAGGAGAAGGAGGGCGCACTTCATGAGGGTTTGAGAAAATCCCTTGAGAGCTTGAGGAGAGGCTCTTGTGTTGTTTGATCTTGCATGGAGAGCATTTCCATGGAGCCATAGCTTCCATCTCTGAGGGGGAGAATTTTCATGGAGGAGGGGCGCATCTTGAGGAGGAGGGCACATTTTGTTTCCTTCATTTTCTCATCAGAGGAGGAGGTCTTGTCAGATTGAGATGAGTTTTGATGCATAGGGAGAGGAGAGCTTGGGCTCTTGTTTATGTGGAGAGAGACATTCAGCTTATGGCTCAGTTTATTTCTGGTGATCATTTCTGCTAGGAGGAGGGCACACATGTTGAGAGGACTGGCTACTATCTGGTAGCAGATTTTCTTGGAGGATTCGAGCTCTGACAGTTTCAGTGGAGAGGCAACATAGAAGAGGACATTTTTTGGATGGATTTCTTCATTGGGTTACTGATGAGCTAGGGCGCTTTAGTTCAGTACAGAGGGAAACAAAGGGAGAGGGCGCACCACAGTTTGGGCACTTCTTTCTCTAGTTCTTGTGGCAAGGCTCGTGAGGAGCTTGCTATGTATACAGGTTCCATTTTATTTCATTACTTGTTGTATCTCTTTCTTTAATCATCATTATATAGACAAATATCCCAAACTAGTTTTCCCCGGGGGGGGGGTTTATCCAAGGTCATGTTGACCAAAAATACCTGTGTACAAAAATGTATGTGTTAGTTTCTTAGATCTGTTCATTTTCAGCTGTAAATATCTTTAGGTGTGTTGTACTTATCTTAGTATGCATGTGCTAACTTCTGGTTACTAAAACTGCATGCTAGAGCACCTAAAATTGGAAGTGCAACCGTAACAAATAAACAATAATTTCTTGGATTGTTGGTTGTCCTAAAACAACAGACAACACTTTACATAACAGTTGAAACTTACAGCCTAACTGTTGTCAAATACAGACCCAATAGGCATGCTTGATAGAACCTGAAAATCTTCATGGTATCAGAGCTGAGGTGGTTGAAATTTTGAGCAGTTGGGACAACATTTTGTTGGTTGTCATATACATCTTCTTGGAATATTTTTGAGGACAGCCATTGACTCATTCCGTGGTTGTTAGAGGGCATATTTTTGTAGAGGATAGTTGGGCAGTTTTTGGCACATGTGGATAGCCTCTTTTCACACCTGCGTGGACAGGAGTGAGGCTGTAGAGACGACCTCTTTTCACACCTAGTGATTAGAAGTGAGGTCGTGGATTCACTTGCCTCTTTTCACACTTGTGTTGATAGGAGTGAGGCATCGTTCCTTTGCATTGGGAGAATTAGAGTGAGCACAGTTGGCATACATGTCAGTATCTCAGATGCGTGTGGAGGACAAGCTAGTCGGTGCTAGCAATTGGTCGCCTTGGAAGGCGAAGATGGTCTTTCTCTTAGAGGACCTTGAACTATGGGACATAGTTGAGGCAGTTGTTCCTCCCATTCCTGTCACTGCACCTGCCTTGGTTGAAGAGTTTAGGAGGAGGAACAATAAGGCAAAGAGGATCATATGTGATGCTATGAGAGATCACATTATTCCCCACTTGGATGGGAAGACTTATGCATATGAGATGTGGGCATCTTTGTGCAAGTTGTACGAGAGCTCTAATGAGAACTGGAAGATGGTTCTTCATGAACAACTCAGGGGCATTCACATGCTCGAGGATGATATGGTTACTTCATTCCTTGGTAGATACACACAGATCAGAGATGGGTTGTGAACTCTAACTCTTTGGTGAGGCAAGCTATGAATAGCTTCACCAAACCATGGGGTCCATTTGTACGGGGCATTGTTGCCATGGAGGTTATGCCTACATGGGAGAGGATGTGGAATGACTTCATCCAGGAGGAGATTAGGCTTGCAGCCGAGGCTTCTGGACAACAATAGTAGCAACAACAAATAATTTCTGGTGACGAGAACCTTTCTTTTTGGACAAAGGGCAAGAAGAAGACCGACTGTGGAGGTCGGTAGGGTCATAAGTTTGGAGCTCCACCATAGGGAGGAGAGAGCAACAACAGTAGTGGACAGAGGAGAGACATGAGAATAGTGAGATGATTTTCTTATGGAGAGATGGGTCACTATGCAGGACAATGTCCCAAGAAGAAGAAGAAGCAGGATGTGTTAGCAGTGACAACACAGGATATAGAGTTCGAGGAGAAGTTTGCGAGAGAGTGTGCATTCATTACTACTTTATCTTCTATTACACCTTCCAGCATTAGTTTCGGAGACTGAGTTGATGAGGACCGACTGACGCACAACAGTGATTCAGAGGGAGATCAGACTCAGTGTTCCTGGACATCTTCAGAGTGGGTGATTGGTCCACACAGTATAGCTACAGTTTCATAGAAATCGAGCAGAGAGAGAGTGGGTTCTATAGCTTCAGTGCATCATAGGATGATGAGGAGGAGAAACAGGTCACCACAGAGGCTTGAGCCTCACATGGCTTATGAGAGGGGCAGATCAGGTTTTGGATCCACTTCAGGTGGAGGTGACTTGGCGAGAGGCTAAGTTGATGACTCTTGGTGAGAGACCAAGAGGGGGAGACTCTTGGTGATATGCCAAGAGTAGAGACTCTTGGTGAGAGGCCAAGAGTAGGAGGAAATCCTTGGTGGGACCAAGGTGGAGATCTTCGGTGTGATGTCGAGATCTAGGTGATATTAGATAGATGGAGATTCAGTGCCATTTATAGATCATGTAGATTGAAAAGCTCTGTGACAGAGTCCACTTTCAGCAGTCAGGGTACAACCATACTCACCGAGCATATGCCAGGAGGCAACCATGTCCACTGCAGCGATGATATTGGTGGTGACGAGCACTTTCCTCGGTAAGAGGGAGTGTTGAGATTTGGGTACCTTGGAAAGTGGTCCCCATGTGCTTATGAGTCTCTAAGCATAAAGGGGGAAGAATATTACCCTTGTACTTTACATTATGATTCTAATTTCACTTTGACTTAGGAGTTTTAAGTCAAAAGTGAAATATTTCACTTAAGTCATAAAGTGACAATTAATTCACAATGTGGGTGAATTAATAGACATAAAGCAACTAAGGAAAGTGGGTTTCCTTAGTGAGATTTTTGGAGTTGATCTCACCCATTGATTAGACTTGGCTAGATCTAATCTAGGCCATTGATCTTTTAGGGTTGGCATGAGGAGGCTAAAGATAGGGTAAAGGCATTTTGGAGACTCATTCTTCACTTGTGAGTTTTGGAGAAGAGAAGAGGGGCACATTTCTTGAGGAGAAGGAGGGCGCACTTCATGAGGGTTTGAGAAAAACTATTGAGAGCTTGAGGAGAGGCTCTTGTGTTGTTCGAGCTTGCATGGAGAGCATTTCCATGGAGCCATAGCTTCCATCTCTGAGAGGGAGCATTTTCATGGAGGAAGGGCGCATCTTGAGGAGGAGGGCACATTCTGTTTCCTTCATTTGCTCATCAAAGGAGGAGGTCTTGTCAGATTGAGATGAGTTTTGATGCATAGGGAGAGGAGAGCTTGGGTGCTTGCTTCTATGGAGAGAGACATTCAGTTTATGGCTTAGTTTATTTCTGGTGATCATTTTTGGTAGGAGGAGGGCACACATGTTGAGAGGATTGGCAGCTACCTGGTAGCAGATCTGCTTGGAGGATTCGATCTCTGATAGGTTCAGTGGAGAGACAGCACAGGAAAGGACATTCTTGTGGAGGGATTTCTTCATTGGGTTACTAATGAGCTAGGGCACTTCAGTTCAGTACAAAGGGCAACAAAGGGAGAGGGCGCACCATAGTTTGGGTACTTCTTTCTCTGGTTCTTATGGCAAGGCTCATGAGGAGCTTGCTATGTATACATGTTCCATTGTATTTCATTACTTGTTGTATCTCTTGCTTTAATCATCATTTTATAGACAGATATCCCAAACTAGTTTTACCTAGGG
Organism: Picea engelmannii; assembly: GCA_009831015.1. NCBI lineage: Eukaryota > Viridiplantae > Streptophyta > Pinopsida > Pinales > Pinaceae > Picea > Picea engelmannii. The sequence continues at coordinate 997,212 of ML781783.1, read as the reverse complement.
GGCAGTTATCCAGGGTCATGTTGACCAAAAATACCTGTGTACAAAAATGCATGTGTTATTTTCTTAGATTTGTTCATTTTCAGCTATAAATATCTTTAGGTGTGTTGTACTTATTTTAGTATGCATGTGCTAACTTCTGGTTACTAAAACTACATGCTAGAGAACCTAAAATTGGAAGTGCAACCGTAACAAATCAACAAGAAGTTCTTGGACTGTTGGTTGTCCTAAAACATAAGCAAACACTTGACATAATAGTTGAAACTTAGAGCCTAACTGTGGTCAAAGACAGACCCAGTAGGCATGCTTGATAGGACCTGAAAATCTTCAGTTTTGATGTGAACTATTTCAAGCAAAATGTTCATTGTTCACATGGGTTGTAAGAGCATGTTTGTTTATGGACTATTCTAACGCAATATATGTTTCCTTGCAGTTTTGTTAGTATTTCTTATATTACATGTCCTGAGAAAATGTGTTGTGAATGTATGCAAAAATTTGACTTAGACTTTTCTGGTTATAGACTTGTATGCATGTGTTTCTAACTCTGTGCCTTCATGACAACTATCTGATTGGGGTTTATGCATAGTTTAATTTTATTACAACTCATTTTTTTATTATGGTTCTGTCTTATCTATGATATGATAGATTAGAAATAGATTAGGCCTATTTACATATTCTTCATCTACATATTCCATTTGCATAACCATCCATCACTCACCTTCATCGGTGGACCAGGCCGCAACCAGTAAAACCAAACCAACAATGGTTGTCGGGCCAGAATTAGGATGGGTTCCCTATTCCAAATGGTGAGAGGTCTAATTGGGACTTCTTACCAGGGAGAACCCCTTACTATTGTTAGGAAAATTTAGACACTTCAACATAATTGGTGCTAGAAGGAGGGTCGGATGAGAAGCCTGCCCATGTGGAGTCATTTCAGTAACTTTTAACCAGCCCATGGCTCCTCTCCGTACCTCTGTATATGATGACCCTTTGAGTCTTTCAAGACCCACCGAGGCCATCTCAATCAAGACAATCAATCTCTTGTCAAACCCCAAATTCGATGGTGAAGGGCATGTATCTCCATTCAAGCATCTCAAACGATTTGACATTATTCGACGAAATCTTAATATTGTTTAGGACAATGAAACATGTCGACTCTTCATCCTCACATTCAAAGGGTGAATTAAATCCTGGTTTAGGAAATTGCCACCAAAATCGATTCATAGATAGAAACAACCTATGGAAATGTTTATCGCAGCTCATGAAGATTATGTATATGACAAACTCTTGGACAAACTTAAAGAAATCCGTAGGATTGAAAATGAATTTGTGGATATTTTCTTCCTAAGAGTTATGCATATTTGTCACAGATTTCCTAAAAATGACAAGCCCTCAGACCAACTAATCTTGAATTGGTTTTCCTATCTTGTCTCTAATCCTGAAAGGTGTGGCCTGGATGATCAAACCATATCTAATTCACAAAATTCAGGTCTAACCACGAAAGATAAGGGGTACACAATCTCTGACTAGTACTTTGATGCAGCTATGGGGGAATCCTTATCAACAATCTTAAACCCCGTAGCCCTAGAGTGTGAACCATGTAACGATTCCCCTTCATAAAATCATGAACATATTCTGGTCTGCAACGGATCTCCTATTGAAGAAGTCCCATCATTTTCAGAATCTGAATATTTGCATCCACTTTGTATAAATTTGTTTGATGATGATCACTCATGTTGACACGAAGTTTAAATTTTTTACCCTTTAAACCTGAAACATTGTTTTTTCCTAGTCATGGAGCCGCCCTTAGTTCTAAAAAGGAGTAAAAAAAAAAAAATCTATCGATTTTTTTCGGGTTTTGGGATTCGGCTTTTCACGAGGTATGATTTTTAGTTAACAACTCCAGATTCTCGGTGTTGAAATCTTGAAAAGGCTTTATATTTAAAGAAATGAAAAAGAAAAAATGAGTTTTATAAGTCCCGACGCGCATTTCACAAAGTACCCTTTAGTCATGATTAATTAAACTCTTAAACACAATCAACAATTCATTAATCTTTCGTGATTCGGGTTTTCTTGTATCAAAGTGCTTTCAAAATGTTGACCCTCGAACGCTTGATCCCCGTTTTTCCAAAAACAAGAAATTAATTTCTAATCTCGATTAATTAAAGCATTAATACAAGTGATTAGCACCTAAATTAATCCCTTCGCGATTCAGGGTTTTCTTATGACATACCTCTTGGATATAGGATCCCTGAAATTCTGAAATTCCGAAATCGCGATTTTTTTAACAAAGTCTAAAACTAAATTAAGTTAGTTTAAAACGGGATTAATAATGACTAAACTACTTTTTGCATTTCAGATTTCAAGATTTGTTGAAAGCAGTCCTTTCGAAACTCCAGTTTGAAATCGTCGATATGCGGCAGTATTAATAATGGACAAATGGAGATATTTTTGACATGAAGGCGTATCTCCAAGCGTACCTTCCTCATTAAAACATTAATTCCTTAGCACCTGTGTCAATACAGTCATTGTAAGACAAGATAAAGGTTAATAAACGTTCTGTAGTTCAAATTTCATTCTCGTTTTTTATAATCAGGAGTGAGTTGCATTTATCCAGGATTATACATTTTCCTTCTGGAAACAAGTTTTCATTCTAGTGCAAACATTATGGCACCTAGAAAGGCACCTAAGAAAAGTGAAGAAGCAGCTGAAAGCTCAAGCCCGGAAGGAGATGTCATATCTGATACTACACTGCATGCCATTGATTCCATCAAATCCTGGAAGCAAATTTTTGAAACCTTGGACTACGAAATCAAGAATTTTCCCGATGATTATGATAACAAACTCTGGGACATAGCAGAGTCTGAACTTCACAAAGTAGCTATGCACCCACGACTCATGACATACAATGATATGATCAGTTGGGCTTTAGAGAGGACAAACGTGCAGACGAGAAGCATTTTGGACAGCCGAGGGGTCGTTGTCGGCTCTTTCAAACCGGAGCACATACAAGTAATGTACAAATTGTCTCCCAATTCTAAGTACATTTATAATAAAGAGTTTGTAAGTGAATTTCAAAGGAAAGAATGCACAGAGGCATATCAAACATACCCCGGCATAATCAAAGACTGTGGAGACACCCAGCAAAATTCAGGGCCGATGCCCATAGCATTTATGCCATAGCCTCATTGAATGAGTACATGGTTTATGTGGCTATGATGCTATGCAAACTTTTTAGGAAGAAAATTCCTACCCATTTCCCTGCAGAATGGGTGCCCCTTTTACATGAAGCAGTCAAAGGCTATAGCTTCAATTGGAACAAGATTCTATTAGATAACCTAGCTAAAGAGGTTATAGAGTATCAAATCGTGAGATCTAGTGGCCGACCAGTAGCCTTTTACATGTCTGCATACATTATGGATGCTATATGTTTCACGACTCCTTTTCCTTTGATGAATTGGAGTTGGAACCCAACCTGCACTGAACCCATTCATGAATATAATTCTAAGCTGTGGGAAGAAAATTCTAAGGATTCTTTTTACGAAATTTGTCATTTTACGGTGATACCGGTGCATCAGATGCTATATGGCTATGCACCCCCCCATATTTCAGAGTCGGTCATAGGAAACCTCAAGGCGGTTTCTGATTGGTTTATTGAGGAGAATTTCTCCTATATCAAGGTTTTCAAATGTTCGATCCCTCCTCATGCATTTTCGAAATTCCTCCCTAACAGATTGGTGTTCAGGGAGGTAGCCCATCAGATAATAACAGGTGATATTGGGATAGAACTGAAGACAACTCAGAAGAAGTTTTGGCCAGTCTTTCCCGTACAGATTGGGAGGTTTTCGCTACTCAACTTGGGTCATTCCAAGGTTGAAGCTGCAGCTCTAGAGGAGGTCAAGTTGGTGGATCTCAAACACAGGAAACACGGCCCTTATCAAACAGTGGGAAATCACATGGCTCACTATGGCATGAAAGCGTATGAACATGATGAATCCCCTCGTGATGACATTTTCAAAGGGGCCAAAACCTATGAAGAGGTGTTAGACAGGGTACAAACATTACCATCTGACTTGCAAACTAGTTTTCTAACCTTCCAGAGACATAGACAAAGTGGTTTTCCCAAGGTACTGCAGGGAGAAGAAACAACACCTCCTCTAGAACAAGAAAACACTCCCCAAGGTTTCAGACAGAAAGCGCAGGATAAAGCAGACACTGAGGAAAATCCACAGGGGGCCGAAGGGTCTTCCAAAAACAAAGAAGTCCCATAGACAGAGAATCCAGGAGCAGAAACAGAAAGAAGGTCTGGGACACCTCCCGAGTCCAGTCAATCTACTCCCCCTTCATCATCTATTGTTCATGTTGATACCCCCAAGACAATAGGGGGAAAAAATCCACAGAGTTGGGTAATCCCATTGCTTCCTTGACCCCTTTACAGTCTACTTTTGGGCTCCCTTAGATAGGAGTCATATATGCTAGTGACCTCGCCCCTTTCTGTAGAGAAGAAATACCTCCCTCTGATTACTTTTTCAGTAAAAAGAGGAAGGATGTATTAAAGCAGGAGATGTATATGAGAGAAGGTGGTATGGTAAAGAAACACAGGGTGCTAGTAGATGGGCAGAACTTGGAAGAGGAAGATTTCTTTATAGAGGTAGTGGGATCCATGGGAGCTCTAGCAACATCAAATCTATTCACTGTTGACAATATGAGAACAAGGTTGAAACAGAGTAACCACACGATAGTCCAGTTGCAAAACCAACTAAAAGATACCGAGAAAAATATCAAAGAAGAAATAAATAAAGGTCTAGAGCAGGCCAGAGCTGCCGACAAGCAAGAAATTAAATTGCTTAAGTCTAGCTTGGACAAGTTGTATAATAAAATGCAAAATATTCAAGGGCAGGCAACCCAGCAGGAAGAATTAGCGAGACAATTGCAGGAGAGATTGAATTCCATCCAGAATCAGGTGATAGACTTGAAAGTTTTTCAGGACCTGTCACTGGAAGTACATATGAAGATAGAAGCCGAGCAACATAGATTAATCTCCAAAGTAGAGATTATTCAGAATTATTTTCAAGAAGTAAGCAATTATTTTGATAATATTATTTTTAAAGAAAAAGAAGCTAAAGAAGAAAGGGCCACTTTCCAAGCGACAGTTGTATGTTCAAAAAACGAAGAGGTATCAAAAAATCCAAAGCTATCTGTCGCGGAGCAGATCAGAGGCGATATCATGCTCAAAGTATGGGAAACTAACATAGCAGAAAACAATAAAATAACCAAAGAAATCAAAGACGATTGCGAAGAAATATTTGATTTGTTGGACAAGGGATCATTGGGTATTGGAAGAGATAATTGCAGTGGGCAATTAGGACAGATAAACATTGTAAGACACCAGTTGAATTTCAAAGAGGGTTTGAACAAAATTCAAATGGAAATTTCACAATTAAAGGAAATTGATGTTACCCTAATAGACAGGTGGTTGGTCAAGCCAAACTTAAAATTGCAAACAATAAAGTTTGTTGGTAAGGGGAATGAAGACCGGCTTCCAAAAATTCAAAGAAAATTTTATTTATTCGAAGCAAAGGATTTTCCAGAGCCTCCCAGAAATTTTGTACACTTTCTTGAAAAATGTATTGAATGTATTGGGTCGAAAGAAGGAGACACTTCAATAAAACAATGAAGTATCATTTTGAAAGGTTATATTATCGAGATGATAGAAAAATAAAAGATAATCATGCAAATGGTTGAGGTTTGCATTTTTGTAACTGTTTGCCCCTAGGAGTTAGGAAATCACCAACCATCAATGTATTGGTGATCTTGTATAAGTATGATTTCATGAGACTGAAAGAGGGCTTTTTCTGGGTGCATTGTAAAGAAGAATTTGAAGATATTTTTGAATTAATACAAATATAGATTGAAGATTCCAGATCTAGTCAAGTTTGAGTTATGTGCTTCTCTATTGTCTCATATTTTTCATATATCTCTTTGATGAATGCTTAACTGCAATTTAGTACAACCTCTACTATGGTGATTAATTATTCTTGCAATTTAATCGTTTACAGTTTTTCCTATGTATCGGCTATCAGCAGGTACAAGACCTGTAAATGTTTTAGATTTCAATATCATATGCTTCATTAAGAGTTTTTCCTAACTATTTTCTTCTTCTGTCACAAAGTGAGATTCCTCTTTAATTGATGCTTCACCTTGTTCAACAACTTTATGTTTTTTTTTTCATTTCATACATATTCCCTTTTCAAAATTTAACTCAGATACCAGAAACGACCTTTAGTTTCGTCATATTATTAATTCAAGGTTTTGGAGTTCTTCTTACATATTTTGAAACAGAAATAGCAAACCCTAAAAGAAAACACAAGAATTTATCTTTTCAGTCTTTATCCCTCATGACTGTACCAGTTAAAAGACAACCCAATATCGAACCCGGCCTATCAGACCAAACAAGTATCGCTTTAAATTTATTCAACACCTTCTTACAAACAACTAGCAATCGGGTTGAGTTAGAACGTTCGTGGGCAACAATTGAAAGGGATATTAGTATCCAGGAAAACGGGGAAGCTAGATAGAGACAATTAAGAAACCAGCCATATCCCTTCTTCGTATGACCGACCTTTCTACCCTTAATTCTCTCTACCTTTTCAGATGCCTTGACAGTATTCTTTAGAGCCTTAAAGTATAAACTCAGAAACAACAACTCACATGAACACCCACTTGTTTATCATGCATTACACTCTTCACATTGCCTTTTTAATGATGAAACATCGATTGATAAACCATACCAAGAAGAGTGCTCAACCCTGATTGATCAATCATTCATTCCTAATGGCATTCCATCTATGACACTTAATCCTTCATAATCTAAATTTCCAGAACATACTAAATCACAATTTGATTTTGATAATCCTATTTTCCATAACTACTTTCCCGTTTCGGAATTGAATTTGGACACTAACCTATCATTCACCAGTCCTACACAATCTGAAATTTATGACATTGACACACAGATGTTAACAACATAAAATACGAAGTGTGAAAAGCATAACGATGTCTCAAATCCTCATGAATAAATCATAGCAAACGAAGAACCCATCACCACGCACATCATAAGAAACATTGAGCCGAACTAGGAAATATCATCGTCTCAATCTACTCTAGAATTACCCATTAATCCTTAGGGGAAGATGTGTCACTCATCCTTAGATTCTATTTTAATCCTCCAACACTCTTCACATGATTTCATTGATGTCATAGGAGAAGATTTGGAGTCATCTTTTTCTCAATGTTTCCCTCAAACAATCTGCCATCATCTCTCCTCTCAACATGCATGGTATGTGAAATATGGACCCAGGGAAGTTTGCATCGATAATGAAGTACTCCATTTCCAATCGATAATTATGTTAGATGCTCATTGTCTTACTTCGACCCCTGGGTTGAATGATGCCACCCACTTTGAGACTCTCACACAAAAGACATTGCACCAAAATTTCATTTGTGAGTCTCACCAGGTATGTCACTCACTTTGTAATTTCTCCTAACAATCATATGATGATCGTTGTAGGTTCTATGACATAATTGAGTCATGGTTGGAGGAATCTTACATAGCTGCATGCACTGAGAATCATAATTCCACTAAATTTAACTTTCTGAGTGGAGATTGTCTTGAATCAATTCTTCCTATCTTTCATCCCACACTGCTTCATCCCCTGCAATTGGCCTTCAACCAATATGAAATCATAGGGTTGGAGTTACTTGAATGGCTCCACTTGCACTACGCTTACACCTAACCTTCTTTCAACCAGTGTAGGGTAGGTTAGAAATAGGACTAGCATAGTTTTCTTTACTTACTTTATGCTTTCATAATTTAGTTGTTTGCTTCTTTTCTCAGTTGCATAGCATAGATTTCGATTTGTTTTGATTGCTTCAATAAAGAATACCATCTACTAATTATTCTAGTTTGCAACTCATGATGGTTACTTTAGTTTAAATTGTCTTTCAACAAATTTTTCTTATTTTCATTTGATGATTTATTTTTTCTCTGACGAAAAGCTTGGCTTAATATTTGTTTTCCTCCATAATCACGAAGGAACCATGTGCATGAATTCTCTGAGAAGTTCAATTGTGAAATTCACTTGTTTTAGCAACATTTACTCTGATGCTGAGAGTTAGACAACAGGTTATCCTAAGATGTTGGAAGAGTACCTTTGAGGAATACTTGGCAAGTAGAACAAGACATAAACCAAGCTAAGGGAATTGCATCGACTGTTCATAGCCTTACTCAGGATGGTGCTTAATGAGCATAATTCATTGAAGTGCTTGTTTCTCTATGATAGAGGGTACGCCTGGGACTTTATGATGCATTTATCATTTTCCTAGTCTTAAAGTCTTTTTTCAATCATAGGGGAAAATAATAAGTGTACTTCGCATCTAGTATACATCTCAAGGAACATAGTATCAAGTTTCAACCTTCTTTTGATCTACCTTAAGTGAGATCTAATCTCAGGGATATTGATCAACCAAATGGCTCTCAAGCACACTTCATTAGGGAAAAACCAATCATTGTTACAACTACAGTCGTTTGCTGCCCAAAAGGTGAGATTCCATCAGACAAACCCACACTCAAACTCAAGTCTACTTTGTTTCCTGACAACTGGAATAGGTAACACTCATGATTTGATCTCAAACATCCAGACATATTTTTATTGTTGTTTTCAAATTATTGTGGTAAGGATTTTCAGAAAGGTTTCCCAGATTTTGGTCATGGAAAGATATATCCACATGAAAGGAAAGATAAGTTTTGAGGAAGACACATGTCTTCAAAGGATTTGAATTGATCATGCACATCTAACATCAGTTCTAGAGCTGGGAGAAGTGGGGAGGAAGTGAAGATCTTGTATGACCAAAGTAAAGAAATCTGATGGACAACGAAGTGGAGTCCTGGCCAACCCTTTCCCACTGAAGCATAAGGCTGTACAATGAAATTGGAAGTCTTCATAAACTCATGATGAGAAGTGTAACTCTCAGCCAACACCAGCACTGAAACCCATCTGGATGAAGTAATACATGTATAAGCTTTCACATGGATTAGTTGTATAAAGAGGCTGCAAACTTCTGGCTGGTTCGAATGCATGAATATCCTTGAAGCTGTTGGAAACACTCAATCTATGATTTCCTTATCAGTCCACTTTCTTTCCTAATTGCATATTGTTGATTGCCATTCATATAAAAGGATTAATTTTTTAGTTGAAACAAGGAATTGGACCGAGTTCATCTCTAATCATGAATACATCATCTCTTCTCTTCTCTTCCCTTATTTATCATTTTTTCCCTTGAAAGCAGTTCAACTATTAAATTGTGTTGGTCTTATGATCTATGATTATATTTGATGACATACAAACCTCTCACCTCTATTTTTCTTTTCACAGGAAACACTTTCACATTGGAAGCAGACACAAATCAACTTGCATCTCTTTCTTAGCTCATGAACAGAATTAGGGGTCTTTGTTTGAACATGAATCAGAACTATCTGGGGAAGTTGTGACAATAGTTAGACCATGACTAAGCATAGTGGCTAATCAACGGTCATCCTTGCATCTTGGCTGGCGAGAAAATCCTATGTAATGGAGGAACCATCCACACACTAAGTAGATGCTCACGTGAAAGGTGAAGTGTCAAAGTCTAAAGGATGAAAACCAAAAGGGATATCTCTATGTAG
>ML781783.1:948590-972173 GCA_009831015.1 Picea engelmannii | reverse complement strand
AGGAAAGTGCTCGTCACCACCAATATCATCCCTGCAGTGGACATGGTTGCCTCCTGGCATATGCTCGGTGAGTATGGTTGTACCCTGATCTCTGAAAGTGGACTCTGTCACAGATCTACTCAATCTGTATGATCTATAAATGGAATTGACTCTCCATCTATCTAATATCACCTAGATCTTGGCATCACAACGAAGATCTCCACCTTGGTCTCCCACCAAGGATTTCCTCCTGCTCCTGGCCTCTCACCAAGAGTCTCTCTCTTGGCATCTCACCAAGAGTCTCCCTCTCTTGGTCTCTCACCAAGAGTCATGAACTTGGCCTCTCGCCAATTCACCTCCACCTGAAGTGGATCCAGAACATGATCTGCCTGTCTTAGAATCTATGTGAGGCTCAAGCCTCTGTGGTGCCCTACTGCTCCTCCTCATCAACCTATGATGCTCTGAATATGTAGCACCAACTCTCTGTCTACTCAGCTACTCTGAAACTGTAGCTATACTGGGTGGACCAGTCACCCACTCTAAATATGTCCAGGGACACTGAGTCTGATCTCCCTCTGAATAATTGTTGTGCATCAGTCGGTAGTCATCAACTCGGCCTCCCCAACTAATGTTGGATGGTGTAATAGAAGATAAAGTAGCAATGAATGCACACTCTCTGGCAAACCAATCACTGAACTCTATCTCCTCTATTGTCACTGCTGACCCATCCTGCTTCTTCTTCTTCTTCTTAGGACATTGTCCTACATAGTGACCCATCTCTCCACAAGCAAAGAATCTCATTGTGCTCATGTCTCTCCTCTGCCCACTGCTACTGCTGCTCTCTCCTCCCTATGGTGGGGCCCCAAACTTGGGACCCTGCCGACCTCCATGACCAGTCTTCTTCTTTCCCTTTGTCCAAAGAGCAAGGTTCTCGTCACCAGAAACTGTCTATTGCTGGTGCTGGTGCTGTCTAGAAGCCTCGGCTGCAAGCCTAATCTCCTCCTGGATGAAGTCATCCCACATCCTCTCCCATGTAGGCATGACCTCCTTGGCAACTATGCCACGTAAAAATGGACCCCATGGTTTGGTGAAGCTATTCATAGCTTGCCTCACCAAAGAGTTAGGGTCAACAACCTCGCCGATGGCTCCAAGCTCGTCTCTAATCTGAGTGTATCTGCCAAGGAATGAAGTAACCGACTTGTCCTTGAGCATGTGAATGCCCCTCATTTGGTCATGAAGAACCATCTTCCGGTTCTCATTAGAGATCTCATACAACTTGCACAAAGATTCCCACATCTCGAATGCACAAGTCTTCCCAGTCAAGTGGGGAATAATGTGATCTCTCATAGCATCACAAATGATCCTCTTCGCCTTGTTGTTCCTCCTCCTGAATTCTGCTACCAATACTATGTCCCATAGCTCGAGGTCCTCTAAGACAAAAACCATCCTCACCTTCCAAGGCCACCAATTGCTAGCTCCAGCTAGCCTATCCTCCAAATGCATCTGAGATGATGATATGTCTACCAACTGTGCTCACTCTAATGCTCCCAATGCAAAGGAACGTTGCCTCACTCCTGTCAACACAGGTGTGAAAAGAGGCAATCGAATCCATGACCTCACTCCTAATATCTAGGTGTGAAAAGAGGTCATCTCTACAGCCTCACTCCTGTCCACGTAGGTGTGAAAAGAGGCTATCCACAAGTGTCAAAAATCAACCCAACAAATCAGCCCACAACTATCCACCAACACTGTAAACTAGCTGTCCAAAATCTGCCCTGAGCCATGTAAGTGGCAATGAAAGAGAGGTACCTTCAAATCTGAATTTTACCCACTATTTTGGACTGTAAACTTGCTGTCCAAAATAACCAACAAATTTGATATAAAAACTTCTCCAAATTGCCCAAAAAGTGCTCCAAAATCAGCAAGTCTAAGCCACCTTTGGCTCTGATACCATGTAGAAATTATCTGAGGTCCTATGAGGCTGCCATCTAAGGTCTGTCCTTGACCTTAGTATGGCTCTAAGTTTCAACTGTATGGTTGTCTTCTTTTGTTGTTGTAGGACAGAAAACAATCATCCCACTTTTTGCTCAATGTTTTATAGGTTAAGTGCTCTTTTAAAGTGCCCTTGCAAGTGTTTTCTTATCTCAATGTTAGCACATGCAATATAACTTAAAACAAATAACACTACCTCTATATATTGAACTTTAAAATGATGATCTACACTTCTAAACATGCATAAATTTGACACAGGTATTTTTTGTCAACATGACCCTAGATAAACCCCCCCCAGGGAAAACCAGTTTGGGATATATGTCTATATAATGATGATCAAAGCAAGAGATACAACAAGGAATGAAATACAATGGAACCTGTATACATAGCAAGCTCCTCACGAGCCTTGCCACAAGAACCAGAGAAAGAAGTGCCCAAACTATGGTGCACCCTCTCCCTTTATTGCCCTCTGAACTGAAATGAAGCGCCCTAGCTCATCAGTAACCCAATGAAAAAATCTCTCCATAGGAATGTCCTCTCCTGTGTTTCCTCTCCATAGAAACTGTTAGAGCTCGAATCCTCCAAGCAGATCTGCTACCAGGTAGCTGCCAGTCCTCTCAACTCATGCACCCTCCTCCAAGCAGAAATGATACTGAAAGTCTCTCTCCACAGAAACAAGCGCCCAAGATCTCCTCCCCCAATGCATCAGACCTCATCCTGATCTAACAAGTCCTCCTCTCCTCATGAGCAAATGATGGATAATAAATGCGCCCCTCCCCCATATGCATGCTCCCTCTGAAGAATGAAGGCTAAACCTCCATGGATAACCTCTCCATGCAAGCTCCAAGTTACCAAGAGCCTCTCCTCAAGCTCTCAAGGGTTTTACTCAAACCCTCATGAAGTGTGCCCCTCTCCTCCTCAAGATATGCACCCCTCTTCTCTTCTCCAAAAGTCTCAAGTGAAGAATGAGTCTCCAAAATGCCTTTACCCTCTCTTTAGCCTCCTCATGCCAACCCTAAAATATCAATGGCCTATATTAGATCCAACCAAGTCTAATCAATGGGTTAGATCAACTCCAAAAATCTCACTAAGGAAACCCATTTTCCTTATTTTCTTTATGTCTATTAATTCACCCACATTGTGAGTTAATTGTCACTTTATGACTTAAGTGACATATTTCACTTTTGACTTAAAACTCCTAAGTCAAAGTGAAATTAGAATCATAAAGTAAAGTATGAGGGTAATAGTCTTCCCCCTTTGTGCTTAGAGACTCATAAGAACATGGGGACCACTTTCCAAGGTACACAAATCTGAACATTATCCATTAATGGCATGAACATTAGTGATACTAAAATGTCCATCTTGGAAGGTGGAAAGGTTTCATAAATATCCTCATCTATGTGTGATTGCTAAAGAGTGATAAGTAGTAGAGTAGTGATTTTGTTGGAAGGTTCCACTAACAAGGCATTGAGAAAATCTGATTTGGGATACATGCCTACCATATCATACAAGATAATAAAAATATTAACAAAGTGAGACCGGAGATGGTTGGACCCTGCAATCACAATTATTTTGTTGTCATAGGAACGTATGTCCCATATCTTTAGGGACAGTCATAGGAACTCTTGGGCAGCTAAGGAGCATTGCACAATGATTTAAGTTGATTTCATGCACATCATGACAATGATACAAAAACCTAGCCTAGGCTTGGTTATTGCAATGATCACTTGCATGGAGAGCTTAAAAGAATGTGCAACAACACGATCACTCGACGAAGTTCATAACTTAGCCCCAACTTACACCGACAAGGTTTATAACTCAGCCTTCGATTCACATCGAAGAGTTCATTCAAACTCCTTCGATGCACATCAGAAGAGTTTGTTCAAACTCTTTTGATTTTCATGAAAATCAGAAGAATTTATTCAAACTCTTCTGATTTTAACTCCTCCAATGCAAATCGGAGGAGTTCCCATCAACTCCTTCGATGTAAATTGGAGGAGTTTGTTGATGATTACAACTACATGAGACATTCTCCAGGACATAGACTGATTGATTCAACTTGAGAGAGATCGCTTGAGATGGGTGTGTGGTTACTATCTGAGACAGAACTGGAATGTAGTGATGGCCTCCTCCTTACAGAGAGTTCAGAAGAACTCCAGATGATTCTCCTGTGTAACGCACTGAGAAAGGAGATCTGTTGAGTTGGACGTGTCTATGGCTGAGCACAAGGTGAACGTCTGAATTCCCATAGAGCTGGGTGCATCATCATGATACAGAGATGAAAATGATGTATTAGCCTCCTTTGAGCAGAGAGTTGAGATGATGAAATCCAGATGAATCTCATGTGTAATGCAGTGGAAAAGAAGATATGTTGAGTGGATGTGCCTATGGATGAGCATAGGTGAATGTGATCCTAGTGGTTGAGCACTAGTGAGTGTGGTTTTGTTGTGAGACAAAATGAGATAGAGATATGGACATCCCTATGGATGTGCCCCTAGTGGCTGAGCACTAGTGGGTGTATGAAATCCCTTGCTTTATTGTTCAAGCGCTAGACCTGCCTATAACCCTAATTGTAATGTAAAGGGTACATGTCGCCCCCACCTTAATGTTATTGATAATTAATGTAAAAGATAATTAATCTGTTTATTATTAAATATATTGTGAGTTAGAGAGCTTATCCCTATTGTGCCAATAGACAATTTTGTTGACAGGTCAAGTCTAATATAAGTAAAGGTATATTCCCCATTGAGGAATCATATCTTTTGTGTGAGTTTGAAAATTTCAGCAAGTACATCTTCTTGGGAAAAGTGCGCACCTCTCTTGGGTGCTAGTCTTCTAGGGTTTGAAAGCACCCTCTTGTGCGCTAGGTTTTCTTGGTGGTGAAGGTCTTTCTCTTGAAGAAAATAACAAAGGATTTGGCTGGGTTTTCTTCCCTTGTTGAGAAGGGTTTCCCAAGATACTTCTTGTGTTTTTGTGCATGGTGTTTCTTCTTGTGATCTTGGTTGTTGCAACATAATTGTTTATAGTTTAAGTTAAATGCTAAAAATGAATGAACTTCATGCTTAAACCTTTCTCATTGAAAAATCAACATGGTATTAGAGCATAGGTCTTGAAGAACCCATTGCACAAGCATCTACCAGTCTCCTCTCTTTTCTGTAGAACTATACGACCCTCCTTTCTGAGGTGTTTCAACCCTTAATACTTGAACGTTGGGGATAATTTTGGCATAGGAGAGTACGACCTCCTCCAATGCACCTATAGAGACTCTCAGAGTGAAATTTCAAGCATTTTGAAATTTTGGCCCTAGGGTTTCGCTAATTTCTACAGAAATTTCAGAATTAGGGTTTCTGCAACTCATTGAAGGAGCTCTTCACCTCACCAGTTTTCTCCTATCTTTCAAAGGCTTATTGTTGGCTGTCATAAGTCAAACAAAACCTAAAATTGCTAGCCTAGCCTAACCATTAGGTTTTTCTAGCCCAGTTGACAAGGGTTTGTGAATAATCTAAAATTATAATGAAAAGAACTATGATGGTAGATAAGCTTGATGGATCAAGCAACTTCAAGTTCCTGGTAGACAAGACTTCAGAGGAAGGCTTAATGTGGGTGATACAAAAAGGTGACACTATGACTACCCTCTTCATGAATATGTCAAGAGGACAAATATCAACCAGGAGCCATTGGAGAAATCATATCAGCACCCTCAGGTATGCACATGTATATATATTATTTTTATCATTGTCATAAGGGAAATTGCAGGAGGAAGGAACATTTTTCTGAAGTCATGGATCCAGAGGGATCTCAGTGCATTTAGAGGAAAAACACATTGGAATTGAAGACTCCAAGTTTGATTGTTGTAATTGTCATTCCTCTAACCTATATTTCTAAAGTTTGCTACATTACAAGTAGGTGTTGTAGTTGTGACAACAATCCTTAAATTGTTTGATTCTAGAGATGTACTCATTATTCTCCTTTAGGAGATATTCTTGTTTTGGTTCCTCTTGTTTTCTTGTTATATATAGGTTAACAACAAAGGAAGATGGTTATCCTTCAGAGGGAGTCACTTGACTCAGAGGGAGTCAAAACTATTTGAGAAGGAGGAAGAATAGAACCATCATTGAGGCAACCAATGCAATAATGCATGATCATAATATTTCTATGATTCTACGGGCAGAAGCATGCATGGCACGGTATATGTTCAGAACAAGAGCCTTCACTAGACTTTGAAAAACATAACTCTCGAAGAAGCCTTCACTGGAGTGAAGCCTGAGATTGAACACTTCAGGATATTTGGGTGCCCAGTGTATTTTGATGTACCCAAAGAGAAGAAGTCCAAGCTAGACCCTTCAGGAAGAAAGGATACGTTTATTGGATAACAATGAATCTTTGAAGACATTCCAAATCGACATCCCTGGTCAGAGATAGATTGAGACAAGCAGAGATGTTGTCCTTGAAGAAGAGATAGCCTTTCAAAGATCCATAGAATCTCATATGGATATTGACAGTGAGACAATACCTTCTCCCCCTTTAGCAGTTCAAAGGGAGACATACATTATTCTAGCTGATCCAGTTGCTCTAGTTGATATGTTCAGAGATATTGTAGTAGGGAATAAAAGGCCTATCTAGGCTCACTCTACAGGGGGAAGAGAAACATACAAACCTCTCAAGACACATCCCAAGAAATCAAAATAGATTTTCGAGCTATCCTTCAGTCATGATCCACTTCATTGATTCTGAGCCTCCTTGTCTTGGAGAAGAAAAATGAGAACATGTATGGAAAGATGCCATAACAGAAGAACACTAGTCTATCTTAAAGACTGATGTATAAGATATTATTCAAAGACTAGAAGGGAAGTTTGTGGTAACTTCCAAGTGGATCTATAAGATAAAGCATTCAACATATGGAAGTGTCAAGAAATACAAAGAGAGATCTATAGCCAGAGGATTCTCACAAACAGAGGGAGTTGTCTATGATGAGACACTTGATCCAATAAGCCCGATCCACTTCCATCTGTACTACCATCCATGAACTGGAAACTATATCAGATGGATAGATTCTTGATGAGTTTGGGTTTCAACAAGAGTGTTGTTGATCCAATCCTATATTATTATAGTGTTGGTGACGAGAGCCCGATTTTGATCACTTATTCAAAAAGCCTTGTTGTTGGATACAAGTAAGCTTTGACTTTTGATTTCAAGATGAAGCATCTGAGTATGATGCACTACTTCTTGGGACAAGTATGATAGAGGAACAATGATATTTTTCCTGAGTCAAGGAAAATATACAGTGGGAATATTAAAGAAGTTCAGTATGACAGAATGCAAATCCACGGTGATGGATTTGAAGAAAAATATTGATGATGATTCAGAAGAGACTAATCCACAACTAATTGGATCATTGATGTATCTGGTTAACATGAGACTTGATTCATGCTATGCAGTGAATGTACTTAGTCATTCCATGAGTTAACCGAGACAGATGTTGTTCCTGAGTTTGTGTTTTAAGGCTATAAAACACACCATCAAGGCATCCGAATAAAGGTTTTTATGATGATACTTTTTAAACAAAGAAACAAAGAAAGACTAGATAAGATTCAGTTTCTCAACTGTCTCTGTCTTACTTCCCGTTGTTCCTGGATGCTTATGTCACGTTCAATTGCAGCCCACGATCTTTCTAACTCAGTCCTATTCGTTGCAGTTTGTAAGATGGTGTTAAATAGGTTTAAGGCAATGCTACTTTGATCTTGTAGACCAGGTTCTACGTTAGGTTGTCTTCCGTTAGGAACTGTCATGGGTGATAGGGTTTTAAATGTTTATAAAAGGGGGTTTTTTATATATTGGTTACTTCAGACTTTCAGAAAAGATATAAATGTAACAACTTTAAAATCTAAACAGTAATTTAAAGACACAATCAAGGTTGTTTCCTGGTTTTGTGACAATTTTGAAATTGTAAACAATGAAACACAACAGAGAGAAATATAAGGATTTTATCTGGAAAGAATCTTATATTTCTATTAACAATAATGAAAGAGAAACAAGATTTCTAACAAAGAGAAATATTAAGGAACAGAACGATTACAGGTCTTAAAATCACAAAAGTAATCTCAGAGGAAAAACTGTAATACATTCAACATCCAAACCAATCTGAAATGATAAACAACAATGCCTATAATATCAAATTGATTTATTTGCCAGAAACACACATTTAGAGGAAGATTTAACAAATGATGATAGACAGGGGAAGAAACATAGTCACAAAATTGCAGGATTCAGAATCTTGTTGCGAATTATATTCCGATAAACTTCAAAGCTGATAGTACAAAGATTTGCTTTTTCCAAAATTTCTGAAGCCCTGTTTCAGCCTCTTGAAATTATATTTATACTTTTCTATCAAAATCTTCCGTTGGTAAATAACCAACTTCCTAATATTTCGGTTGCATGAACTAATGTCAACCATTTACAATTTATTTCAAAATTCTTAAAATAGAAATATTTACAAAGTTTTAAACTTGAGTTTAAGAGCTTTCTTTATCTGCTTCAATATATTGAACATATTTCTCTAAAAAGTTCACCAAGACTTTAGGAGCCTCTGGTACTTCGTTTTCTTC
The DNA here is from genome assembly GCA_009831015.1 of Picea engelmannii. Taxonomy (NCBI): domain Eukaryota; kingdom Viridiplantae; phylum Streptophyta; class Pinopsida; order Pinales; family Pinaceae; genus Picea; species Picea engelmannii. The sequence continues at coordinate 963,597 of ML781783.1, read as the reverse complement.
AAATGAGAAGAAATTTCTTTATAGGCCTGGCAGCTGGCTTCCTATTGCTTTCTCTGTGTATTTAACTTTCTCCAATTTTGAACTGGAAGCTATCATCCATTTGTCAATTTCTGCAATGTTGACCTCTTTGATATTTGAGATTTCCGCTCTCTTTTCTTCAAGTTCTTCTTTTGTTTTCAGCTGATACCTTTTAATGTCGATTTCTCCTAACAATTCGGAAAAACCATCTGTCCCGATATATGCTGAATCTTTTTCAATAACATTGAAGATTTTTTGGCAATCTTCATTGACTCCTTTTGTAATTCTTTTATATCCTTCCAATTTTGTTTCCCAAACCTTTATTATTACATCTCCCTTCAACTGCTCTGAAATGGATAACTTCTGTGATTCTCCAGCTTCTTCTTTTTGCAAAGAAGTTATTATCTTTTGGAAAGAATTTCTTGCTGCTTTTGCTTCTCTTTCTTTTTGCACTACCTTTTCCATAGACTTCTTAGATTCTTGAAAATAATTCTGGATGATATCCAGATTACAGAATACCTTCTGTTTTTCTTCCTCAATATTTTCATATATCTCTGATGCTTTAGTCTTGAACTGTTCTATCTCAATCACTTGATTAGTAATCGAAATGATTTTATCTTGCAGAGATTTATTTTCGTTGCCCAGCTTTTGTACTTGTTCTTGAGTAACCTGTATCATATTTTTTGCCTCATCCAAATTTTCGTTTAACTTTTCGATTTCTTGGATATCTTTGAGTCTAGCCTGTTCTAGACCTTTTTGTATCCCCCAGCCAATAAGTTTTTCATTTTCTTTTGATTTGTCCTATAGCTGCATTATTTCCCGATCTTTTTGCTCTATCATAGTGATTAGATTTCCTACAGAGTACATATTGGCCGATGCTATAGCACCCATGGTTCCTACTAGCTCTGTAGCAAATTCTCCCTCATTGAGTTTCTGACCATCAATGATAATTTTATGCTTTTTGATCCTTTTTTCTCCTACATGATGTAATTCCTGTTTCAAGACAACTCTTCTTTTTTTACTGAAAAAATAGTCAGAAGCAGGGATTTCATCTCTGGTGATTGGCTCTAAATCACTTACATATAGAACTCCCTCATGAGGGGTTTCGAAAGTGGACTGCAGTGGGGTCAATGTTGTAATGGGACTACCAAGTTCCTTTGAAGCTGTTCCCCCAACATTTTCTGGAATATCATCAAGGTCTATTGGGTTTGTTTCTATTCCTTTTCCCTTTCCTGTCTGTGTGTCTTTGGTCTGAGAATCTTCTGTATTCTGAGGAGGTATCTCAGAATCTTTCAATTTACCTTTATCACTTGTATCATGCTGAATGATGGTTTCAAACCCTGGAGGAGTTTTTTCTTGCTCTTGTGCTGGTATTTTGCCTTGTAAAAACTTTGGTAGACATTGCCTTCTATTTCTTTGAAAAGATGCAAACCCCACCTGTGCATCAGGTGACAAGGTTTGCACTCTGCTCTGAACTTCCTCATAAGATTTAGCATTACTTAAAACATCATTATAGACTGAGACCTCATGTTCATATGCTTTCAAACCACATTGTGTGACATGCCAATTGATTATTTGGTATGGATCATGTTTCCTATGTTCTATATCCACTAATTTCACTTCACTCAACGATTCTGCTTCTGCTTTAGCATGACCTATGTTTAATAAAGAAAATTTTCCTAGATAAATAGGAAAAGATGGCCATGCCTTTTTCTGCTGAGCTTTTAATTCTAGCCCAATACCACCATTTACCAACTGATAAGCCACTTCTCTACATATTAACCTGTCTGGTAGAATTTTGGACAGTGCATGAGGCGGAATAGAACAGCCATAAACTCTCACATAGGAAAATTTTTCTTCAATGAACCAGTCAGCAACTGATTTGAGATTTTCTATGATGGTAATTGAAATGCGAGGAGGTTCGCATCCCAAGAAAATTCTGTGTAGAGGAATAATTACATAATGGCAAACCTCATAAAAAGAGTTTTTTGCATTTTCTTCCCATAGAGATGAGTGGTACTTATGGACAGGTTTTGGACAAGATGCATTCCAACTCCAATTCATAAGTGGGAAAGGAGTCTTAAAGCAAATGGCATCCATGATGTAGGCTGACATATAAAAAGGAACTGGCTGTCCTTTTGACCTAGCTGCTTTGTAATTCATAACCTCTGAAGCGATGTTATCTGATAAAATTTTGTGCCAATTGAAACTGCGTCCCTCTGAAACCTCTTCTAAGAAAGGTGTCCAATCTGCATTAAAGTGAAAAGGATCCTTTCTCCCAAAGAGTCTACATAACATCATCCCTAAATACACCATATATTCATTTAATGAAGCCGTGGCATAAATTCCATGTTCATTAGCCCTAAACTTGTTTTCATCTCTTGACCATCCTCTTATCATGTCAGGGTATGTTTGACCACCTTCAACACACTCTTTTCTTTGAAATGCAGCTACAAACTCAGTATTAAAAGTATGCCTATAATTGGGCGAAAGCTTATAAATTACTTGGATATGTTCCGGTCTGAATGAGCCGATGACAGCTCCTTGTTCATTCAGAATACTTCTGGTTGGAATGTCTACTTTATCCAATGCCCAGATAATCATATCAGTATATGAAACAAGTCTCGGGTGCGCAACAACCTTATGAAGCTTGGTCTCAGCGATATCTCTGAGATGGTTGTCTGCACCAGTGTCCGCATATTTGAGTTCATCCTCGAATTTTTCTGCAATTGCTGCCCATGATTTGACAGAGTGTACTACCCCAGATACAGTAGTATTAGAAACAATGTCGCCTTCAGGTTGCTGTTCATTTTTCTTCGAAGCTCTTTTGGGTGCCATAGCTCTGTGTTAGCTCGAAAACCTGTAACAAAGAGGAATTCAGCTTCAAAATGATAATGTAAACATTTAAAAATTTACTTTGAATATATCATAAAATATTGAGATTCGTACCTCTGTTATGAAATTAATGCAAAAGATATCTCCGAATATATGCATTTAATTTTTGTACCTGAGCTTTCCCAATATTTTCAAATATAATAGAAACATACCAAATTGGACAATTGCCGCATTAAAAATCATTTATCAAAAATTTTACTTTAAACCTTATTTATACAAATGATTAATTAGTGTTAATCTTGATTTAAAGTTTGAAAACACTCGTATCGGGGTTTCGGGACTTTTGATGTCAAGGAAATAAGTCATCGAAGAACCCCGATTGGTGAAATTGCGATGTATTATTTAGTTAAAACGCTTTTTTTATCTTAATTAATCCAGATTAACTTTTCGGGATTTCATTAATTAGGAAATCGGAGATCGTGAAATCGGGGATCGGGAAATCGGGAAATCCAAGGTCATGAAAACTGATGCTCACAAAACCACGAACTCCGATATCCCAATATGATTATTTATTCTTAATCATGCTTAACAGTAGTTAGATTATTTCCAAACCTCGCTTAAGGGTTAACTGAAATCGAGGATCGGGAAATCGCAAAATACGATGACAAGTTTCTTTGTCCTCACAAAGTCGCGAATCCCGATTTTGCGATGAGATTAACTTAAAGTTTTAAACCCTTAAACCTGATTTAAGTAAATGATTTTTTTAATTAAGGATTAGTGTATCGAGAAATCGGGAATCGGGATTTCGCTGTTTAATTTGTGTTGAATATTTCATCATTCAAAACTCCGAATCCCGATATCCCGATGCGAATTTAGCATTTCTTAAGTTTTAACATTACTGTTCATTTAAAAGATCATTTGAAAAAATGTTTGGAATATATGTTCGTTTAGATTTTAATCATTCTTTATCCAAAAATGAACCATAAAGGCATTTCGAATTCGTCGGAGATGAAATTTTTTGCTTTAAAAAATTTATATAATGTAAAGACTCAAAGATACAATTTTTTTTTATCTTTAAGGTCAAAAAATCAAGGTCTATTTCAACATAGGCTCCAATAGGGGACCTCGTCTCCTTGTGGGACGAGGAGAACATGCAGATTCAGTGCCTACATTGGGTAGTGGGGTCAAAAGTTTATCTCTGATAAACTGATCAAGCGGGAAGAAAAGAGAATACATACAATCTTTGAAAAACTTTTCAAAACTTATCACTTATTTGAAATTCAGTTATGGTATTCTTCAAAATTCTCCTTCTCATTCCAAAATTGAGTTAGTATTGAGATGATTAGAACAATCTATAGAAGCTCAATAGATTATTGAACATTTCATCTTGCATCAATCGAAACAAAATTCAGCAATTTAAAACTGGGAAGCTCTATTTGACTTAAGACGAATATCCAATTTTCGAAAAATTGATAACTAGAATATAGTTATAGATAAGTGTGACAACCTTATAGATACCTCAGATATTGCTTCACTACCAGCAGGCCTGTTCAGTACCCCGGTGAAGTTACCTGTCCCTTTTTACTGAATTTCCTTTCACCGCTTCGATTGCTAATTTTATGTTTAGACATTGCTTCACTGCCAGCAGGCCTATTCAGTACCCTGGTGAAGTTATATATTTTATATTTTCAGACGAGGGCAATCATTTAAATGAATTTCCTTTCATCGTCTGTAGGACTAGATGGGGGCAATCAATTATGAATTTCCTTTCACCATCTGTCTTATGTTTAGCTCAGGCTTACGAAGCGGGGGCAATCAGTGATACTTAATATATCAGGGTTGGTGATCTGTGTAAAATTTTATAATCAAGGTTTGTCAACTTGTTTTGATTATTCTAGGCCGATTTTTCTCAACCTTCAAAACTTCCTAAGTCTGTAGAGAAAAAGGGAAAACATTTTCAAGGGATTTTCTTTTGAGCAAGCTAAAAAGTTCAGGCAAACTGTTGAACAACTTAAGATATACAGATTTAATCTCAAACTTAACCATTTTTAGTCAGAGAGAAAAGCATGAATATTAACCTATCTGAATTCAATCATTTGATAAATTTCAAATTCAATACAAAATCTCTTCAACTTTCAGGCACGTGGCTCAATATTCAAAACTTTACTTCAGAATACTCTTATATTAATTTATCGAACTCATGTACTTCAGAAGGCATGTATTTATAGACTTGAGATATAACTGCACAGGAAAGCAGGGAATTTAGTCTTATGTCTTCGAAGACATGAAGATTAGACAGGCTCCTGGCCGACTGCTCAGGCAAAAACTATCTCAGAGACACAAAATTATTTTATTTTTATTTTTATTTTTATTTTTTATTTTTTATTTTTTTATTTTTTTATTTTTTTATTTTTATTTTTATTTTTTTTATTTTATTCCATGTAATGCTTCAAGAATCGTGCATTTACAGGGGCATTTAGGATCTTACCATCTAAATTTTCCAGTAGAAAAGAGTTTTTACCTTCAACAGATGATATTTTAAAAGGTCCATACCATATGTGATCAAATTTACCGTTCTTTCCCGAATCTTCCTTTCAAGCATCCCACTTTAGAACTAAATCTCCTGGAAGAAAGTTTATGTTCTTGGCCTTACGATCAAATAGCAGCTTCATATTATCCTGGTACTTCTGTAGATTTTCATCTATTACATCCCTGTGCTGCTGGACTTCTATTAACTGGTTTATTCTTCTAGTAAGAGGATTTGGCTCTTCCTTCTCATCCTGCCATAGCTTCATTACAGGAAGTGATAAGTTTATGGGTAGTACCACGTATGTACCATAAACCATTTGAAATGGTGAGGTACCAATAGATTTCTTTGTTCCTATTCGATTTGCCCATAAAGCATACTTTAAATGTAAGTGCCAAGATTTTTTATTTTCCTTTAAGATTTTCTTAATTATGCTGATCAAACTCGTATTAGAAGATTCAGCCAAACCGTTTCCTTGTGGATAATATGCTGTAGAATGTCCTAGTACAATATTATATTTTTGACAGAAACTGATCATTGCCATTGACTTGAAAGCTTGAGCATTATCTGTTACTATCTTTCTAGGACATCCAAATCTTGCCAATATATTCTCTTCCAAAAATTCTATAACCACTGAATCAGTGGCTTTCCTGGTAGGGATTGCCTCCACCCACTTGGTGAAGTAATCTGTGGTAGTGAGAATCCACCTATGTTGGGAACTTGAATGTAGATTTATCTCACCTATGAAATCAAGCCCCCATTGCTGAAAAGGGGCTTCCACTTTAACTGGAACTAACGGCATAGCTGGAAGCTTCTGTTTTCCAGTGAAAAATTGACAAGGGTTACAAGCCCTTACCTTAGCATTTACATCAGGGAACAGCTTGGGCCAATAATAACCGGCCCTTAAAATTTTGTATGCTGTTGCTCTCCAAGCATGATTCCCTCCACAGACCCCTTCATGAAACTGACTGATGACTTCCTCTGTCTCTGATTCAACCAAGCAAACTAAGAGGAAACCAAGTGGGTCTTTCCAGTATAATTTTTTCTCAGAAATGCAATATTTAACTGCATGCAGTTTCAATGTTCTAGCTTTGGAAGATGACAATTCATCTGGGCATTTCAAAGTTAAAAGATATGTTACTATATCTTTATACCATTCAGATGATATGAATTTGTCCTCAATCTTGTTTTCAATTATTTGATCATCAATTTCATTCATATCTATCCATCCTTCTTCCTCTTGAGCGTTGTTCATCCCAAGAGCCCGAAAATTAGATTCAGCTAGCAATCTGGCTAAACCCTGTCCTTTTACCAATTTAGTTGGTTTAACCTCCAAGTCAAATTCCTGAATTTTTGCAAGCCATCTACCCCTCTTACCATCATTGTCTGCTTGTACTAAGATATCCTTTACAACGCTGGTAGGTACATATGCAATGATTTTGGAATGTAATACATACGTTCCAAATGCCTTCAATGCGTTAACCATTGTGTAAGCTTGCTTCTCCATTATATTGTATTTAATCTCAGCGTCTCGGAGGCTCTTACTGAAAAAGGCGATGGGTTGCTCATAACCCTCTGCATTCTTCTGGAGGAGAACAACAGCCAGAGTGTGTTCTGAAGCAAATGAGAAAATGAAGAACTCCTTAAGATAGTTTGGAATTGCTAGTACCGAGGCTTCACTTATAACTTTTTTAATGTGGTCAAAGGATGCATTTGCTTATGTTGTCCACTTAACTTTGTTGTTCTTCCTGAGCATATCTGTTATCAGTTTAACAATTTCAACAAAATTAGGAACAAATCTTCTCAAAAAGTTTATTTTTCCTAAAAAAGATTGAATATCTTTAACATTTCTAGGAATGGCTAATGTTTCTATGGCCTCTACTCTCTTAGGATCGATTCTGATACCATCTCGGGATACTATATGTCCTAACAACTTGCCTTCCTACATAGAAAAATGAGATTTTTTTGGATTTAATGATAAACCATACTTACGACATTTTTCAAAAGTTTGTTTTAAATGAATTATATGTTCTTCATCTGATTTCGAAAACACAGTAAGGTCATCCAGATATATAACTACAAACTTATCTTGTTCACCGACAAAGGCAATATCCATTGCTCGTTGAAAAGTGGCTCCTACATTCATTAGTCCAAAAGGCATTTTATCATACATAAAAGTACCCCAAGGAGTGGTGAATGCAGTTTTTTCCCTATCAGGTTCACTAACATCAATCTGATTATATCCTGAAAATCCATCAATCATGGACATCCTAGTAGCCCCTACTACTTTCTCCAGAACGTGATCCATTTTTGGTAGGGGATAGTTGTCTTTAAGAGAAGATTTATTTAAATTTCTAAAGTCAACGCATAATCTGATTTCCCCATTTTTCTTTCTCACTGGTACTAGATTAGCAACCCAGTCAGAATATCTTAAGGGAACAATAATCTTAGCGTCTAAGAGCTTTTTCACTTCTTTCTCAATGACAGGTAATAAGATCGGGTTAAACTGTCTGAGTTTTTGCTTGAAAGGCTTGACACCTGGTTTAAGTGGTATTTTATGTTCTATCACCGAGGTATCATATGTTTTAAAATCTTGGTATGACCATGCAAACACATCTTTATACTTTTTTAACAACTTTGTATATTTGTTTTTATTTTCTACTGATAGAAATTTTGATAATTTCACCATTTTGGGATTATCTACAGTTCCTATGTTACAGTCTTCAACCTCTTCTGGTTGAGGTTGTAGAGTAGTTTTAGAAGGAATGTTATCTTTATTAAATAGTCTTTCCAAAGGTATCAAACCTTTGGGGATTTGATTTTTTTTTAAAACAAGCATCCGGTGATCAGCTATTTTATCATGAAACTCTTTTGCATCTTCCCCTTCCTGCATGATCCAACTTGGATCATTTTGATTCTCTTGATCATTATATGTTTATGAAAACTCATCTACAGATTCAAGAAATTTTCTAAGTTGTTCATCATCTTCGAACACTTGCCAATGTTGTACATTATCAGGTATGGAAGGACGATGTCTCATTTGAATATGGTATTTTAAATTAAAAGAGGTTGGGGGGTCAAACGTTGATGCGGCTTTAGCCAAAGCATCGGCCTGTTGGTTTTCGGATCTAGGGACAAAATGAAATTTCACAGAAGTAAAGAAATTCTCAATATAATCCCATACACAATTTCTATAAGCCCTTAATCTAGGATGTTTAGCTTAATATTGCCAATTTACTTGTTTTATGATTAATTCAGCATCACCAAATACTTCAAGATTTTTAATTTTCATTTTTTGTGCAGCTTCTAAGCCGAGTACTAAAGCCTCATATTCACATACATTATTTGTACAGTATATATACCACTAGAGCCTATAAGAAAAAGGGATCACAAATTGATCATCAGGGGCAATTAGAATTACTCCAGCTCTAGCTCCAAGATAAGAGGAAGCCCCATCAAAAAACATTTTCCATGTACCAGTATTATATACACTTTCTTTTATTTCATTTTTTCGAATTTTTTCTTCTGTATCTTTATCATCTACATCTATCTCAAAATCATCATCTAATGATAATATACAGTTCCCTAAATCCTGATTTGCAATATATACAGGATGATTTTTAGGATTTTTTGGGTCACTCACAGTGAATGCCATCCGAGTTTCCCTGTATAAATGAGTGAATTGTCCTCCGAAAACAGAGATCGTAGCGTATGTCATATCTAACTGGATGGATCCTCCAAGCTTAGCACCCCATGATCTAGATAGTAGCATTCCATATTTTGGAGGAATATCTGCAACTACCACATCCATAAGGACGCTTTTAGAGGGTATCTGGGCCAAGTTAACTACTAGGTCTTTAATCATCCCTATGCATTTAACTCTCCTAGAATCAAAAGAATATAAATCACCGTAGGGTCTTGTGACTTCGAGACCAAGTTTATCCATTATTACTTTAGGCATGACATTATGCGAAGCTCCAGAATCCAACATACAGTTGTGTAAAAGGTGGTCAAAAATAGTAAGTGTGATATAAAAGGGAGCCACTGTATCTTTTTCCCCTTCGGCATGTGGACCGAACACAATGATAGGTTTATCATCTTCTAAGTTAATTGTGTCTGCCAAACTTTCCTTTTCAGAAAAATTTATCATTTTGGCTATTTGTTTTCAATATACTGGATTTTTAGCCAATTCGACAAGGGGGATAGGAATTTTGATCTTGCTTATTTCATTTTCCAAGTTAAAACTTCCTGGGGCCTTGTCATTCTCAATGTGTGGGGCTTCCATAACCTTTTTCTTAGTTTTACATTGTGATGTGACTTTATTTTCTTTTATCGGGGCTGGTGTATTTACAGGGGTAGTTCCTACTGGTTCTAACTGTACAGGGTTATTGGTTGTAGTTCTTTTTGCAGACTGTTTATCTGCAACTTTTGGGTTTTCCTCATCAGTATCTTTTCTAAGTAAAACCTTTTTTGTTTGATCATTAGGGACATTTTTATTTCTCGATCTCAGATTATATCTTCCCTGCAAATCAACAATAATGTCATCTGCAACACTTTGATATGTATGATCATCAGTTACATTATCGCTAACTGTATCTTCTGATTTATCTTCTTTATTCAACGATGCTTCATAATCTTGTCTAGATAAATAAGGATACCTGTTATCATCACCAAGACAATGAATATCTTCGTCCAACTCTTCAAATTCACCAAAATCTTCTTCTCCAATATAATCTTCAGTTTTAAAAGGTGCTTGAACTTTTTGATCTTCATTTTTTACTGTTTTATGTGGTCCTTGTGGCTCAGGATTTTTTCGGAAATCCTTTCTGGGAAAATTATCCCTTCTAGGTTTTTCCATCTCCATTTTTGAAATTTTGTTTGATAATTGTTGAATGACCCTAGCCATTTCATCTATCCTATCACCAAAGGATTTTCCTGACCCTGAAGGTCCACCTTGATCTTTAAATTTTTTATTTTATTTATTTACATTTTTTGTCTTTGCTTTAAGCTTTCCTAATGCCATCATATTAGATTCGATTTCTACGGCATCATCTTGCATTTTAGAGAGATCTACTGATCTTCTTTCTCTCAAAAGTAAAGCAAAGTTAGGATCAAAAGCACCCGCATAAGTTACTTTGGCTGCAGGTTGTGAAGGTTTAACTTCCGCTGGAATTTTATTATATAACTTATTAAATCTTTGTGTGAATTGCAGTACTGACTTAGAATTTTTCTTTTTTAGGGCTCCAAATTCAGTTAGGTAGTAGAGGTGATATTTTCTCTCGCCCCATTGTCTGATAAACGTGCTCTCCAGTTCTTCATAGGATCCTAATGATCCAGCTGGTAAGGATCGAAACCAAGTTCTCACCTGACCCTCAAAGGTTTGAACAAGTAATCTGGAATAAACATCCTCATGTTCTATTCCAAATATATCTGCAAATTGATCGAAAAAGTTGATATGTTCTTGTGCAGTCAAATCGCCCTCCCCTGTAAATTTTGGGAGGCTCTTCATATAGTTCTCTGGGAGATCATGAAGAGGAGCAGGAAGAACTAGGGGAGCATATCTGGCAGCCACTTTGGCAAAAATCCCTGGAACTGGTATTTGACCACCTCCACCACCTCCTCCACCTCCTTGTCCCGCCATGGTTAGGTTTGGAACTAAATTTGGGACAGTATGTGGAGAAGACTCTTGGAAGACAGGAGATGAGACTTCGGGAAAAGAAAAAGTGTCAAAAGAAGGTGGGAGCGAAAGTGATCGTTCGAAAGTTTCTGAAGAATTTGATTGTGTAAAATTAGGTTGATTTGTAGAAAAATTTGATAACAAAATTTGTTTAATTGATTTTCTTGATTTTAAGATTTTTTCCGGATTAGAGACTGGCGAGGTCTGTTTGCTATCTGTGTTTTTCCTAGTGTTCTTACGGCTACTAGCCAGTTTATTTAATGTGAAGTCGCCAAGTGAAAGATATTTAGCCTTAGAAAGTTTTATGTTCTTGTTCACTATCAAGGACAGAAAGTGTCAATGTCGTTCTTCCCAGGGAAATAATTCGTTACTTCGTTCCTCGGCAATGGCGCCAAAAAGATGTTGTTCCTGAGTTTGTGTTTTAAGGCTATAAAACACACCGTCAAGGCATCCGAATAAAGGTTTTTATGATGATACTTTTGAAACAAAGAAACAAAGAAAGACTAGATCAGATTCAGTTTCTCAACTGTCTCTATCTTACTTCCCGTTGTTCCTGGATGCTTATGTCATGTTCGATTGCAGCCCACGATCTTTCTAACTCAGTCCTATTCGTTGTAGTTTGTAAGATGGTGTTAAATAGGTTTAAGGCAGTGCTAGTTTGATCTTGTAGACCAGGTTCTACGTTAGGTTGTCTGCCGTTAGGAACTGTCATGGGTGATAGGGTTTTAAATGTTTATAAAAGGGGGGTTTTTATATATTGGTTACTTCAGACTTTCAGAAAAGATATAAATGTAACAACTTTAAAATCTAAACAGTAATTTAAAGACACAATCAAGGTCGTTTCCTAGTTTTGTGACAATTTTGAAATTGTAAACAATGAAACACAACAGAGAGAAATATAAGGCTTTTATCTGGAAAGAATCTTATATTTCTATTAACAATAATGAAAGAGAAAAAAGATTTCTAACAAAGAGAAATATTAAGGAACAGAACGATTACAGGTCTTAAAATCACAAAAGTAATCTCAGAGGAAAAACTGTAATACATTCAACATCCAAACCAATCTAAAACGATAAACAACAATGCCTATAATATCAAATTGATTTATTTGCCAGAAACACACATTAAGAGGAAGATTTAACAAATGACGATAGACAGGGGAAGAAACATAGTCACAAAATTGTAGGATTCAGAATCTTGTTGCGAATTATATTCCGATAAACTTCAAAGATGATAGTACAAAGATTTGCTTTTTCCAAAATTTCTGAAGCCCTGTTTCAGCCTCTTGAAATTATATTTATACTTTTCTATCAAAATATTCCGTTGGTAAATAACCAACTTCCCAATATTTCGGTTGCATGAACTAATGTCAACCGTTTACAATTTATTTCAAAATTCTAAAAATAGAAATATTTACAAAGTTTTAAACTTGAGTTGAAGAGCTTTCTTTATTTGCTTCAATATATTGAACATATTTCTCTAAAAATTTCACCAAGACTTTATGAGCCTCTGGTACTTCATTTGCTTCAAATGAGAAGAAATTTCTTTGTAGGCCTGGTAGCTGGCTTCCTATTGCTTTCTCTGTGTATTTAACTTTCTCCAATTTTGAACTGGAAGCTATCATCCATTTGTCAATTTCTGCAATGTTGACCGCTTTGATATTTGAGATTTCCGCTCTCTTTTATTCAAGTTCTTCTTTTGTTTTCAGATGATACCTATTAATGTCGATTTTTCCTAACAATTCGGAAAAACCATCTGTCCCAATATATGCTTAATCTTTTTCAATAACATTGAAGATTTTTTGGCAATCTTCATTGACTCCTTTTGTAATTCTTTTATATCCTTCCAATTTTGTTTCCCAAACCTTTATTATTACATCTCCCTTCAACTGCTCTGAAATGGATAACTTCTATGATTCTCCAGCTTCTTCTTTTTGCAAAGAAGTTATTATCTTTTGGAAAGAATTTCTTGCTGCTTTTGCTTCTCTTTCTTTTTGCACTACCTTTTCCATAGACTTCTTAGATTCTTGAAAATAATTCTGGATGATATCCAGATTACAGAATACCTTCTGTTTTTCTTCCTCAATATTTTCATATATCTCTGATGCTTTAGTCTTGAACTGTTCTATCTCAATCACTTGATTAGTAATCGAAATGATTTTATCTTGTAGAGATTTATTTTCATTGCCCAGCTTTTGTACTTGTTCTTGAGTAACCTGTATCATATTTTTTGCCTCATCCAAATTTTCGTTTAACTTTTGGATTTCTTGGATATCTTTAAGTCTAGCCTGTTCTAGACCTTTTTGTATCCCCCAGCCAATAAGTTTTTCATTTTCTTTTGATTTGTCCTGTAGCTGCATTATTTCCCGATCTTTTTTCTCTATCATAGTGATTAGATTTCCTACAGAGTACATATTGGCCGATTCTATAGCACCCATGGTTCCTTCTAGCTCTGTAGCAAATTCTCCCTCATTGAGTTTCTGACCATCAATGATAATTTTATGTTTTTTGATCCTTTTTTCTCCTACAGTATGTAATTCCTGTTTCAAGACAACTCTTCTTTTTTTACTGAAAAAATAGTCAGAAGCAGGGATTTCATCTCTGGGGATTGGCTCTAAATCACTTACATATAGAACTCCCTCATGAGGGGTTCCGAAAGTGGACTGCAGTGGGGTCAATGCTGTAATGGGACTACCAAGTTTCTGTGAAGCTGTTCCCCCAACATTTTCTGGAATATCATCAAGGTCTATTGGGTTTGTTTCTATTCCTTTTCCCTTTCCTGTCTGTGTGTCTTTGGTCTGAGAGTCTTATGTATTCTGAGGAGGTATCTCAGAATCTTTCAATTTACCTTTATCACTTGTATCATGCTGAATGATGGTTTCAAACCCTGGAGGAGTTTTTTCTTGCTCTTGTGCTGGTATTTTGCCTTGTAAAATCTTTGGTAGACATTGCCTTCTATTTCTTTGAAAAGATGCAAACCCCACCTGTGCATCAGGTGACAAGGTTTGCACTCTACTCTGAACTTCCTCTTAAGATTTAGCATTACTAAAAACATCATCATAGACTGAGACCTCATGTTCATATGCTTTCAAACCACATTGTGTGACATGCCGATTGATTATTTGGTATGGATCATGTTTCATGTGTTCTATATCCACTAATTTCACTTCACTCAACGATTCTGCTTCTGCTTTAGCATTACCTATGTTTAATAAAGAAAATTTTCCTAGATAAACAGGAAAAGATGGCCATGCCTTTTTCTGCTGAGCTTTTAATTCTAGCCCAATACCACCATTTACCAACTGATAAGCCATTAACCTGTCTGGTAGAATTTTGGGCAGTGCATGAGGCGGAATAGAACAACCATAAACTCTCACATAGGAAAATTTTTCTTCAATGAACCAGTTGGCAACTGATTTGAGATTTTCTATGATGGTAATTGAAATGCGAGGAGGTTCGCATCCCAAGAAAATTCTATGTAGAGGAATAATTACATAATGGCAAACCTCATAAAAAGAGTTTTTTGCATTTTCTTCCCACAGAGCTGAGTGGTACTTATGGACAGGTTCTGGACAAGATTCATTCCAACTCCAATTCATAAGTGGGAAAGGAGTCTTAAAGCAAATGGCATCCATGATGTAGGCTGACATATAAAAAGAAACTGGCTGTCCTTTTGACCTAGCTGCTTTGTAATTCATAACCTCTGAAGCGATGTTATCTGATAAAATTTTGTGCCAATTGAAACTGCGTCCCTCTAAAACCTCTTCCAAGAAAGGTGTCCAGTCTGCATTAAAGTGAAAAGGATCCTTTTGTTGGATCATGTTGTCATTGATGCCAATGGTTTGATTGATTGATGTCATTGATTGATGTCAAGTGATTTATTGATGTCAAAGGATTGATTGATTGATGATTGATGTAATCTAATACGTATTGTCCTTGATGAGAATGCAT
>ML781783.1:930137-940345 GCA_009831015.1 Picea engelmannii | reverse complement strand
GTATGTGTATGATTGTTCATTTGTTCATTGCTTATTTACTCTGCAGTTATTGGATAATAATGCTTCATTGATATAACACTTGGATTATATGGTTAAATTGCTCTATTACTGATTCACCCCCCCTCTCAGTAATCCAACACCTTTCTCCCAAAGAGTCTACATAACATCATCCCTAAATACACTATATATTCATTTAATGAAGCCGTGGCATAAATTCCATGTTCATTAGCCCTAAACTTGTTTTCATCTCTAGACCATCCTCTTATCATGTCAGGGTATGTTTGACCACCTTCAACACACTCTTTTCTTTGAAATGCAACTACAAACTCAGTATTAAGAGTATGCCTATAATTGGGCGAAAGCTTATACATTACTTGGATATGTTCCGGTCTGAATGAGCCGATGACAACTCCTTGTTCATTCAGAATACTTATGGTTGGAACATCTACTTTATCCAATGTCCAGATAATCATATCAGTATATGAAACAAGTCTCGGGTGCGCAACAACCTTATGCAGCTCGGTCTCGGCGATATCTCTGAGATGGTTGTCTGCACCAGTGTCCGCATATTTGAGTTCATCCTCGAATTTTTCTGCAATTGCTGCCCATGATTTGACAGAGTGTACTACCCTAGATACAGTAGTATCAAAAACAATGTCACCTTCAGGTTGCTATTCGTTTTTCTTCGAAGCTCTTTTGGGTGCCATAGCTCTGTGTTAGCTCGAAAACCTGTAACAGAGAGGAATTCAGCTTCAAAATGATAATGTAAACATTTCAAAATTTACTTTGAATATATCATAAAATATTGAGATTCGTACCTCTGTTATGAAATTAATGCAAAAGATATCTCCGAATATATGCATTTAATGTTTGTACCTAAGCTTTCCCAATATTTTCAAATATAATAGAAACGTACCAAATTGGACAATTGCCGCATTAAAAATCATTTATCAAAAATTTTACTTTAAACCTTATTTATACAAATGATTAATTAGTGTTAATCTTGATTTAAAGTTTGAAAACACTTGTATCGGGGTTTTGGGACTTTTGATGTCAAGGAAATAAGTCATCGAAGAACCCCGATCGGCGAAATCGCGATGTATTATTTAGTTAAAATGCTTTTGTTATCTTAATTAATCCAGATTAACTTTTCGGGATTTCATTAATCAGGAAATCGGAGATCGGGAAATCGGGGATCGGGAAATCGGGAAATCCAAGGTCATGAAAATTGATGCTCACAAAACTGCGAAATCCGATATCCCGATATGATTATTTATTCTTAATCATGCTTAACAGTAGTTAGATTATTTCCAAACCTCGCTTAAGGGTTAACTGAAATCGGGGATCGGGAAATCGCAAAATACGATGACAAGTTTCTTTGTCCTCACAAAATCGTGAATCCCGATTTTGCGATGAGATTAACTTAAAGTTTTAAACCCTTAAACCTGATTTAAGTAAATGATGTTTTTAATTAAGGATTAGTGTATCGGGAAATCGGGAATCGGGATTTTCGTTGTTTAATTTGTGTTGAATATTTCATCATTCAAAACTCTGAATCCCGATATCCCGATGCGAATTTAACATTTCTTAACTTTTAACATTACTGTTCATTTAAAAGATCATTTGAAAAAATGTTTGGAATATATGTTCGTTTAGATTTTAATCATTCTTTATCCAAAAATGAACCATAAAGGCATTTCGAATTCGTCGGAGATGAAATTTTTTGCTTTAAAAAATTTATATAATGTAAAGACTCAAAGATACAATTTTTTTTTTATCTTTAAGGTCAAAAAATCAAGGTCTGTTTCAACAACAGACTCACTGGACAATAG
Source organism: Picea engelmannii (assembly GCA_009831015.1). Taxonomy (NCBI): domain Eukaryota; kingdom Viridiplantae; phylum Streptophyta; class Pinopsida; order Pinales; family Pinaceae; genus Picea; species Picea engelmannii. The sequence goes on along the minus strand of ML781783.1, from coordinate 938,513 downwards.
AAAAACATGTATTGAGATATATATGAGACACATTTTGATACAGCCTGAGATATGCCTCCAGTGTGAACTTGAGTTTGTAGGATATGCCGATACAGATTGAGCAAAGAGTATAGTGGACCGGAAGAGAACATCTGGTTGCTGTTTTACCGTGAAGGTTTTCATGGTTTCCTAGTGTAGCAGGAAACAAAGATCTGTGACCTTGAATACCACAGAAGCAAAGTATATATCATTGAGTGTGCAAAGTAGTGCAGCTTCATAAACTTCTGACATATTTACTTGATCATGAGATGGATTCTATGATTATAACCAGAGTTGTGTGAATCTCTTTGAGAAACTTGTGTTTCATGATAGATCGAAACATGTTGAGATAAAATATAATTTTCAGAGGCATGATGCAGAGTAAAGAAGTACACGTGTCGTACCTTCCTACACATGAACAGATTATAGACACCTTCACCAAACTGGCTTGGTGAAGAATACCTCTCTAAGTGAGAGGCAGTGTTGATGACTACAATGAAGAAAAAGTTCAAAGTACTTCTATGTGAGACTTGGCCTGATGAAGAATTCCTCCCTAGCTGAGAGGGAGTGTTTATGATTAGAGCTATGTGAGACATTCTCTAGGACATAGACTTATTGATTCAACCTGAGAGAGAGCCCCTGATATGGGTGTGTGGTTACTATCTGAGACATAACTGGAACGTAGTGATGGCCTCCTCATTACAGAGAGTTGAGAAGAGCTCCAAATGATTCTCCTGTGTAACGCACTGAGAAAGGAGATCTGCTGAGTTGGATGTGCCTGTGGTTGAGCACAAGGTGAATGTGTGAATTCCCATAGAGTTGGGTGCATTGTCATGAGACAGAGATGAATATGATGTATTAGCCTCCTATGAGCAGAGAGTTGAGATGATGAACTCCAGATGACTCTCCTGTGTAATGCAGTGGGAAAGAAGATCTGCTCAGTGGACGTGCCCATGGATGAGCACAGGTGAACATGATCTTAGTGGTTGAGCACTAGTGAGTGTGGTTCTCCTATGAGACGTAGTGAGATAGAGATATGGACATCCCTATGGATGTGCCCCTAGTGGCTAAGCACTAGTGGGTGTATGAAATCCCTTGCTATATTGTTCAAGAGTTAGACCTACCTGTAACCCTAATTATAATGTAAAGGGTACAGGTCGGCCCCACCTTAATGTAATTGATAATTAATGTAAAAGATAATTAATATGGTTATTATTAATTATATTGTGAGTTAGAGAGGTCGGCCCTGTTGTGCCAATAGACACTTTTGTTGGTAGATCAAGTCTAATATAAGTAAAGGTAGATTCCCCATTGAGGAATCATATCTTTTGTGTGAGTTTGGAAATTTCAGCAAGTACATCTTCTTGGGAAAAGTGCGCACCTTTGTTTTACGCTAGTCTTCTAGGGTTTGAAAGAACCCTCTTGTGTACTAGGTTTGCTTGGTGGTGAAGGTCTTTCTCTTGAAGAATATAGCAAAGGATTTGGTTGGGTTTTCCTCCCTTGTTGAGAAGGGTTTCCCAGGATACTTGTGTTCTTGTGCATGGTGTTTCTTCTTGTGATCTTGGTTCCTGCAACATAATTGTTTATGGTTTAAGTTAAATGCTAAAAATGAATGAACTTCATGCCTAAACCTTGCTCATTGAAAAATCAACAAAGTTCACATCAACTCCTCCAAAACCTAAAAAATTACCTTTTGTAAATCGACCATAACTTTTGACGCGAGTGTCTATTTCGTGCATTCTTTATATCCCTGGAAAGTTATTTCCGAGATATACAACTTCCTTGTTAGAAATTTTAAGAAATTTCTAAGCAATGGTCTTCTTTTTTCAGGATCAATATTTGACACCTTGTTAACAACCCTAGGAGAGTACAACACCTCAACTACGAGTAGAGGAACCACAAAGCGTACTCAGGGAATTTTGCATGAAACTTCAATTAGTTAATGCTTCAACTTTATGATTTTGGATGCTTTTTTATAATATTTTTCCTCTAATATCACTCATTTTCGCATGTTGAACGTTGTTAGGTATCGATGTCGAGAGGAAGACGCAGTCTTGTAATGCTATCTACAGCCAAAGAAAATAGAACATTAAAACAATATCAATTTTTCCAGCAATAGAAAGTAGTGAGGGGAACCAAGCTCAAATGATCGAAGAATGAGTATGAACCCTACGACGACCGATGCCCCTAATGCACAAGACAATCATTACGGTGAAAAATGTGCACCACGACCAAAATCCATGACGGCCCACAAGCGTTAGAGGAAAAATTGGAAATGCAACTGATGTCTTCTCCCTCTCATCATTACAAAAGGAATAAAGGAAAAGGTTGGGAAATGAAAGGTCACTAGGGTAGGCAAAAGGCCAAGGGTCACATTGACCTACAATAAATACCAGAATTGTATCTAAGAGAAGGGATTTTTGGCCCTTCAAACATTGTAAACTTTTGAACTATTTTGGTAATATAGTGTTAACTAAAATTGGAGAGATTTCCTTAGAGTTTTCATGTACTATTGCTAAAACTATTAATACAGAGAATCCCTGAGGGCCAAATTTTGATAGAGAGAAGGACTCACATGTGTTGTTGTTTTGTTGTGAACTATTTCAAGCAAAATGTTTGTTGTTGACATGGGTTGTAAGAGCATGTTTGTTTATGGACTATTCTGACGCAATATATGTTTCCTTTCAGTTTTGTTACTCTTTCTTATATTACATGTCCTGAGCGAATGAGTTGTGAATGTATGCAGAAATGTGACTTAGAATTTTTTGGTTATAGACTTGTATGCATGTGTTTCTAATTGTGCTCCTTCATGACAACTATTTCAATGGGGTTTATGCATAGTTTAGTTTCATTACAACTCATTATGTTACTATAGTTTTCTCTTAGATAGGATAAGATAGATTAGAAATAGATTAGACTTTCATTTACATAGTCTTCATCTACTTCTTCTGTTTGCATAACCATCCATCACTCATTTTAATTGGTGGACCGAGCCGCAATTGGTAAAACCAAACCAACAATGGTTGTCGGCCCATAATTTGGATGGGTTCCCTGTTCCAAACTATGAGAGGTATAATTGGGACTTCTTATCGGGAAGAACCCCTTACTATTGTCGGGAAAATTTAGACCCGTCAACATATTACTAAATTAAGAACTAATTATCATGAGCTGCATAGTGAAACTAGACGTTGGAAAATTCCCAAAACACCATAGCATGAAAGAATCTGTCACCTTTGTGACACCCAAAGGGTTGAAGATGAAAATCATGTTCTCCTAGAGTGTCGTGCGTATACCCATATTAGATCCCAATTTCAAAATATTTTTCACAATACCGACCTTCCTAACCTTCTAAGTCATCAAAACTATAGTGATCTTGGAACGCTTCTCCTAATGCTTTTTGAGAATTGAAGTTACATTCTAAATAAATCCAGGTAATCTATTACCTTTCTTAAGGTCCAATAGACCAATCTTGGTCTCAGTGGACATTAACCTTCATCATCATCATAATATTATGTTTTTTGTGTTTATATATTATATTAGTATACACAAGAAAATAAATTAAACATGGGAAAATAATGAGAGATATGTAGTGATAAAATTTGAAGGGCTACTCTTAATTTCAAGTTTAAGGGTATATATTCATCCAACCTTTTCATAATTAAAATTTGCAAAAATAATGGCATTCCAATTGACAAGAGTAATCTAGTATACGTTGAATGCCCTCAGCCAGTTCATGTGTGAGCCGAAACATATTCATATGGTTGTTGCGAAACATATTTTCAGATATTGTTTGGAGGTGTAATGCTTCATGGATATACAGATTTGGATTGGATGGGCAGTACAGTGCACCGGAAGCGTACTTCCAGATATTGTTTCAGTTTGGGTTCAACTATGATCTCCTGGTCCAGCAGGAAACAAGGCTCCATAGACTAGAGCATAGTAGAGGAAGAATACATTGCTACAAATATTGTCAGTAGAGAAGCAGTGTGGCTCAGAAAGCTACTCTAAGAATTTTTCAGTGTTGAGTTGGAACCCACAATAATCCACTGTGATAACCAGAGCTCTCTGTGATTCCTATGTTTTCATGACAGAACAAAACACATTGAGATGAGATATCACTATGTTCAGGACATAGTGCAGAAGAACATTCTCAGTATTCAGTATATTCTGACGGTGGAACAAAGCACATATATTTTGACCAAGCCTCTGTCATTGACAAAGTATGTGTACTTTCGAGACAAGCTTGGTGTTGCTAAGAATGCCTCTCTTGCTGAGAGGGAGTGTTGAAATTAGTGCAGTTGCAAGAGCCATTCTTTGGAGGATAGCTAATACCCTAGCTGAGATATAGGGCCCGGAGTGCACTCCTGGGGTTTCTTGTTTTAGGACCAAGCAGTTAGAGCCATGGAAAAAGACCCTAGTGAGGGCCCCCGATATATTGTTGGGGTTCTTGGTCAAGGACCAAGTAGTAAGTCCCTAGATGTGTTCTAGGGCACCTCGATATGTTCCAAGGAATCCTTGCTCGGTGCTTGGATTGATCCTTAGATGTGTTCCTTGGTGGTTGATGATATAAGTCCCTAGATGTGTTCTAGGGCCCCTGGATGTGTTCCAAGGAATCCTTGCTTGGTGGTTGGATTGATCCTTGGATGTGTTCCTTGGTGGTTGATGATGTAAGTCCCAAGATGTGTTCTAGGGCCCCTGAATGTGCTCTAGGGAATCCTTGATTAAACATTTGGGTTGATCCTTGGTCTTGTACCTTGGTGGATGAAAACCCCTATATGTGTTATAGGTCCCCCAGATGTGTTCTGCGGTACCCGGGCCTTGGACTAGGTAGTTCTTGGTTGTGTACCAATATGTGATGATGTGTGATCTTCTTCCTCTCTCCGAGGATGGTCCATCAGACCTAGGAGCAGCCACGAAGATGGACATGACCACATCATGGATGTTTCCCCCTATGCAGCGATGATAAAAGTTTACAAGCCATCATGAGACTTATGTGGACATGTTTTACCATTGAAGAGTAACCCCTTGACCTTGTCTTGTAGTCCCCCCTTTCTTGTTTTTTTTCCCTCCTTGTTTACTGTAGTGTTGGGGTTTTATAATTCATTTTGACTTATTTGACTTTTAATTAATATTTTTATTAATTAATTATTAATTATCTTTTATTTTTATTTTTATTTTTTTAGGGTTTGACTTCATCCTAAAGATAGGGTTAAAATAGAAAACCCTAACCTACCCACCTAAGTTATAAATAAGAACCTGCCCCTCTCTCATTCATACACTCTCCTATCTCTTCCTAGTCTGAACTTGTTGCAGCTACCTCAGATTGTTTTTATTATTTGTGGTACGACTTTCCTAGTGGATTTTCTTTTCTAGTTTTGAGGTATTGGTTGGATAGTTTTTGAGCTTAGTCTTAGCTTGTTGGTTGGGAGATACTACAGATATTCTCCTTGGTTGTATGTGCATGTCGTGGACCTTTTGTTGATTGTTGTGGGTCTTCTCTTGACATTTGCAGACCTTCCTGTGATTACCACAAACCTCTCCTTGGTTGAGTGTTGGAGCTGCAGACCCTTCCTTGACTATATGTGTATGTCGTGGACCTTCTCTGTGTGTTGTGGCCTCTTCATTTGCTGCTACTGTGTGTTGTGAGAGTACGGTGGCCTCCCATCTCCTTGCTGCCACTATGTATAAGGTGTCAATGCCCTCTAGGAATCCTTTGTCTCCTCCTCCTTTTTTTGCTGGTGCATTCCCTCTTGAAGGGCTTCTCTTTGTTGTCCCTTTTGTTGGTGCATTCCCTTTTGAAGGGTTTCTCTCTACTGTCTCTATTTTGCTGGTGCCTTCTTTGGCTTGAAGGGTTTTGTTATTGTAGTGTACTACAATTTAGTTTCAGATAGTTTGTTGTGGGTGTTTTCATCAACTCTGTATATGGTCCTCCTTGGCAAAACAGTCTACCTAATATCATGATAGATGATGATAAACCTTGAGTTTGATCCATGAATTTAAGCTAATTTCTGAGCATATTAAAAGGGACAGCATGTACATGTGAAAGTTACATCCCTCATTGGCTAGAGGTAAGTTAAGATTTGTTTTGTTTGAAATCTGCATTCAGGAAATTTGTTTTCATGTGCTTAGATCTAACTTTATATATTTAATCTACTTTAGTTAAATGTTTTAAGTGCTGATCTATATTTGTATTAGTGCATAGATTTGAAAAGATATTACTATTTTCTATTTTCCCCTAAAATCTAATAGGCAATGACTCCCATGCAAATGAAGAGGGCTATTTCAAAGCCTGGAAAACTGAATACGTTATCCATTAATGGAGCAAACATTAGTGATACTAAAATGTCCGTCTTGGAAGGTGGAAAGGTTTCGTAAATATCCTTATCTATGTGTGATTGCTAAAGAGTAACAAGTAGTAGAGTAGTGCTTTTGTTGGAAGGTTCCACTAACAAGGCATTGAGAAAATCTGATTTTCGATACATGCCTACCATATCATACAAGACAATAAGAATATTAACAAAGCGAGACCAAAGATGGTTGGATCCTGCAATCACAATTATTTTGTTGTCACAGGCATATATGTCCCAGATCTTTAGGGATGGTCATAGGAACTCTCAGGCGGCTAAGGAGAATTGCGCAATGATTTAAGTTGAGTCTACGCACAACATGACAACAATACGAAAACCTAGCCTAGGCTCAGTTATTGCAATGATCACTTGCATGGAGAGCTTAAAAGAATGCACAACAACACGATCACTCGACGAAGTTCATAACTTAGACCCAACTTACACCAACGAGGTTTATAACTCGGTCTCTGATTCACATCAAAGGAGTTCATTCAAACTCCTTCGATGTACATCAGAAGAGTTCGCTCAAACTCTTCTGATGAAAATCAGAAGAGTCCATTCAAAATCCTTCGATTTTAACTCCTCCTATGAAAATCAAAGGAGTTCCCATCAACTCCTCCGATGCAAATTGGAGGAGTTCCCATCAACTCCTCCAAAACCTAAAAAAATACCTTTTGTAAATCGACCATAACTTTTGACGCGGGTGTCTTTTTCATGCATTATTTATATCGTTGGAAAGGTCTTTCCAAGATATACAACTTCCTTGTTAGACATTTTAAGAAATTTCTAACCAATGGTCTTCTTTTTTTCAGAATCAAGATCTGACACCTTGTTAACAACCCCAGGAGAACACAACAGCTCAACTATGAGTAGAGGAACCACAAATCGTACTCATGGAAGTTTGCGTGAAACTTCAATTAGTTAATGCTTCAATTTTATGACTTTGGATGCTTGTTTATAATAGTTTTCCTCTAATATCACTCATTTTCGTATTTTGAACGTTGTTAGGTATCGATGTCGAGAGGAAGACGCAGTCTTGTAATGTGATCTACAACCAAAGAAAATAGAACAGTAAAATGATATCAATTTTTCCAGAAATGGAAAGTAGTGAGGGGAACCAAGCTCGAATGATTGAAGAATGAGTATGAACCCTACGACAACCAATGCCCCTAATGAACAAGCCAATCATTATGGTGGACAAGGTACACCATGACCAAAATCCATGACGACCCACAAGTGCTAGAGGAAAAATTTGAAATGAAACTAATGTCTTCTCCCTCTCATAATTACAAAAGGATTAAAGGAAAAGGTTGGGAAATGAAAGGTCACTAGGGTAGGCAGAAGGCCAAGGGTCACATTGACCTACAACAAATACCAGAATTGTATCCAAGAGAAGGGATTTTTGGCTCTTCAAACATTGTACACTTCTGAACTATTTTGGGAATATAGTGTCTACTAAAATTGGAGAGATTTCCTTAGAGTTTTCATGTACTATTGCTAGAAATGTTAATACAGAGAATCCCCCGGGGCCAATTTTTTATAGAGAGAAGGACTCACATGTGTTGTTGTTTTGTTGTGAACTATTTCAAGCAAAATGTTTGTTGTTCACATGGGTTGTAAGAGAATGTTTTTTTATGGACTATTCTAACGCAATATACGTTTCCTTTCAGTTTTGTTACTCTTTCTTATATTACATGTCCTGAGCGAATGAGTTGTGAATGTATGCATACCATGGATTCATATCAAGACTACATCATGGATTCATATCTTAAGCATACCATGTTTAACAATTGAATGCGATGTCCTTTAAAGTGCTAAACATATTTGTAATATTCATTATAGATTTGATTAGAAAATAAGAAATCATTTTAAACTTTGAGGCCATTGTTGAGGGGTGACAATTCTATTAAAACAATATAAGAGCCATGAAAAGAGACTACTTTATTAATAGACCTCTAGGAACATGAAAATTTAACATGATTGCACCCATTGCTTATTGTTTAGGCTAAGA
>ML781783.1:914981-925618 GCA_009831015.1 Picea engelmannii | reverse complement strand
TGCAATCACTTTTGGGCCTTAGGCTTTTAACCCTAGCAAAGAAAATTTTCACAAACTCGAACAATAAATACTTTATGAAGGAGAGAAACACTTATATCTCCTTCCTAAGGTTTCAACAAGACAAAGAAACTTGCAACAAGATAGAAATTAACGCCTTTAACATTAGCAAGAGACAAGAAATTGCAGCAAATTGCTTACTCATTCCAAGTAGCTAGACCATTCAAACCCTAGTTGAAAAAAATAACCATCCAAGAAAGGAAACCATCCACAAAAATCCTTCTCCAACAGTAGCACATGATTTAAGAGAGTAAGAAAATTTTAGAAATTTCATACATCTTGAGGGACAAATCTAATGATAAAAACTGAGTGAAGTGCCTCTCTATTTATGGGGAAAGGCTCAACTTCCTCCTACATTATAATAATAATTTTTTAGACTAAATTCCCCTAATCTAGCCTATGGAGGGGAAAAATGCCCTCCACAACAATTAAATAATCTAAAATAATACAACTTGGGGGGCATTCATGCCAGATGTACAAAATCTAGGGGCATAATCCCTCAATAGTCCCCATTTCTTCCACGAATGAGGGAAATAGGGTTTTTGGTGCAACGTCTAGCCTCCAAATTCCCTTCAAACGTGGTCATGAAGGCTCCAATGATGTGAAAATACTCTATCAAGAGGGGTCGAACCTGCTTTTTCCACTGAGATTCAATTTAAATCTGCAACAATTTCAAGTCATCCCTAATCTAGGGATCTGTAATAGGTCATCCCAATTATCACCAAATATTTTTCAAAAGGTTTCTTGCACATGGTGTGTGTGTTACTAAACATAAACGAGGAGCCCATATAATCAATTCCTCTGTAATTTCCACAGTTCCCATGGGCAGTCCATAAAATTCTACAACATTTGCCTGGGTTTATAACATGTTGGCCCACAGACCTTTCACTAAAACAAAATTATGTGTCCCTCTTTCACATCCAAGATAGGAAGGTCTGGTTTATATTTTATTAATTATGGATTGTTTTCAAACCAATTTTGGATATGCTTGACAGTTGGAATAACTGATATTTGGATTGTTGTTACAGGTGAGTCCATGGTGGATAAATATGCCCAAACACCCATTGAAAATGTGCCCAGAATGGCTATAAACATTCTGAATTGACCTCCCCTAATTTCAACTAAATACTAGAAGAAAGAAAACCACCAGATTAGCCAAAATTCCAACTCTAGTTTGCGCTTGTGTTTTTGACCCCGACACTGCAGAGAACATGTTTTTTTTATCTGTATAAATAACATCCTGTGTATTTTCTTGTTCCTTCTGTAATACATCCTGTGTTGTCTCAAATTCTCGGAGAGCACTTTCACTTCAGATTTCTCCAAAATTATGAGTATCCAATCCACTATTAATCCTTTGGAAAAATGTTGCTTCCAATTGGGTCTCCTTTAATTGCTACCTTGTGGGCATCACTTCTCTTTCCACTAGGGGTACCACTCTCCATGCATTTCTTTACATATCCTGAGCAAATCTAGTAGTATTCAAAACAAGTTCATGAGAAGATCGTTGCAAACATTATCATTGAAGCAACAACTTTGGTGCTCAATAAAGATTGCTATGTATACTATTTGAGACACTAATGGAAATAAGAGATATAAATGGTAAAGCTCCAGGATTTATCATCCACCAAAGTATTGCAATACAATATGCACAATCTGGTTTTCTTTGATATATCTGCTATCCACGGTATCTGCAATCAAGAAACCATGTGCAATTTTGTTGAGCAACAACTATCAAATGACCTCAACATGTCATCATGTTACACATAACATATAGATGTTTGTAGTTCACATATAACCCTTCAAAGCTCATCAAGAATAATCACCCTCACAACCTCAATTCCAAACACTTTATACATAACTTTATTATTCCTTTAAAATAACTCTAGGGAACCCCTATGGTTACCTAGCGAAATTGTGTGTAACATCTGGCTCCCACTTGGGGACGAGTGCTCTTTTCGAGAGCACTTGAGAAACCCACAATCTCACCATGAATTCAACTCACCTAAAGTAAAATTTGCGACCCAATGCAACCATCTCATGATTTCGTCACCACAATGACCCTTTCCTCTGTGCTTGATTGTCATAGAAAACAGGGAAACATTGAAATTTGAGTGATGATAGATTGACTTTTCTGTCACTATGGAGTTGAACACAAATTCGTTCTCCCCTTTTATCCATTGAATGGATGGTTTGGCATCCCCACATATCTTTGATATATATCTAGCTGAACCTTCCTCATGCCATTGGGAAATGGTGTCTTTCTTCACAGTGTCCTCATCACATGAGATCTTAATAACCCAAACAACCTCTCCGATGCAAACTTCACCTGCAACTATATGAATTGATTGAACTATCAAGATGGATTTTGCAGTCAAATTTCCCTTTAGTTCATCATTTCTGGGAACAATCACCCAACAAGCTCCCACAACCTCCAACTTTGCAATGGATGTCATGGTAGTTAGAATGATTTTAGCATCATTCAGACTGTCATATGAATTTCAAGACTCAAAATCAACAACCTGAGTAGTATGATACCATGTGTGTCTCATGCCCCCTTCTATTCCCTGTAATATTATGCTTTCCCAATATTCTAATTTCTTGCTAGGGTCTAAGAAAGAAAGGCCATTGAAACCTCCAATATGCACACCACTGAATCCAATGCTATTGATCATACCCTTTACCATCCGAAAAGGAATCCTTTTTGGAATCTTGAGCATTAAATTGGCCAAATTCTGATTTGTTGACAAGTCGAACCATAAGGAGAGGAATCCAAATACCACACCAGTGACAGAAAAATGATGATAATCCCTCAATGCCAACATCAAAGGGAATCCTCATCATCCCTGATATCATTTTGTCCAATTTCAAAATACGGGTTGGGGCTGGCAGCAACACCATTACATTCATATTCAAGGATGTTAAGGCTGCCATCAAATTGATTTCCTTCCATAGGAAACTTGTCATTGTTATCGCACAAAGTGTCATTGGGGAAAATACAATCACAAGCAACAAATGTGAGACACAACTAAGAGTAAGAACCACTGTCACCTTAGCAATTACTCCCCTCGTTTTATTAATGGATGATTCCATCACAAGGGAGGCTTCCTGGGTGACCTTGGGGGGATTGAGATAGCAAGACAAGGGTTTAGAAAGGGTCCCTCCTTTTGTCACTAGATGAGAGTGCTTAGGGTTTGAAGAGTGATGACTTTGGTGAAGGAAAGAGAGAAGTTGATCAACAACCTGCAAAACCAACGTTAGAAACAGTATCCGAAGACCAAAGATCATGAAAATAAACCCCCAAACACTAAAGGAAACAACAAGAAACCATGCAGTCCCAAAATTTGCAATAGACTATAAATTATATCAGTAAGAAAAAAAAATGTTAACAACTTCAATAAATCACCGTCAAAATCAGCATTAAATGATTCCAAATGAAAGCTTGTAAACAATAGACAATATTCCAATGATTAAACCAAAATTTTGACGGTTAAATAGGTTTTAAAGTAAGTGTTATAAACAAGTTTATAACAGCCCTAGATGGATGTAGCAAACATTTTCTACAGCAGCAAGTTTCCACCACAGAAATCAGAAGATAAGTGTGCCAATTTATAGCCCTTAACAAGTATATTAATTTCCAATTCTCATACACAATTTTCTACGGTGAAAATAACAAGCAAACAAGAGAAATAAAGAGGGTTTGCTGCAGCCCTAATGGATGTAGCTAATTAGTTATTACATAAAAAAGAAATGCTCCAAGAAATCAAGACGTTTTAGTATGAAAAGATAGCTCATAGTATGAGAAATTTATCCAAAAATTTAGGGATCACAAGAGAGCAATTTCCACGTTTCTCAATGCAAAATTTTACTTTCTCCAATGCAACTAGTGCCTTGTCTATTGAGTAATGGATTTATAACATTAAAGATAAGTTAACTAGATAATAATGGAGGACTTGAACCTTGGACCTAAACCCTTATAAACCAAGTCGTACCTCTAAAATTAGTCACCTAGCTTACTAGTTGATGGAAAACTAGGTTTTTAGAACCTAGGGGGATAGACCATCCTAACCCCTAGTTAAAACCCTGGCCAAGAAAGGATTCAAGGGTATAGACACTCATAACCCTCAAATCAATCCTTGAATGGACTCCTTTCACAAAGAAAAATGGCTTGAAGGAAGGGATAGACAATCATAACCCTCCTAGGGTTTCTTCAAACAAGAATAATCCAAGTAAGTTGCAACAAAATAACATTAAACATCAATAAACCTGCAAGAAATATCATCCAAGAAGTATCCTAGGTCATAAACCATCCTCCACAAGTGAAAAAATCCATCTCCTAGGAAATTGCATGAGTAATTCTTCCCAAAAAGACAAGTCACATAACAAGAGAGAGGGCTGAAATTATGAGAGAGAGATAGTAATGTCTCAATAATCAATTATGAAAAATGAAGTGAGGCTTGTCTCTATTTATAGAGGGAAATCCAAGTTCACTTTACCCAATTTACAATTAAATACACTAATTTAGGCTTAAATTCATGTTTTAACATTGAATTTTACCAAATCCACTTGATTTTTGTCCACATATGATAAGTAATGACCCAAAATGACAAAATAGAGGAAAATGTGTCCCAAAAATCTTCTCCAAGAGTGATTGTTGGGTAAACTAGCCTCCAAAGGCTAAGGAATCAACCCTCAATGTGCCACATCATCCCATTTGTTCACAAAAAATGGGGTAACAAACCACCCAATCACCAAATGCAAGCTTCCATGCCATATTGACCTCTCCAAGTTTGATGTCAAGGTGAGCTAGGCCAATGTTCAAGCATAGAAGGATGATGTCATGTATGGTTCATCTTCCCAGACCTCTTTCATGGGTAAATTATGTCATAATGAGTGCAACGTTCATCATCAATACCCTCCAACATGTGGGGTGCAACATCCATCCTATGGACTTTCATGTCTTAATGGAGATCCCAAGTGCCTTAGTACCTCCACCAATGGTGCCACCAAGCAAGATCCTGCAAAGAAAAAGAAGGTATGCCCTCCAAGGGTCCACAAGTCATATGAATCATGCCAAGTAAGTCAATCTTAATACAAGAGCCACCCAAACAAGTACATTGGATCCCCTCTTTCAAATTAAACACATGGTCACAGACTGTATGCAATTTACCAAATTTAAATATGGGAGGGTTATCAAAAGGTCTTATTGGGTAGACCAATTCCTAAAGTAGAGGAGTGTTTCTTGGGTGAACTCTATCTAGGCCATGTGATGAATGTGAGGTGGATGAAGGGAGAAACTTTTGGGCATGGGGTCATTGACATGCAAGGGTCTCATATGGTCTTATTTCCATGGGTTCCTTTGTAGAGGGTGTGTTGCATCCTTGAGTTACCTTTCGTTTGGGTAGCAACCTTTTTCTAGCCCCATAATTTACCTTTTTTAAATATTTTCTTTAGATGATTTACAAGTCCCCTTTACAAGGTTTCTTGATTTTTTTGCATTAAATGCATTTCCTTTTAAGTGGGATACTTATAAGTCCTTTTCAAATAGGTGAGGCATTCATTCACACTCGGGACTTGGGGCGAGCACCTAGAAAGGTAGAGATCAGGTTGTTGGACTATGGCTTTTGTATCCCTTGTATCCTTTCCACTGCATTTTGATCATGGCTGCTTTTTCCTTTTATTATTTATTGATTATGGCTGCAACAACCTCTGGGCCTTTAGCCCCTTCTTCCCATAAGAGAATGAGGTATAATCCCTTTTTGGGGTACATGTAACCCTAAACCCAAAAGGTGACGATACAGAGAGGAATGAAGATGAAAAGTGATAAAATATGGTCAAGAATGACACAATTACCCATCAAGAAGGACCCCCAGTAGTACCCCTTTCCCCGGGGGTGGAAAACTCTCTAGGAACCCCAGGATAACCAGCAAGGTGAACAATGGTAAAAATAATAACTTTTGATCGAACGTCTCATAATAAAAAAGAAACCTTTGAAACTTATCTAAATGCCCCAAGTATTAAAATGACACTTACCATGAAACTTGACTAGTTACTTCATGAAGCAAGACCTGTCACCCTTTGTGGATCAAGTGAGTGTGGTGGATGTAGCTCTGTTGTCGATGATGATTGTGAAGCATGGTGAAGAAGAATGGATCTATGGGTTTTGTTGTCCATACAACTCTCAACACTCCATGTTTTCTACCTGTGAGCCTCAAGACATCATCTCCTTAGTTACCCCTAGGCCAGGGGGGTAACAGTCACAATTTTCCTTGAACATATGTATCAGTCCAAGTTTCTATACTCATTCTTTCGTCATCTTTATCCCCTTTAAAAGAAGCATGGCACCCTAAAAAGTATTGTTGTCCTTGAAAAATAATCAGTTTTGTTGTATAGGAATGTGCCTCATTTCTTTCATTTCCCTCAGGATCATAAAAAACATCAGTGAAAAAGTCATAAGTTGATAGGTCACCAAGGGTCCTGTTATCCACCAGTTTTCACTAAGATGAATTGAATATGAGCCGCCAAATACTGAGTAGATAGATGCTCAGAAGTTAGAGTTCAGAGTTCAGCAGGTCTTTCAAAAGACCACCTTTTTCCACATTTTCATCATTGTAATAAATGACCTGAGTATGAAATATTGTAAAAGGCTATTGGCCACCTAAGACCTAGGTACGAGCATGTACTCTAGAGTGGTTTTTTTCACTTGTTAATTATTTTTTGCCTTCCTTAGTGGGCGATTAATAATTTCTAAGTTTTTTCACTCAGAGACTGACTCCAAAGCTGGAGTATGTGCTGGTGGTTAGGCCTTGGCATGGTATAACCAATGCTTAGTGTCTAAATGTATATGAGTTCATACTAGGTCATATCAATTGAGTCATATGGAATTTGCGTCTAGGTTTTTTTTAATGTTTTAGTGAAATAATAAAATTCCTGCAAAAATGGAATTTTTTAATAGTAAGTCAATAAGTTGTAAACATATGGAATCAAACATTGTTAGATGCCATATTTATGGTCGTTTTCCAGTCCAGAGTACCATGTAAACCCCTATTTCCCTTCCATCGAGGAAAAAAGTGATTATTATCACTAAAAAATGAAATTTGCTCGAAAAATATGGAAAAGGAGTAATTTAAAATTAAATCCCTATTTTTTAGGGAAACTGGGGCACATGTCGAAAACATGCTTTTTCCTTGTCCTCAGTTGAATAAAGGCTTGGACGATTTTAGTAAAGTTGTGGGAGACTTCAACTAAAGTGACGTAGGCATGGAGGAGATCCCAATGAACGGACTCGACCCCACTTACATAGTTGGCGCACTTAGGAAGGATGGCACACATCCCAAGGCATCCACATGCACTTCCACTCCCACTCACACTCAGTTCACTCCCACACACCCACACTTCACCTCACTTCACTCCCTCTACACCCTACTTCACTACCCTTCATCTCTACACTCCACACATCTCCCACCTCACTAGTGCGCCACTCCCCTTAACCTATGCACCTCTCCTTCTTGGCCTGCACATCTCCTTTGGAGTTGTCACCCACCGAGATATAAAGAAAGTCTTACCCCTCTCCATTGTTTAGTTGGAGTTTTGAGAAGATGCTTGCAATGTTATGTATCATATTTTTCTATTGAAGATTGAATAAAGGCTTTGGAGATCTATGAAGAAGTGTTCAATGTGTGATTGTTAATGTTGATGGTGCTACATACATGAGGTGATATCTTTCAAGTTACTTGTATTTATGTTGTTAAGTTTGGATTAAGAAGAATACTATTATTCCATAGGGTATAATTTGTAACTCTTGGTTGCATGTGCAAATTTTACAAATCATTTATTTGAGAATCTTGTCCATTTTATAAAGGTTTCGGTTAACTAATATATCTTGCATGAGATCTGTTGTAGGTGTTTCCAAATTGTTAACAAGTTGATGCAGGTGTTCTTGGATTCATCATATTTGTGCTTGGAGATGTGGATGGGCTTGGTTTCACTTTCCACAAGCTCTAAAATATAGAAGCAACAAACTTCCTCTTCACAACTTTTAAGACCCCATAGCCCAAGTTCTATTTTTTCAGTAAATCGTATCTTCCTCTCTTACTCAAATTCTCTTTAAAAATTGGTTTCTTTGGGTTACTAGTTTGCATGCAAGAAAGTAGTTGATTTGTTAAAGATACATCTGTTCTAATTCTTTTTGCATGCATCTCTAAAAGATCAGATCTAAAGTATATTTAAGGAACTTTATCTTTTACCTAGATCTAGTCTAAAGTCTTTGTGTGCTTTCAAAGTTATAAATATGCAATTTAAAGTGTTTTATTTGCTGACTTTTAATCAGCCTAAAATACCCTAAGGAGGCTAGATTTCTAGCTCTCACTCCTTAGTTATTTTCCCTTGTTTTAGCCTAGTTTTACTTAGTCAAATTTTGCAATTTTTTGAGTTGACCAAAGACACTTACCAAAGTGTTTTTGGCCATCTTTTGAGTTTAATATATTGTTGTTTTCATGCATAAATAACAAGTACAAGAGGAGGCTCCACCCATTTTTTTAAGTTTCAACCTCTTTCAGACCCCCCGGTGCTCTCGGGAGCTCTTTAGTTCAATTTTATTACTTGAAAAAGCATTGTAAGGCTTGATCTCCCATTATAAAGATCAAGTGCCTCCAAAATGGAAAGTAACTTAGAGTTGTAAATAAAGTTTGCGAGCCACAAAGCTCGTCTCTCGTCATTTCCCCTGCCCTTGGGGGGGAAACCGATGTCTTTTTCCTTTTCTTGTTTTCAGGGTTGTGTCCCATTTCTTTGCTTTCTTTAGCTTTACTTGCATAAAGAAGATAAAATAAACTCATCTCACTAAATCGAAGTCCTAAAATTAATTGCAAGTTTTAGGTTTTCTTTCATAGAACACTAATTGCTAGTTTCCCTTTTTGTAATATATTGGAATAAACCTGAATTGCTCAACCACGTATGCAATTCCACTGCTACACTCAAGTGGCTTTGGGGACCCAGAAATGGTTTGAGCAATGCATGCTAGTATAATTAGGGAAATCTCTTGATTGTGTTATTCATCTAAGACCTCTATCCTGGGTGGAGTGTGTTAAGTCAAGGGGAAACTCTCCTCGTTGGACCTATGACACACCCAGTTAGTAAGTCTATAAGATTGGTGAATAATGAACAAAGAGGCCACATTTCACTTTGCACACAAAGAGTGGGGACCCCGACTTCAATCCCCACTTCACGGTCTCAAACACTTTTTTAATATTCCAAATACTCTAACTAAAATCCTCAAGATAAAATTAACGCGGCACATTCATCACATCACAATTTTTGTTTATCTGGCACTGGTCTACCTCTAATTATTTCTTGTCATCTTATCTATTTATTTAAAGTTATGTGGTGAATGATTAATGTTTATGGGTTTTACACAGGCTGTATCCTTTGATTAATTCATGTTGCTTATATTATATTTTGTTTCAAATATAAACTCCTAGAATAGTTGTGCTTTTTAGTTTCAGTAGAGTAAAAGACTTAGATTATTTTCATAGGGACTACCCCCCTTGGCTTTGTTAGGAGTTGGCCTAGGTGGAGGAGTTGAGGATCAAGAGACAACACCTGGACTCGAAACTTGCCCCCAAGGACACACCAAGTGGATTGAAGATTTCTTCCACGTTACCCCAGGTGTGTATAAGGCAAAAACATTTTTTGGCATCATTGTCGGGGATAAATCTTTCTATTCCCAGAACACAACTTGTTTTCCCTTTTGTTTTTACTTAGTTTTTTAATGCTTGTAGACTATCAGACCTAGACTCAATCATTTGGCGACTCCACTAATTTCTAATTTGACTAAGTATTCTACAAGAAGAAACTTAGAAGGCTTAGTTCAATTTGTTCCTGAACCTAAACAGGTTTACCGAAGGAGGTTAGCCAAAGCCTCTTCTCATAGAATCCTTAGTGTTTCCGTCCTTATACACACTTGTAGACGTGAGCCAAGTCCTACTCACTTAGTGTGTCCTTGGAGGCACATTGCCTAGGTTGAAATCGCACACTGTCACTTTGGCTTGAACCTCTTCCGTCTAGGCTTACTCCCAGGGAAGCCAAGGGGGGTAGACCCTAGTTTCTAGATGAGATTTACGTTAAGTTCTAGGAGTAGATTTTAATTAGTTAAGGTTTAGGGGGAGTCTAACCTATGATGCAAAGGCAGCAATGCAAGATGCAAGATTTAGGTATGTCAAGCAAGCCTTTCCCTAGGTCAACTAAGACTAGTGCCTAAGGTTAGGGGTCAACTAATATGTAATGGTGTTTAATTACAAGTAAGATTACAAAGATTATCAAGATACACTTATGCTACAACAAAGTTAGATACTTACAAATAAAGAATGCTAGATACACAATATCACAATATAACAAGCTAACCATGTTTGTTTAAATGTGCAGGAAGTTAGATACAATCAAGACATGAACATCATCAACACAAGCCTAAGCATGCCCCAATAACACTTACTCTATTGGACTGCTCCTCAATGGCAACATCAACACTCAAAATCCACAAGGACACTTAGAAGATTTGAAAGCTTCAAACAAAGTGTTCCACAAGAGTT
>ML781783.1:885040-908171 GCA_009831015.1 Picea engelmannii | reverse complement strand
ATAACAATAGCATAGACAGGATCACTGAGAGAAACACAATCACAAGAGTACACAAGCATTTATCCTGGGAAACCCTCAAGGGGAAGAAAACCCAACAAAACTTCCTTAATATAGATAGCTAATACAATGCCAAGATAATGAACTAGACAACAGAGAATATCCAACATTGAGCAACACGCCTCTCTCTCTTCCTTCTTTTGGCAACTGACAACTGCAGCTTCCTTCAAAACTTGCGCACTAGATGAGTGAACTGAGTGTGTGTTCAAATGAGGTGCTAGCCTCTCTTATTTATACAATTTTGGCACGTGTGGAAGTGTCTCTTCACTAGAAGGGCCGACTTCTTCTTCTGGGTGGTTATAACCACCTTTAATATATTCTAGGGACGACTTCTTATTTAGCCTATTACAATTAGGGTTTGACAAATCCGCAAAAGGGGATTTGGTCAATTACAATGACCGACATGATCAATCCACAAAAGGGGATTGATCTAATCAATAATAAATATATTTTATCTTTATCCACAAAAGGGGATAAGAATATTCTTTGCAGTTACACAATATTTTAACAGTCTATAGCATCTAGGTCATTCATCAAATCCCAAATTGCATTCCTATATCCTTTCAATCTTTCAGACTTGCAAGAAAATTTACTTTTTAATTGTTGTACAACCAAGTCTAAATCCCCTTTGATGTTTATACATCTCACACCCCTATCTTTGAAAAGTTCTAAACCAAGGAGAAAAGATTCATACTCAGCCACATTATTGGTTGCATCAAACTCCAATCTATAAGCAAATTTCAACACTTTACCATTTGGTGCTTAAAGAACAATCCCAACACCTTTTCCTGCTCTAGAAAAAGCACCGTCAAAATTCATGTACCACACTTTGTCTTCTTCATTATCTTGGACTTTATCTTCTAAGGGAACAATGGAGTTAGACAAGATGGCATAATTATGAAGACCTTCATCATTATACTTTAACTCATTCTTGGGGTTTTTTGGATCTTCAATATGATATCTTCCAAACACTTCCCTATTCAACTTGAAAGTGTTCCCATCAGGAGTAGGAAGGGTGGCATACGATAAATCCATTTGTAAGTTACCACCCAAATCTGCAGGTTCCTTTCTATTCAACAACATTCCCCAAGCATCTTGAGCATCAATTACCACAATGTCCATTTCAAACATAATATCTGGAAATGCTTCTTAGTGTACTTGCAAACCCTTAATCAATCCATGCACTTCAATCGTTTTACTATCCATGGCACAAATGTTATGGTAAGGTGTAGATATTCTTAATTTCAACTGTTCCATTACTTTCTTTGTCATAACATTAGAGCTTGCCCCTGAATCTAGCATGAACTTTATCACCCTGGCGGGACAACTTAGGTTTCGAGCATACCAACGCACAGATGCTGCAAATACGGGCTAATGAACACAGATCATGATAAGCACAGAGACAAGTAAGAGTGCATCACTGAGATTGAAAATAGTTATGCGGAAGCTGAATATCAGAGTTTATATTAAAATGATCCAAATGCTCTGATCGGGTATTACAAATATTTTGTGCAAAAGGCACGACTCTCTCGACTGAGCTGGACTAGCTCATACACTGGGACAGACATAATCAATATATGTATTTCTGCCACTTTAGGTTCATGCTGGCTGAGCCAGATCGCGCAGGCTTATCACAATACCCTAAGGATTGACAAAAAGACTCGAGCTTCACAAAGGAGGGGAAGCTAGTCGACTCAAACTCACACTGACTTCGAATGCCTCAAATGAGAGACTCACCCTCCTTATATAACAATTTCTTGGAGGAGAGGCATGATTGTGGAGATACAAGATATGACTCATGGCCCCATGTGTTGGCCACCACATTAGTTCACGAGAGGATCTCGTATCTGACAATCTTTATTAAAGCAAAGACTTGATAGGGGTGTCACGTAGGATTCCCTGATCAAATCACCAAAAGCAAGATATGTGGGTCCAAAGGATCTGACAAATATTTTTATTGACGCTAAGTTCACATGGGTTATCATGCAAGATCCCATCTGTGACTTATCAACAATAGTAAACGTACGAGTAATCATAAATATGTGGGTCAAACCTCACCAGAAGTCGGAGAAGTGCTCCGAGTCTTCATGATTACTTTAGACAAGACTAGACTGGACATCTATCTACTATGTACACTTTACAATGTGGATTTGATATCGACAACCCATGGAAAATGGATAGCGCCACTGTCGGCTATCTAGACATGAATTACATCCTTTATCTAATCATTTTCAATATGAGTGGAGAACTTTTCTGGATAATACAACGTATCCCAAGACTTGGTATAAATCTTTCATATATACTGTAATACACCATTCTGTCTTTGGAGGAGTGTTTGTATCCGGATTGCCCATTGGAAATGATTTGGAATGTAGAGCTGGTAGAGTTCTTGATCATTTGGCCCTTGGAAGTTGAGATCTCGGACATAGTGGAGTTGCTAGAATCGGGCTAGTATGTTCGGATCAGCTTCTTCTTGATTGATCCCAAAGTCTTGCCACCAAGAATAGAGCCATGTGGGTGGATTGAAGTTGGTAGCAGACTGTATGCAACCAAATTTTACAAGAAAATATGTATCTTCTTGATAGAATATATTCCACCATAAACGATTATAATCATAATAGTTGTAGAAGGTTTCAAGAAAAATGATGTCACTATTTTGTTCAGGCCATTGGAAGATTGTTCGTGGCCTGTTTAAGCAATAATATTTGTGTTTGTGCTCCTCATTTTCCATTTGCCAAATGAGATCAATATCATGAAACCATTCTACTAGATGCGTTCCTGCTTCAATTGCCTGCTTGGTAGCTTGGTGGATAACAGGGGAGAGAAGATTGGATGGTCCTTGTCTGCGAACTTCAGGAACTAAGACAGAATAGAGCATTTGTGTAGCCGGACTGATTATCTTCTTTTGTCTTAATCCCCATCTTGGAACCCAGACTTGTCTATATTCATCCCAAGGCATTCTGTCAGGAATGTTTTCAATGTGTTCATTATTGTTTATGAGCTGAATAGAAACAATAAGGGATTGATAATTCATCAAATTTTCTCTACTTAAGAAATCAGCCAAAGAATTGTTAATGCCTTTAATATGTTCAATGACAAAGTCGAAGTTGCTGAATAAAGCTTGCCATCTGGCAAACTTATGATCTCCTGGATTTTTTAGTTCTTTATGAAGAACTTTGTTCATTGCTGCTGCATCAGTTCGAAGAATAAACTTTTGATAGATCAGATATAACTCGAACTTGTAGATTGCATTTAGAGCAGCTTTAATTTCCTTGTCCAGGGAAGAATAATTTTGTTCTGCCGTATTCCATAAACCAGAAGAGAACTGAATAACTTCTTCTTGTCCTTGGGGATTTTTCTGTTTGAGGACAACTCTCCAGCCAACATTACTAGCATCACTTTCAACTATCTTTAGCCATTTATCTTTGGAGACATAGAGAATGGGCAGATGTCGAACCTTGGCTTTGATATTCCTAACAGCTTATGTATGTGCTTTAGTCCATGGTTCTGGATTGTCCTTTAGGAGGCGATTTAAGAGTTTCCTGTCTTGGGCACAGTTCTTGTAGAAATGACTGACATAATTCAAACTCCCAAGAAATCTTTGGAGTTGATTCTTGTCTAGAATTTTATCAGGAAACTTATTGGAAAATTCTATAGCATGAGGTTGCAAAGAAATTTGTCCTTTTGAGATAATATGCCCAAGAAATTTAATTTCAGTCTGAAACAATTCCATCTTTTTCTTGGACAGGACCAATCCTGCTTGCTGACAAGCATGAAGAAACTTTTGAAGATGTTTAAAATGTTGGTCTATAGAAGAGGAGAAGACCAAAATGTCATCTATATACACAATTAACAAATCAAAATAAGGCTTAAGAGCCTCATCCATTACCCGTTGGAACTTAGAAGGGGCATGCTTGAGCCTGAATGGCATGACATTCCATTCGTAATGCCCAGCTGGAACATTGAAGGCTGTCTTGAATTTATCTTTATCAGCAATTGCCACTTGCCAAAATATGGATTTTAAATCAAATTTGGAGAAGATTTTGGCTCCAGCTATTCGGGTCACCAAATTGCTCTTATTGGGTATGGGATAAGTATCATCAGCCATAACTTTATTTAAAGGCTTATAGTTTACAACCAATCTAGGTACACCTCTAACTTGCTCATAATGCTTATTTACATAGAAGCCGTAACAGTTCCAAGGACTGTTAGATTTTTGAATTAATCCTCTTTCTAGCAAGCTTTGGATTTCATCATCACACAATTTCTGATGCTCAGCATTCATGGGAATAGCACGGATTTTACAGGTTGTTCCCGCATAATCCTCCCTGTTAGCACTCTGTAATTTGCCTAAGGCTGCTGAGGCAAACACAGAGGTAACCTCGAACCACTTCGAGTCTTGTATCTAGCCCTCCAAGACTCGGAGAGGGATCTCTCTAGTAGATTTAACTTTGTTTGTAATAGGTCTGATGTTAGGCTAGCTATAAAAGCAAGAAAAATATGGAGTTTTTGGTTTTGAGATGGTTACTTTGGGAATGCAGGGAGAGCCATTGGGCTAATGGGGTCAGTGATTAAAAGTGATTGACATATCAGATTTGGACAAGACTGTTACACAAGGCAAGGCAGCAGAAACATTGGATCGATTTAAGTTTAAATGGCATGGATGAGAAGATAAATGGGTGAGGAAAAAACTAGGCACAGGAGCACTTAAGAATCCCTGCACTAAGATTTAGGTGAGGAAAAAGGCAGGCAAAGGAGCACTTAAGAATCCCTAAGATAGCCCTTTAGAAGATCAACATCAAGATTATCAGAAGCTGAGAGGAAAAGTATCTGATAATAAATTCTGCCCCTCCTACTCTCCTTCAGATAATAAGAACAGAAAACAAAGTGATAAGAAGACAGGAAAACATTTAACAGGGAGAAACTCCACCAACATCACTGCACAAGAATCCTGTAATAAAAACTAGTCCATCACTGATCATTCATAAAAAAACACAGAGACATCTCTGGCTAAAACACAGCCCTCAGCTCCAGCAAATACAAATAAAAGTTACAGATCGAGACCTCTCACACATGTCTGACTCTCTCCTTACAGCCCAGTCGAACCCCTATTCAATCTTTTACATCACTATATATAAGAAAACAAAAACCCCCTCAGCCTATCAATCTTCCCAAACTGGCGCTTTAGCTCTGCACACTAAAAATAGTAAACAGTTACAAAGATTGACATGTGTCAATTTGTCTCCTAGAACAATACAACAGTAAATTAAAAGGATACTGAGTTTTGCTTTATGTGTCTCAAATTCGCTGGAAGGTGGTTGATGTTTGTCCCTCAGATCTGGGAAAGGATAGCCATTTGTCCCTTTGGTTGCCTCGGATCCTGGAGATGCTATTCTTCTGGTCGGTTTAACTCCTATAATTTCTCAACAGTAACTTGAAGGCCCTGCTGGAGAACGCCACTTGTGCTATGCTGATATCCAAAATGTTTAAACAAATTCATTCCCTGATGATGATCTGCTCCTAGAAGACCGGATAGTTGATTGATATGATGATCTTCAGTCATTAAATTATTGCCACCTTTTCTCTAACTGCCAGGTGTTTCTTGTAGAAGAACTTCCTGCTTGCCATCTGCTTCGCTTTATGCCTTTGGCTGCCACCTGCCTTTGAAATGCTGCTACAGAACAATGATGCTCTGCTACCTGTCAATGAGATGTTAAAGACATCCTGGCTACGATCTTGTAACTGAAAACCCTGTCCAACATTCGTATATTTGAATTCAGCATCTTTCCAATTTGTTGTGACATCTGGCCCCTGGGTTGCTTCCAGAATTTCGCAATATGAACTATCAGTTTTCAAATCTGGAACATTCCTGGAGATGAGAAATTTAAACTCTGTACAATTTAAGAAAACAAGACCTCCAAAAACAGCGAGACATCTCACACCAGCTGTTAGAAAGATGCTCAGCCATTCCTGCTAATTAGTAGTTTGGGATCAAGCAATCGCTCCATAAAGTATTGGATTATAAAAGAAATACCATAGCAGCCAAGAAAGGGAGATAATCTTGTAGCCTCCATACCCAATACAGCAACAACTTTGGGCTTTGTTTCAACTTCAGCTTCATCTACACTTCGTACAAAAATAGCATCTGGCTCATGCATATTATCACCCTCCTCAAATGTGTAGCTTGATGCAACAGCCAACAAATGACCATCTCTACTAAATGATCAAGCTGCAATGCTTGTAGGATATTTTGAATACTGGTATAACCTTCTTCTTGTCGTTCCCACACGTTAACATAGCCATCGCTTCCCCCCAGTGGCGAAAATACCATAGATGGGATGAAAAGCAATTACATTTACTGGATAAACAGTATCTCTGCCAGCCTCTGACTTGCGATGACATTTTAAAGCATATTTTTAGCTTGACCAGCTTCAAATAATATAACATTCTGAATAACAGAAGCCTTGTTTGATGTTCAAACCGGTCCACTCTGACCCATAACCTGATAGCCACTGACAGTATTAGCATACTCTGGAAATCCTGTATAGGATTGTGGCCTAATAGCCCCTTCAAATGGTGTTCTGGCATCCGAAGGTCCTGTGTTCGCATAAGTGTCATCACTTCTTCGCTTTTTAATTCCCTCTGTGCAGCATTTGCATCGAATGCATCCCTTTGTTTGGATATGGTGACTAACGTTGATACTCATGCGTAAATTTTGAATCTTTCACCTTTCCAAACTTTTCATGCATAACATTCCCTTATGCACCTTATCTACAGTTACTTATTCCAGTTTATTTGGTGTTCGGTGCTTTAAACTGCATATGCACTCCCAATTTTCTCTTTTGTAAGGCAATAATGTTTAAAGTGAGATACTTGGAGAAAGAAAAACCTTCAGATTATCTTCAAAAATATGTGTGAAATAATTCTGTAGCTCTGATCCCCTGAAATGTGTATGAATTTGCTGCCTATCAGGTGGGTTATTGAACCTGCCAAGATTGGGCTTAAGTTTTTCAGCAAGCACTTTGAGTGCAGCGGGCTCTCCTATGCCATTTGTTCCAACAAGTCCCAAGACCTGTCTTGGTTTTGGTACAGGTAACCTATGCAACTGGAATGTGTTTGGCCCATAATCGATGTGCTGTGTCTTTTTCTGAATCCTTGGGTAGTTTAATGATCCGTATAGCATCAAATGGACATTTCTTTACACAGATACCATAGCCAATGCACAACTCTTCTGATATAGACGCAATTTTAAATGCAGAAGAAACTTCTATGCAGAGCTTTCCTGTTCTAACAACTGGGCAGCTCTTCTTACACTCCTGTCTGCATTTCTTTGGTTGGCAGCGATCTGAACTCACTATAGCAATCCTTGTTAGGCGACCAGCCATTTTTCAAGTCACGATGTACAATCACCAGAGTACTGTTGTGCAAATAGTTTATTCCTCTTGCAACATCTAGTGCCATCCTCAGCTGCTTCCTTCAATCTGACCAGCCGTTCGGGCGATGAATCCGTCTATACAAACTCCCTCTTAGAAGAAACTCAGTCAAAATGGGAAAATTTGGTGCTCTGGTAACTGCACCCTGGCAGCTCCTCTGCCTTAGACACCTGCAAATCTCAATAAATAACACTTTCAACACCTGCACTTTCATAATACTTTCATAACCTTCCATGCACGCGTGCGTACATCTTGACTCTAGTTCAACACCACACCTAGCATAGGGTTTTGAGCTGCGTATTCAACACTTGTCATTTAGTTTATATATATATATATATATATATATTTTTTAAAACCTCCTGTGAGCGATATCCCACATCCGTGTGCTAGACTGAACTTTAAATAATTATATTAATCAACAGTCCCACGGTGCAGCAATGAAATGAGCCCGAGGCTTGGGCTCGGGCTCTGGGGTTTGGTGTTTGTATCGTGCTCTGACTTTGGTTTGTTTTTGCTGCAGGTGTATAGATCGGTGCGTAAACCTTGGTGTCGAGATTTGGGAGGTTGGCCCGAGGCCAATGTATTTTTGCTGAAACTTTGTTAATATTTTTATAAAACCCTGCCTAAAGGCAAAGGCCGAGGGGCCAAAATCTTTTGCCAAATCCACCAAAATACTAATAAACTCCACTTCGACAAATAAACCCACAAGATTAAAACTTTTGTCAAAATGTCTTGATAAACATAGGTAAACCCTGCAAACAGGCCGAGGGCAAATTGTTGCTCATTTATCCATAAAACTTATGCATAAATGCAAGGCAGAGGGGCCATTTTTAACTGTTTCGCCAACTTCACCAAATTTCGGCGAACAAACCAACTTCGCCTTTGCTCACCAGCATTGAACTTTTGCCATTTCGAAACAATCCACTATTCTTTTTGCAAAATGAAGAATAAATTTTGCAATAAACAATAGATACAGATAATCAATAACATCCAAGTCATAAGATGATTCCCATAAATTATGGGGTGATAACACTCCCTATATGGTAGATATACAACATGTTTCTTTTGTTTCCAAAAGGCTGTAGGCAGTTCAGAACATGCTGTCTCTTCAAATAATTTTCTTAGGGAGCCAATTTTTTCTTGGATCAGAGACTGGTTCAACTGGGTGCTAATCTGTAAGCAGTGTTGTAATGATTTAATCTCCTAGATTCTAGAGGCCTTGAGCAGCTTTATCTCTACACTATCTGTACATCTAGGCAGAGATATAAAAGGAAGTTTAACAATCCTTTTCTTGTCAAGTGTAATGAAATAACCAGCTTGATTAGGAGACACTTGTGTAGTTCCATGAGGAGATACAACAGCTAAGAAGGGTGTGCCAAGGACACATGCGATTGGTATGTCTGCTAGAAAGAATTTCACATCAAGGCAATAGGCTTCAAAACAAAGAGTGGCTTTAGGAATAAAGAAAGAGATATTAGTTAGGATATTCCCTAATCCAGAGACTTGTAGATCAGTTTTTTCCCAATATGCCACAAGAATAACATGCTTATTCAGGAGGTTTAGGTCAGATCCAGTGTCTAACAGGGTTTTTAACTTGAAGTGTAGATCCTGGATTCTGATATTCATCAGAACATGATACTGTTGATGTTTCAATTTGCAATCAGCTATCTGTTTCTCTTCTTCCTCCTTTTCTTCTGCCTATTGTTTGATAGCTTTTAATTTCTTGAGTTCATGACCAAGATCAGAGACAGAAAGGGTCTGGACATTGCATGATATGAGGGGTGCAGAGACAAGAGTCAACTGAGGAGATAGTGTAAGCCGGGTGAAATACCATTCATAGAAGGATATATAGATTTGATGCTTATCCATGTAGGCCTTCCATTGTGTAGACAGGGCAATTTTTTCTGTGCGACTGGTGGATTCTGCAAAGGCAATTGCTCTTGGATGGGTGTACAAATCCCAATTCATCATGTTTTTCATCTAGGAATCAGACACAGAGGTTTTAGGACACCCTTTTTCCCCGTTCAAATATTTTCGAACTTCAGTGGAAGACGGTTTACGAATGTTCTTAGAGAAGGGAATAGACAGTCTTCTAGTGATCTCTTCATCAAGACTATTCTGCTGCATTACTAGGCAATGTGGATCATGTGGGAAAGGAATTTCTGCACATTGTGGATGAGGGGAAACATCTTTAGAGGTAGAAGGTGGAGGTAGATTAGTTCTAGGGTTATGCTTTTCATGTTGAAATTGGATGTTAGACGTAGATGAACTAGCAGAGAGAGAGGATAAACTAATTAGTTCGTTGCAGTCGGGGCACTGTACAGGAAAAGGAACTTCTCCCATCTGTCTGGCTATAGACTGGAGAGATGTATGCATGCAATATTGTGGAATAGGAGGAGGAGACCTGGAAGATTTAGGCCAAGTAGTACTTCGCGAGAACTGACTTTGAGGGAATGACAGTACTACAGAGCCATCTGATTCACGGATTTGGGCAGATGTGATGGCTCGTTGAATGGGTATTTTAGGAGTGTCTATTACCCAATCAGTGGGAAATTTCAGTTCTTCCCATCGGATAGTACTATGTTCTACCTTTTGATTTAATGCATCTGTGAGCACAAGGGTATTGGTCAAGGAATCTTTACTTGGAGCATGCAAAACTGTAGGATACATAGTGTTGGTGTATCTGAAACATCCTTTTGCCAGAATAGCAACATTCTGTCGTTTTGCTTTCATGTCAAACCCTGTGGTTAGAATTTGGAGTTTTAAGATATCTCCCAGGGTTTCATCTGTGAAAGATATAGCAAAGTTTGGATAGCAGTCAAAGAAAACTGGACCATTAGATAATGGGGCTACTATCCCTCCAATAATAGAATCTGTGAATTTGTTATGTGTTAAATCCTGGAGTATACATAGCACATAGGCATTAATGCCTTTATGCACAAGAGCATTTATTCCGATACGTATACAACCAAAATGGAGGAACTTGGTCTTATGCTTCTTGGCTTCTTCTCTAATCTCGGCGGGATTTAGAAGGGAGATAGTCTGGACCTCATTGTTGTTCTGTTGTATTGTACTTGTAGATTCTTTGACAAATATTCTTGTGATAGCAGTGAGATGGAACATATTAAGATCCTTATAGACTTGTGCTGGATCTATAGAAGGTAGTTTCCAGGCGGCCTGAGGGTTTTCCTCAACCAATTCTAGATTTGCCTCATTTATAGTGGGAGAACGACTAAGAGAAAACATATCAGCAAGACCTTCTGAGCCAGAAGTAGAGGCTTCTTCAGACTCTCTAATTTCTCTAAAGGACATAGACTTAGAATCCATTTGGACTATTTCTACTTTGACACAGAAAGGGAGGGCTTTGAGGTTTACTTTCTCTTTTAGACTGTTAGACAGAGAGAGTTCAACCAAGCTGCTGGCCTTTTCCCCAGGTCAAAGCTAGAAAGATTCAAATGGATTAAACACAGGCTGATATAGACAGAAACTAAAAAATGAACAGATTGAGAGAGATGTTCTCATACCCGGGGAAAAAATGAGTGCATGGCTCTGATACCATTTGTAAGCAGGGGCTTCCTCCGACGAAGATGATCTGACGATCGTTGAAGCTTGTTGATGCTATCACGTGATCTTCTACACTGCTTGCCTTACGCTTATTTCCTCTGCCATTGATCTTTATTCACAAGTAAAGAAAGGTAGAAGGGTAAATTCTTCTCGTTCCCCCTATCCCAATTCTATAGAATCGCTAGTGCGTCTTGGTAAGCCATGGCTGGTTGCTTCTCAACAAAACCTTTAGAAGGATCTTCTATGTCTTTAAGTAGTTTTTCCCTTTGAGAAGGGATCTTCATAAGTTCTGACACCGGAACCAACATCTTTGCATTATTCAACCAACAACCCAAGTAAATATTTAATTCTGAGTTCATAGGTACATTTGGCTTAGGAGGGATTGAAGGTACCTTGGGAACACTAGTTTGACCTTTATCTTGACTTTTATTTCTATTATCCCCGATTTTTATGGATAACTAGGAGATCATGTCTCGAGGCCCACAGGTCCTAGACATGGAGTACCGAGAGCAGGATTGACCTGAGCATGGCCCTGGAGGGCCCATCTTTTTTTTTTCTTCCATCAGCTTTGTCCTATCAGCAGCAGCAGCATCCATCACCATCGGCTTAGTCTTGTATCAGAAGAGGTTCTTTCTCCATGAGGTAATTGGTCTAGGTATCATGGTATGTGTCACTTTTGATCACTAAAACCTTTAAATATATGCATCTAATTCCTTTTATCTCTAACAACTGCTTGGATCTTACATTAGCCCACTTGACCATGCTTGGGGAGACTGATAGGGTGCACTAGCAAGCTTGTGCCCATAGGTCTTGGTTTTCCATTGGGGGATTTCTGAAAAGACACCATCCACTGCCATCATAACACCATTGTTTCATCTTATCTCCCACTCATTTATCCCATTCCCCTTCTTCGGGCATTGGGTTGACCTGTTTGTAGTATTGCACCTTATCTCATGGGAAGAAGGGGCTAAAGGCCCAAAAGTTAAAAGCAGCTGGTAAAAGATAAAATCCTATAAATAAAATCTCAAGATGCTTCACCCAGGGATCCCCGAGAAGGCAATAAAAGGCCTCTTAGCAAGAAACAAGAGGGACCCGGAAAATAACAAACAAGACCTAGTCAAGAGGATAGGGGGTCTCATCACGAGCCAGCCTATTAGGTTCATGGGCGCCTAACAGTATGACATTGCCAACATCTGGTTACCATGCCAGGGAAATGACCTTTGGTTGCATGGCCAAGGGAAAGGGGGTCTCATCACGAGCCAACCTTCTCATCTCTGTAAAAGTACTTGTGGGTAACACCGTTAGCTCTGGTCACCATGCCAAGGCAGTGTCCTCTTGTTAGCCCTTGAATAAAAAAGGAAGAAGAAAAAGAAAATAAAAGAATAAAGCAAGAAAAGAATAAAGGCAAGAACATGCTTAGAAAAAATGCATCCATGATAGGTATACCTCGCCTTCTACAAAGGCACCCACAGATAACATTATGCATCCTTGGCTCTCACTTCATCCACATGTCTAGAGTATGGAGATCCCCTAGCCACATCACCTCACTCACATGGCTTGGATAAAATCCTCCTGGAAACTTTCCTTTTCTTGTGGATACTAGCCCAATAGGACGTCGGGTCTTTTTGTCCAATCTTGTATTGTAGGTTTTTTGTAACGTCTTTGAGCTATTGACCGATATATCAGGGTTTTTATGCATATGTTTAATAGTATTAATGATGAAATGTGATTGACATTGCTATGATCCCTGTGATTAATGAGCCCATGGAGGGCATAGCTTTTGATGTGCAGGACCATGCTTGATAGATAGGTACCATTTGGACCGGTACACATGGGGAGATGATCAATTTGGACCTCCATGGGGCTGAAGAGCCCACCAGATGGATGTTGATACCCCATCAGGGGGCAGAGATAGGACGATGGTTGATCAGGGTTTTGCACTGGAGAAGAAGAGGATGCTTCATTAGAGGCACTTTGGCAGAGCCCGACCTAGGGAGATTGACCCACTTCCAGTGAAACGTTTTCCCTGGATGGCCCAGGACGTCACCTAGGAGCTCATGACGCCACCTTGAGCGTGTGACAGTTTGACAAGGCAGTTGGCACATGTGGCATGATGGAGAGGCCCAAAGAGGGATAACATTTTGCTCTTTATTGCTGCATTTGCCCTAAAAGGGGATAATGTCTCCCTTAGAATGGGTGACGTCTCACCTTTTGCTCAATTAGGGTTTTAAAAAGAACATTTAATGCAAAACAATATTATTTTGGTATTTTGGCCTTGTCGGCCTTTTTATGACCTAAAAGAGTAAATTAGGTCATTGATACACTATATATTGAGGAGTTTTAGCCTCATTTTATGATCGTTCACTCACCACTTGGTGAGGTCTAAAATTTGCACCCCATTTGAGTTATTGGCTGATTTGAGGAAGGTGCACTTGTTGAAGGAAGATATTTTTGGCATTCTATGGTTTTTTTCTTGAAGGAAGTTGTTACAGCTAGGGTTTGCATGATTATTTTCCTGATGATTTGTAAGTATTTTTCTGCAAAACTTCTTGATTGAATGGTTGCAGTTTAATTTCTTGCATCTATTTATAAATATTGCTGAATCAAAACCCTAGGGGACAAACACACAAGTAGGTCGTTGTCTCATGTCCCCTGATAGAGAAATGTTTTTCCATTGAAGAAGAAAAAGAGAGCCTAGCCATAGCTACACTCCTTTTTCTTCTTCCCTTAAGCTAGTCGTACCTTGACTTCAAGAGGAAGAGGACATCCCAGTCCTAGGTTATCTACACCTAGGGATATTTTCTTTTAGGGTTTGATGAAAGATCCTTGCCTTAGCAACACTCTCCCTCTTTAAACCCTCTTGTCTTGACTTTGCTTTTCATTAGAGCTAGTTGTTTGCCGGGAAGGAGGAGAGAGCACGAGGCCTTGCTTTAGCAACACAGGAGTGAGCCTCTCTCCCCTAGGGTTATGATTTTGGAGCCCTACTTTAGTATCACTTCAAAACTTTCCCTCTATTCCTTTGGAATCTAGTCCCCTTCAACTTGTGTGTCCTTCACTTTCTGACTCCATTTAACCCTAAGGCACTGATCTCTAGCCTCCAGCATTGAAGTGAAATCAAATCCAAACACTCTCAAACTTCTTTCAAAACTAAAACCCTAACTACACTAACCCTAACCTACTAACCCTCAAATGTTGACATCACCTTTGGTTATTTCATTTTGATGCAACAATGTTTCATTTTACAAGCAATTGAATGGTAGTTGAGGGCATTTATTAGATTGAGCATTGATTGATTACATTGGATGCCATATCATTTTTGTATCTATTGACAAGTGACATATTTATCATTGCCATTTTGCAAACATTGACTTCGTCAATATTTACTTTTAAAAACTGCTTATATTGAATATCAGATAGTCATTGATTTATGAAGTACTAACCAAGATTGCACGTATTAGTCTCCTTGTTGTGTTGTCTCAAGCAGGTGCTTTTCTTTTCTTTGGTTATACTCTATTATTGGCTGTTTAGCAGGGGCTATCTAATTGGTAGTAATCTGTGAAGGGGGTAATTGTCTTTATCCTATTAGCCTTTTCCCTTTTAGAACCCCAGGTTACAGGGGATGTCTCCCCTAGGCCCAACATCCCTAAATAGAAAGAATCTCCCCATTATGATGACATTGGGTGGGGAAGGTTCTTGTTTCGCTAGTTTGACCGACTATCCTTTAGCCTCTCTCCCATCTACAAACTATGTGATAACATTTTGGCATCATTGCTGGGAAACACTGAGTCAATTCTCCTCAAACAACAAATCTTTTCGACAAGCCTTGCCTCAGAGACTATTTTCTTACAAGCTTACCTGGCAACTCCACTAGGGTGTTTTCCCTTTTCTTTGGTAGTTTGAAGTAAACTATCTGGTGACTCCACAAACCAAAAAGAGGTTCAATAATCCTCCTTTGTCTTTCAGAAGGAAGCCTCCCAAGAAATCTCCTGTTGTCAAATCACTTTTCGGGAAGAGCCTTCCTTTAAGAATCATGTCTAGCTCTCAGAACGCTACAACAAACCCAACCAACAATCAAAGACAATGGTCATCTACTCTTTTCAAACCCTTAGACATGTCAGCCATACCAGGCTACCCTAGGCAAATGCCACCCAAGTATGAGAAGTGGTTGCCTAAATTTTACCGGTACTGATGCAATCAGTGTCGAAGAGCACATGAGCAACTTTTGGGCATTTTTTTAGCTTCACCCCATTAGTTATGATGTTGAAGATCTAGTCATGAAGTTGTTCTCTGATACTCTTTATGATGCCTCAAGGCGTTGGTACCTAAGCCTTCCCGATGGGAGCATCAAAACCATGGATAGACTTGAAGAGGCCTTTCTCAAAATATGGAGTGTCAAAGAAGACCCTAATATGCTCCTCACCCGACTGAACAACCTTGCCAAATATGAAAATGAGTCCATTCGGGAGTTCCACCCTAGATTCGAGAATTTACTGCAAAGAATTGCCACAAGCCATCATTCGAAAGATGACTACCTCATCTATGTTTACACCAGATATTTTAATGGCCAACTAGGGTATCTTCTTAGAGACAAAAACCCCCAGTCCATTCAATAATCTCAAGAGCTCGCTACTAAAATAGAAGGGAACCTCCTTTGATCCAAGATTGAGCCTTTTGCTAACCCAAGGGGGAGAATAGACACTAAACCAAAGATAGTTCACAATGCTGAGCCTACTTCAGATCTATGTACCAGTATCGGCAAGCTACAAGCCTCTATGGATGGTATCATAAAAAATCAAGAGGAAATGATGAACATGATTGTCAAGTTGGAAATATCTCAGACCCAAGCGCCCAGGGTCTCGTATAAAGGGAAGTTCTAGAAAGGGGGCCAATTTTATAAACCAAAGAATGAACATGAAGTTCCAAACACTTTGGCCCCTGCAAACGTTGTTGATGAAAATCCTTGGTGCCTGGAATGTAGAGAAGCACATTGGGAGCATGAGTGCCTCTACAATAGTGGCCATCAACAAGTCAACAACATGGATTGTTTCATGGAGTTTCCTCAGATAAATATCACAGATACAGAACATCAGGAAGCCGTGAAAGAAGCAGCCAGATCAGCAAGGATGGCGGTAATAAACAACCTGGATGAAGAATGACGAGAAAAGCTAAAGAAACAAGAATTTCAGGTGTACAGAAAAAAGAATTTGAAACAACCCGCTGCTGATCAGGCAAATCCCCCACCCTTGGAAATGCTTCTTCCCAAGATATCCAAGGCTGGAAAGGTTGACCTGAACTTTGACTTCGAAGGGGAATTATAAAAAATGCATGTAAACGTCCCCCTGAGAGAAGCAATCAAGATCCCATCCATCAAGGAATGCTTTGACACTTTCTTTTTGGGATCAAATGAACCTATGGACCCCCCTATTATGTTGCAAGATGATCACTTCAGGGTCCAATATGGTGAAAACCCTCCTTTCTTCATGACGTTGGCAATGAACGACAAGAGCCTCAACAATTTCATGTTAGATAGAGGTGCTGGTGCCAACATGATGTCACTCAAATTCATGCGACAAGGGGGTTTGAAGGTCACATGGCCTTATAGAAATGTATGTGGTTTCGAATCTAAAGCCATGCCCACACACGGGGTGGTTGAGAATGTTGAAGTTCGCCTAAAGGAGTACCTAGAGAAGATGGTCCACGTTGACATCATGGTAGTTGATGTCCAAGATGTGTGGGGAATGTTGTTATCTAGGAAGTTTGTTGCAATGTTAGGTTGCACCCTTGAGATGGACCTCACATTCTTGCAATTGCCTTTGAAAAATGGAACGATAGGCCGTCTCCTCAATGTGCCAATATACGGGGACCATGTGCAGGATATTACTCACCCCGTCAATAATAACAAAGAAAAAAATGAGATGATACAAACTCTTCAAAAGTATTCTCCAGAAGATATGTCCTTTGCAACAGAGGAGGACTTTGATAAGATCAAATGTCCCAAGAAAGAAGAATACCAACAACTCCTAGATGAATTCAAAAACAAAGAAATTGGGACAGTGAAGATATTAAAGAAACATGAAGATGGCGTACAAATCCACCCGTCTCAAGAGGAAGTTTTTACAGTAGAAGCCCACCCCCCTCCCTTAGTACAATACACCAGGGTTGTCCAAGGAATGACCAAATACAAAGTCAGAAAGTACAAGGAGGGAGACATGGTATGGATGTGGGATACCCAGAAAGGAAAGCCAACTAATGTAAAAGGAAGCACTCAGTCATAGCTCGGACCCTTCAAAGTTGGAATAGAATCAATTAACGACTCATATTATCTATTCACACTAGAGGGAAGAAGGCGTCCATTACCTATCAGTGGGCACCTCCTCAAACCCCACCAAGGTTGGGGGACCTGATTTCACAGGTAATAGCAGGTAAGTAGGCATTTTTCATGTATTATATCATTTGCATTTCATGTTAGTTTGCTTTCACATTTGCATTGTTGATTGTTTTCTTTCAGTTTATATATATATATCTATGTATGTTGGGGTGGCATTACTGCCCCATTTATGTTACTGATGTCCCTATCGAGATTGAGCAGGTTTGCAGGTTATGCTAGAGATGCTGAGGTTCTCATGCGCTCTACGGTGAGCACATGTCCCCGATTTGGAGCCAGATGTTATCCATGATATTTAGGGATAACTAGGAGATCATGTCTCGAGGCCCACAGGTCCTAGACATGGAGTACCGAGAGCAGGATTGACCTGAGCATGGCCCTGGAGGGCCCATCTTTTTTTTTTCTTCCATCAGCTTTGTCCTGTCAGTAGCAGCAGCATCCATCACCATCGGCTTGGTCTTCTTTCAGAAGAGGTTCTTGCTCCATGAGGTAATTGGTCCAGGTATCATGGTATGTGTCACTTTTGATCATTGAAACCTTTAAATATATGCATCTAATTCCTTTTATCTATAACAACTGATTGGATCTTACATTACCACACTTGAGCATGCTTGGGGAGATTGACAAGGTGCCCTAGCAAGCCTATGCCCATAGGTCCTGGTTTGCCACTGGGGGATTTCTGAAAAGCCATCGTCTGCTCCCATCATAACACCACTGTTTCATCTTATCTCCTGCTCATTTATCCCATTCCCCTTGTCCGGGCATTGGGTTGAACTGTTTGTAGTATTGCACCTTATCTCGTGGGAAGAACGGGCTAAAGGCCCAGAAGGTAAAAGCAGCTGGTAAAAGATAAAATCCTAGAAATAAAACCTCGAGATGCTTCACCCAGGGATCCCCGAGAAGACAATAAAAGGCCTCTCAGCAACAAACAAGAGGGACCCGAAAAATAACAAACAAGACCTAGTCAAGAAGATAGGGGGTCTCATCACGAGCCATTCTATTAGGTTCATGGGTGCCTATCAGTATGACATTGCCACCATCTGGCTACCACGCTAGGGCAATGACCTTTGGTTGCATGGCCAAGGGAAAGGGGGTCTCATCACGAGCCAACCTTCTCATCTCTATGAAAGTACTTGTGGGTAATACTGTTAGCTCTGGTCACCATGCCAAGGCAGTGTCCTCTGGTTATCCCTTGAATAAAAAAGGAAGAAGAAATAACAAATAAAAGAATAAAGCAAGAAAAGAATAAAGGCAATAACACGCTTGGAAAAAATGCATCCATGATAGGTATAGCTCGCCTTCTACAAAGGCACCCACAGATAACATTATGCATCCTTGGCTCTCACTTCACCCACATGTCTAGACATCCCCTAGCCACATCACCTCACTCACATGGCTTGGATAAAATCCTCATGGAAACTTTCCTTTTCTTGTGGATACTAGCCCAATAGGACGTCGAGTCTTTTTCTCCAATCTTGTATTGTAGGTTTTTGTAACGTCTTTGAGCTACTGACCGATATATCAGGGTTTTTATGCATATGTTTAATAGTATTAATGATGAAATGTGATTGACATTGCTATGATCCCTGTGACTAATGAGCCCATGGAGGGCGTAGCTTTTGATGTGCAAGACCATGCCCGACGGATAGGTACCATTTGGACCGGTACACATGGGGAGATGATCAGTTCGGACCTCCATGGGGCTGAAGAGCCCACCAGATGGATGTTGAGACCCCATCAGGGGGAAAATATAGGACGATGGTTGATCAGGGTTTTGCACCGGAGAAGAAGAGGACGCTTCATCAAAGGCACTTTGGTAGAGCCTGAGCTAAGGGGTTTGACCCACTTCCAGTGAAACGTTTTCCCCGGATGGCCCAGGACGTCACCTAGGAGCTCATGACGCCACCTTGAGCATGTGACAGTTTGACAGGGCAATTGGCACGTGTGGCATGATGGAGAGGCCCAAAGAGGGCTAACGTTTTTCTCTTTATTGCTGCATTTTCCCTAAAAGGGGCTAGCATCTCCCTTAGAAGGGGTGATGTCTCACCTTTTTCTCAATTAGGGTTTTAAAAAGAACATTTAATGCAAAACAGTAATATTTTGATATTTTGGCCTTGTCGGCCTTTTTATGACCTAAAAGAGTAAATTAGGTCATTGATACACTATATATTGAGGAGTTTTAGCCTCATTTTATCATCTTTTACTCACCACTTGGTGAGGTCTGAAATTTGCACCCCATTTGGGTTATTGGCTAATTTGAGGAAGGCGCACTTATTGAAGGAAGAGTTTTTTGGCATTCTATGGTGTTTTTCTTGAAGGAAGGTGTTACAACTAGGGTTTGCATGATTATTTTCTTGATGATTTGTAAGTATTTTTCTGCAAAACTTCTTGATTGAATGGTTGTAGTTTAATTTCTTGCATCTATTTATAAATATTGTTGAATCAAAACCCTAGGGGACAAACACACAAGTAGGTCATTGTCTCATGTCCCCTGATAGAGAAACTTTTTTCCATTGAAGAAGAAGAAGAGATCCGAGCCATAGCTACACTCCTTTTTCTTCTTCCCTTAAGCTAGCCGTACCTTGACTTCAAGAGGAAGAGGACGTCCTAGGCCTAGGTTATCTACACCTAGGGTTGTTTTCTTTTAGGTTTTGATGAAAGAGCCTTGCCTTAGCAACACTCTCCCTCTTTAAACCCTCTTGTCTTGACTTTGCTTTTCATTTGAGCTAGTTGTTTGTCGGGAAGGAGGAGAGAGCATGAGGCCTTGCTTTAGCAACACCGGAGTGAGCCTCTCTCCCCTAGGGTTATGATTTTGGAGCCCTACTTTAGTAGCACTTCAAAAATTTCCCTCTAGTCCTTTGGAATCTCATCCCCTTCAAGTCGTGCATCCTTCACTTTCTTACTCCATTTAACCCTAAGGCACTGATCTCTAGCCTCCAACGTTGAAGTGAAATCAAATCCAAAAACTCTCAAACTTATTTCAAAACTGAAACCCTAACTACACTAACCCTAACCTACTAACACTAGAATGTTGACATAACCCTTGGTTATTTCATCTTGATGCAACAACGTTTCATTTTACAAGCAATTGAATGGTAGTTGAGGGCATTTATTAGATTGAGCATTGATTGATTACATTGGATGCCATATCATTTTTGTATCTATTGACAAGTGACATATTTATCATTTCCATTTTGCAAACGTTGACTTCGTCAATATTTACTTTAAAAAAATGCTTATATTGAATATCAGATAGTCATTGATTTATGAAGTACTAACCAAGATTGCATGTATTAGTCTAGTTGTTTGTCTCAAGCATG
The DNA here is from genome assembly GCA_009831015.1 of Picea engelmannii. Taxonomy (NCBI): domain Eukaryota; kingdom Viridiplantae; phylum Streptophyta; class Pinopsida; order Pinales; family Pinaceae; genus Picea; species Picea engelmannii. The sequence goes on along the minus strand of ML781783.1, from coordinate 887,412 downwards.
TGCTTTTCTTTTCTTTGGTTATACTCTATTATTGGTTGTTTAGTAGGAACTATCTAATTGGTGGTAATCTGTGAAGGGGGAAATTGTCTTTGTCCTATTAGCCTTTTCCCTTTTAGAATCCCAGGTTACCGGGGACATCTCCCCTAGGCCCAACATCCCTAAATAGAAAGAATCTCCCCATTGTGGTGACATTGGGTGGGGAAGGTTCTTATTTCGCCAATTTGACCTACTATCCTTTAGCCTCTCTCCCATCTACAAACTATGAGATAACATTTTGGTGTCGTTGCTGGGAAACACTGAGTCAATTCTCCTCAAATGACAAATCTTTTTGGTAAGCCTTCCCTCAGAGACTATTTTCTTACAAGCTTACCTGGCGACTCCACTAGCGTGTTTTCCCTTTTCTTTGGCAGTTTGAAGTAAACTATCCGGCGACTCCACAAACCAAAAAGAGGTTCAATAATCCTATTTTGTCTTTCAGAAGGAAGCCTCCCAAGAAATCTCCTGTTGTCACATCACTTTTCGGGAAGAGCCTTCCTTTAAGAATCATGTCTAGCTCTCAGAATGCTACAACGAGCCCAACCAACAATCAAAGAAAATGGTCGTCTACTCTTTTCAAACCCTTAGACATGTCAGCCATACCAGGCTACCCTAGGCAAATGCCACCCAAGTATGAGAAGTGGTTGCCTAAATTTAACGGTACTGATGTAATCAGTGCCGAAGAGAACATGAGCAACTTTTGGGCATTTTTCCAGCTTCACCCCATTAGTGATGATGCTGAAGATCTAGTCATGAAGTTGTTCTCTGATACTCTTTATGATGCCTCAAGGCGTTGGTACCTAAGCCTTCCCGATGGGAGAATCAAAACCATGGATAGAATTGAAGAGGCCTTTCTCAAAAGACGGAGTGTCAAAGAAGACCCTAATATGCTCCTCACCCGACTGAACAACCTTGCCAAATATGAAAATGAGTCCATTCGGGAGTTCCACCCCAGATTTGAGACTTTACTGCAAAAGAATTCCCGCAAGCCATCATCCGAAAGATGACTACCTCATCTATGTTTACACCAGATCTTTTAATGGCCAACTAGGGTATCTTCTTAGAGACAAAAACCCCCAGTCCATTCAAGAATCCAAAGAGCTCGCTACTAAAATAGAAGGGAACCTCCTTTGATCCAAGATTGAGCCTTTTGCTAACCCAAGGGGGAGAATAGACACTAAACCAAAGATAGTTCACAATGCTGAGCCTACTTCAGATCTATGTACTAGTATCACCAAGCTACAAGCCTCTATGGATGGTATCATAAAAAATCAAGAGGAAATGATGAAAATGATTGTCAAGTTGGAAAGATCTCAGATCCAAGCGCCCAGGGTCCCATACAAAGGGCAATTCCAGAAAGGGGGCCAATTTTATAAACCAAAGAATGAGCATGAAGTTCCAAACACTTTGGCCCCTGCAAACGTTGTTGATGAAAATCCTTGGGGCCTGAAATGCAGCAAAGCACATTGGGAGCATGAGTGCCTCTACAATAGTGGCCATCAACAAGTCAACAACATGGATTGTTTCATGGAGTTTCCTCAAATAAATATCATAGATATAGAACATCAAGAAGCCGTGAAAGAAGTAGGCAGATCAGCAAGGATGGCGGTAATAAACAACCTAGATCAAGAATGACGAGAAAAGCTAAAGAAACAAGAATTTTAGGTGTACAGAAGAAAGAATTTGAAACAACCCGTTGCTGATCAAGCAAAGCCCCCATCCCTAGAAATGCTTCTTCCCAAGACATCCGAGGCTAGCAAGGTTGACCTGAACTTTGAATTCGAAGGGGCATTATAGAAAATGCATGTAAACTTCCCCCTAAGAGAAGAAATCAAGATCCCATCCATCAAGGAACGCTTTGACACTTTCTTTTCGGGATCAAATGAACCTATGGACCCCCCTATTATGTTGCAAGATGATCACTTCAGGGTCCAATATGGTGAAAATCCTCCTTTCTTCATGACGTTGGCTATGAACGACAAGAGCCTCAACAATTGCATGTTAGATACAGGTGCTGGTGCCAACATGATGTCACTCAAAGTCATGCGACAAATCTACCAGCCATCTTTTGAATTCATCCAGGAGTTTTTGGTATTCTTCTTTCTTGGGCCATTCGATCTTCAAAGATGGCATACAAATCTACCCGTCTCAACAGGAAGTTTTTACAGTAGAAGCCCACCCCCCTCCCTAAGTACAATACACCAGGGTTGTCCAAGGAACGACCAAATACAAAGTCAGAAAGTACAAGGAGGGAGACATGGTATGGATGTGGGATACCCATAAAGGAGAGCCAACTAATGTAAAAGGAAGCACTCAGTCATGGCTCGGACCCTTCA